>VZQC01012421.1:1226853-1275387 GCA_009823505.1 Rhizomys pruinosus
TAATTTGTTTTTTGTTTTTGTTTTTGTTTTTGTTTTTTTAATTTTATTTATTTCTGTATGTGTATGAATGTACTGTCTGCATGCAGGTCTGTGCACCCGTGACGTGCAATGCCACGGAGGTCAGAAGAGGGTGTCAGATTCCCCTGGAACTGGAGTTCTCCTGGAATTGGAGTTTCAGACGGTTCTTGGCTGCCATGTGGGTGTTGGGGATCGAACCCAGGTCCTCTGCAAGAGCAGTCGGCGCTCTTAACCGTTAGGCCATCTCTCCAGCCCCAGGGTTAGGGTTTAATGTGCTGTTCGCATTCCCTCTCTTCTCTTAGTGCAGTGTCATATCACCTTGTGATTGGCCTAGGTCTGCAACTCGGCTGCTTGTATGGTCTTGCCTGCCTAGGGTAGGTTAGGTTGAGGGACAAGCTCTGCACATGCATAATTCTCAGCACACTAGCTGCTACATTTTCACCCTTTGTATTTAATTTTGCATGAGGAGCAGTCCAGTGGGAGCTCAAGTGCTATGCCCAAACCTTGTTGACCCCGTCTCTGGCATTCTGACATTTGATTGTATCTGTCTTAGATTACCCTGGTTTTGCAGAGTCTTACCTGTCTTTGACTGGTCAGCCACTGCGGGAAGAGGCCAGGAGCAGGAGCGATACTGCGGAGTGGAGAGACAAGCTCATTCCCGTGAATTGTGGATGGATGAGAGCCAGATGCAAATCAGCTCATCAGGAGGGGCCCATGCAGAGTCCCTATTGACCATTGCTGAGAGGACCTGGGCTGTTGTTTTGTGGACCTGGCATTGGCTGCGGGCAAAGGGAAACAGACGCCTGAAAAGAAAAAGGCAGAGCAGGGCCAGGAGGCAGAGGACGCCCCACGTGACCAGTGTAGCAGGGTCAAAAAGGGACTTGAGCTTAGACCACACCTGAGAAACAGCTAGTATCAAAGGCTGTGACCTCGGGGCGGGTAGAGCTAAGGGAGATAATTTGGGAACCAAGGGTCAAGGTGTAACTCACGAACTGTTGGGACCAAGGGCCCCTAATGTAGTCGGCAAGCTCCTGATGGCATGGAGAGATATTGGTCACAGGAAAAGGGGTCAGGCAAAAGGAGAAAAACCTAGGGTCGCAGGACATCCGAACCATCGTGTGTAGTGTTTGGATTTCCTCGCCCAAAAGTTGTAAATTGAGGATAGCCGTGTGAAAATGGGAGTTGATGATATTTTGAGGTTGGAGGGCCGAAGCCGATTGGTCCACAATGGAAGTTATGGTGGTGGCTGTCATAACACTCTGAGTAAGAGAGGTGGCAGCGGCAGCAGCTGAGGCCAGAGTGATTAGAATGGGGCTGCTGATGAAGGCAGTAAGGCCGAAGTCTCTGCAAAACTGTGTGGGGTGCATGAGTTCCACTCTGTAGAAGTGGGTGCCATTAGTTACAGGGACCCAAAGGGCAGAGGGGCTTTGGAGCAAAAGCGCTGGGGTGCCTCTGGAAGAGGACCAGCAGTTGGATAAGAAGCAGGGGGAGATGTCTGAGCAGTTAACTAAGCTGGAGTTCATAGGTGAGGAGAAATTAGTCAAGAGGAAATAGAAGGGGGGCTTAACAGACAGGTGTAGGGGTGAAGGAGTAGGATTTAGTCTGAGTGACTTTCACAGAGCTCTGGAAGGGGGAGTCAGAAGTGTAGGTACCATTAAAATAAGTGGTGCCATTAAGAAAGAGTAATGAGGGGATATCCGAATAGGCAGCAGGGCCACAAAGGGACCATTTGCCAAAGAGTGTGTTAAGGAGATATTGAGTGGGGCCACGTTTGTTATACTTCGAAGCACTAAAGGTGGAGTTGCCCCAGGGGGCTTGAAACCATATCCATAAATTGGAAGTGTTGCCCACAGGGTATGGTCGATAGTGGCCTAGGCAGTAAAGCCATTCCACTGGAAGGGCCACCTTTGAGGAGTAATGGGGAATGGGCTGGCATCGGGGAATAGAAAGCTTGGCTGAGCGTTCGGTGCCATTGGGAGAAGTGGACCTAATGTGTGGGGTAAGGAATTTAGAAAGGCCTCTAACTCAGCCCTGGGACCGATTGCCCTTGAAATCCCCTGAGGTATGGGATGAAGGGAGATACAATGGGGGTGGCCCACAGGTGAGTGAGTAAAGCAGAGGGTATTGGAGAGATTGTAAGAGGTACCAGTAACGTTAATGAAGAGGCCACAGGGGGTTTCCAGAGGGAACCCCGTGGATAGGTTGGAGGAGTAAAGGGCTGGAAAGGCAGGAGCGTCCTGGGAGACAGGGAAGAGTATAGGTGGCAAGGGAATGAAAGCCCAAAGGTCATGAGCATAAGTAGGAGTAAGGAAAGGGGAGGTACAAACCAATACCGTCAGGAAGCTCCAGAGTCTGGATCCAGGCAAGGGCGGATGTTTCTAGAGGGGACCCATAGTGGCTTCTCCGAGGTTTCTGGGAAGATACAAGCAAAGCCTCGACCTTGGACTAACAACTAACAGGGGGTTAGGGCCTCTCCATTGGATAGATAAGGGGTCCTTCCACCGTACAAGGGGAAGTAGGGTGGAGCGAGGGACAGAGCCTCAGTGCTTGTAAGTCGGGGAGTTGCCGTGTTCTTCAAAGGTAAGGAGCTTAAGGGTAAAAAGGGTTTCGGTAAGAAGGAGGTGGGGGTCCATGGGAATGGGGAATGGCAGGAGCCTTGACAGGTGTTCCTTAATGGAGCGATTGTCACGCTCAATGATGGCTTGGCCTTGAGGGTTACGGGGGATGCCGGTGGAGTGCCTGATGTTCCATGAGGCCAGGGAGGAGTTAAAGGCGCTGGATGTGTAGGCTGGGCCATTGTCCGTTTTTAAGTCCCAGGGGACCCCCATGAGAAGCACGGCCATTCTCAGAGCTTTGATGGCGCGAGGGGTGGTCTCGCTGGAGAGGGCAACTGCATATAGAAGCTTAGAGAATGTGTCCACAGTCACAGGAACATATCAGAGTTTTCCAAAGGAGGGGACATGGGTGACATACGCTTGCCACAGGGAGTTAGGGGTGAGGCCACGGGGATTGACCCCTTGATGTTGGAGGGGTCCCATGGGGCCAGAGAGGCACAGGAGGGGCACGCATGAGATAGATGTTTACATGTAGCGAGGGACAGGTCAGGGTAGAGGCGGTGGAGCAAGGTGTGTGTGTGTGTGTGTGTGTGTGTGTGTGTGTGTATGTGTGTGTGTGTGTGTAAATGCTGGTGGCGGGCCAGAGCCTGCTCCAGCGGGGGCAAATGAGCAGTCATGATGAGGGAATCAACGCTCACATTACCCTCGGCTATAACGCCCTTTAGGCCTGTGTGGGAGCGGACATGTTCAATGAACCAGGAGTGTGTGCGGTGTTCCAGAAGGTCCTTGATAGTAAGTGAGGTGACATATAAGGGGGAGTTAGAAGCATTCACAGAGGCAAAAGGCAGAGATCAGAGGGTCTGAACAGTGTACTGGCTATCTGAGAAGACATTCAAAGGGGCATTCTGGACATGGGAGAACACTTGGGCTATAGCCAGGAGCACACCTAATTGGACAGACCCAGGATTGGGCTGGAAGAAGACAAGGGGGGGCATCACCATTGTAAAGGATGAAGCTGAAGTTGGTCCTTTTAGCATAGGTGAAGGCAATGGGTGCATTAGGAAGGGGCTGGGATTTAGAGAATGAATGGCTGTGAAAGTCAACATAGAGAGGAAGGTCGGCAAATGTTTGTCACATGGGTAGTGGTTGTCAAGTGTCTCAGGATAGCCCCACATCAATGTCTGAAACAAGGCACAATCCCTCCACAAGGAGTTAAGTTTCACAACAGGGAGGGGAGAACAGTCATGTCGGGTTCAAGATTATAAATGTGGTTGCAGTAGGATCTGCCTTTAAAGGCAAGGAAGGGGCTGGAGAGATAGCCTAGCGGTTAAGAGCACTGACTGCTATTGCAGAGGACCCGGGTTCAATCCCCAGCACCCACATGGTGGCTGAAAACCGTCTTTAACTCCAGTTCCAGGGGAATCCAACACCCTCTTCTGACCTCCGCAGCATTGCACTACACGGATGCACAGACCCACATGCAGACAATACATTCATACACATGTGAAAATAAATAAAAACATTAAAGAAAAAAAGGCAAGGAAGAGGAGGACTTCAATGTAAGAAGTGATTTTGTGGATATCACTGCATGGTGGGTGGAGCCAGAACAAGGGGCCCTCCTGCCAGATGGCCCCAAAGACCCCCAAGGTCCCTAAGACCAGGACAAGGAGGGGCCTATCTGGTCGGAAACGGACTGTGGACAAGGAGAGGAGGCTGCTGCTAGCCTCATCAAAGACAGCCTTAGCAGGGTGGGGTCAGCGAAATGATGTCAGAGGGGGAGTGATTCCCCTTCAGGAGGAAGAAGAGGGCGTCAAGATTCCCAGGGGCTACTGGAAGAAAGGGCTTGAGCCAACTGATCCTACCACAGAGCTTTTGGAGGACATTAAGGGAGTGTTTATCTTTAACTTGTATATGGGGATCAAGGGGTCCGATTGTCTGGGAGATTTGGTGACCCAAGAACTGATAGGGCTGAGCAAGTTGAATTTTATCAGGGGAGATAGGCAAATCGAGGGATTCCAAAGATGAGAGCAGTTTTCAAAGTAGGAGGTTAAGGGTACAGGGGAGGGATGGGCTAGGAGGATGTCATCCATGTAGCGGATGGATTTGCATGACAAAGGGAGGACACTGAAGGTTAAGGGTACAGGGGAGGGATGGCCTAGGAGGATATCATCCCTGTAGTGGGTGGATTTGCAGAATGGAGAGAGGACATTGAAGGTTAAGGGTATCAGGGGAGGGATGGGCTAGGAGGATGTCATCCATGTAGTGGGTGGATTTGCAGGATGGAGGGAGGGCATTGAAGGTTAAGGGTATCAGGGGAGGGATGGGCTAGGAGGATGTCATCCATGTAGTGGGTGGATTTGCAGGACGGAGGGAGGACATTGAAGGTCCAGGGTATCCGGGGAGGGATGGGCTAGGAGGATGTCATCCATGTAGCGGATGGATTTGGATGACAAAGGGAGGACACCGAAGGTTAAGGGTACAGGGGAGGGATGGCCTAGGAGGAAATAATCCCTATAGTGGGTGGATTTGCAGAATGGAGAGAGGACATTGAAGGTTAAGGGTATCAGGGGAGGGATGGGCTAGGAGGATGTCATACCTGTAGTGGATGGATTTGTATGATGGAGGGAGGACATTGAAGGTTCAGGGTATCCGGGAAGGGATGGGCTAGTAGGATATCACCCATGTAGTGGATGGATTTGACGGAGGGAGGACATTGAAGGTTAAGGGTATCGGGGGAGGGATGGGCTAGGAAGATGTCATCCATGTAGTGGGTGGATTTGCATGATGGAGGGAGGACATTGAAGGTTAAGGGTATCAGGGGAGGGATGGGCCAGGAGGATGTCATCCATGTAGTGGGTGGATTTGCATGACGGAGGGAGGACATTGAAGGTTAAGGGTATCAGGAGGGATGGGCTAGGAGGATGTCATCCATGTAGTGGGTGGATTTGCATGATGGAGGGAGGACATTGAAGGTTAAGCATATCAGGGGAGGGATGGGCTAGGAGGATGTCATCCATGTAGTGGGTGGATTTGCAAGATGGAGGGAGAACATTAAGGTTAAGGGTATCAGGAGAGATGGGCTAGGAGGATGTCATCCCTGTTGTGGATGGATTTGCACAATGGAGGGAGGACATTGAAGGTTAAGGGTATCAGAGGGATGGGCTAGGAGGATGTCATCCCTGTAGTGGATAGATTTGCATGACAGAGGGAGGACATTGAAAGTTCAGGGTATCGGGGGAGGGATGGGCTAGGAGGATGTCATCCATGTAGTGGATGGATTTGCATGACAGAGGGAGGACATTGAAGTTTAAGGGTATCGGGGGAGGGATGGGCTAGGAGGATGTCATCCTTGTACTGGGTGGATTTGCATGATGGAGGGAAGACATTGAAGATTAAGGGTATCAGGGGAGGGATGGGCTAGGAGGATGTCATCCCTGTAGTGGATGGATTTGCAGGATGGAGGGAGGACATTGAAGGTTAAGGGTGTCAGGGGAGGGATGGGCTAGGAAGATGTCATCCATGTAGTGGGTGGATTTGCAGGACGGAGGGAGGACATTGAAGGTTAAGAGTACCAGGGGAGGGATGGGCTAGGAGGATGTCATCCCTCTAGTGGGTGGATTTGCAGGACAGAGGGAGGACATTGAAGGCTGAGGCTACAAAATTTTGACAAATAGTAGGGCTATTTTGCATTCCCTGAAGCAGTACTTTCCATTGGTATCTATTGGCCAGTTTGTGTACATTGGGCTCCCACGCTGTAAATTCAAAGTAAGGGCATTCCTGTACTGCCAAAGGAATGCTGAAAAAGCAGTCTTTGTGGTTGATGACTGCAGTGTGCCATGATGGAGGGATACAACTGGGGTGGGGAAGTCCGCCCTGAGGAGAGCCCATCTTTTTCACATGGAGGTTGATTTGTCAGAGGTCCTGTAACAGCCTATATTTCCTTGATTTTTTCTTAATAACGAAAATGGGGGTATTGTGAGGACTAAGGGATGCTTCATTGAGTCCTAATGCAAGTTGTTCTGCAATCAATTACTTGAGGACAATGAGTTTTGGTTCAAGTATAGGTTAGTGCTCAACCCAGATGGGGTCATTAGTGTCCCATTCAAGACAGGGAGTTAGGGGAGCAGTGGCCCTTAGAACTGAGGGTGAAGGGTCTGGTTAGTAAAGGGATTGTCTCTGCCTGAGAACCCACTCCTATCCTTGCCTATGACATCCTCCAGTAGGGTGCTATCATCGGTAGTAAGGACGACGCCCACACTGAATAAGATGTCCCTTCCCCAGAGGGTGTGGGGGATGTTGGCAACGAGGGGCTTGATAGTCCCAGAATTACCATCATAATCTTCCCATGCCACCCCATTGATAGTTTGTTTAGTGGGTTGCTGCCCACCAACCCTTTTAATGGGGGCCCAAATGTAAACCTCCAAGTGGAGAAGGGGGCAGCGTCATTGGAGGTGATAATGGTGACGTCTGCTCCCATGTCCACTATCCTTTTAATGGGGAAGCCGTCCAATTTAATGGACATCTGGGGGGGTTGCCATAAATGGATATAGTCCCGAGGATTTGAGGAGGGGTCCCTCTTACTTGCGGGGCTGAGGGGTGCCCTGAGAGGAGTATATAGGACCCTAGGGCGTGGATCTGCAGTCCTTAGCCCAGTGAAAACCTTTTTTACATTTGGGACAAGGAGTCTTAGGCCTAATTGCCAGACCAGGACAGGAGTGTCATCAGTGGCCCTGTTTGCCACAACTCCAACATGTGGGCAGGTCAGAAGAGCCCTGGTAGAGGGATAAGGCCTGCATAGAGGCAGTCAAGTCCTCAAATGGGGCTGTCACTGGGTTAAGGTCACGAGTGGGAATTACCCATCAATGGAGATCTCCGTTGCATATCTGGGTGACAGCATTATGGCACTGAGAGTTCATACCCTCCCAGGCAAGTTGCTTAACCAGGGTATCACGTACTGGGCCAGGGTGGATGTGGCGGTCTACCACCACAGTGACCCTGGTGAGGACGTCTGAGAAATGCTCCCCAGCATGTTGTACTAGGTTGTAAAAGTTGAAGTCAGGTTTTTTGGGAGTACAAGATTTAAGACTTTGAAGGGCCATGTTTTTTTGGTTTTGTTTTTAATTATTTATTTATTTATTTATTTATTTATATGAATGTACTGTCTGCATGCAGGTCTGTGCACTCGTGTCGTGCAGTGCTGCGGAGGTCAGAAGAGTGTCGGATTCCCCTGGAACTGGAGTTCTCCTGGAATTGGAGTTACAGACGGTTCTCACCGCCATGTGGGTGCTGGGGATCGAACCTGGGTCCTCTGCAAGAGCAGTCAGTGCTCTTAACCGCTAGGCCATCTCTCCAGCCCAAGGGCCATGTTTTTAACCTGATCAAAGTATTGTGGGATTCCAATAAGAGACTGACTCATGGGATCAGTGAATTTGCCAGGCCAGTAAACATATCTAAGGTAATAGGAAGTTGATATTGAATATTGGTATGGGCCTGGCCTCATAAGCCGCCCTCCATTGAAGGAAAACAGGTGGATCAAGGCAGGCTTTAAGTAGAGTATACCACTCATAATGTGTTTGGAGATTAATGGCCCACTGGTGAGGATGTGTTCGAGTTAAGGGGAGTCAGGGCCTGATTCTCGCTCTGCCTTCCAGATGAGGGAAAGGTCAGGCAGTGGGGTGGGGATCCAAAGTTGAATAGCGGCATTAGGCCCTACATTGACTGGGGAAGGCATGCACAGTGGGGTTGGTATGCAGAAAGGGATTGTTAGAGTGCAGAAGTTTGGGAGCAGGACAGACGGAGTGGGGATCCCTGCTAATCTCCCTCCAGGGATAGATAGGCAGAGAACAATGGGCCTCAGCAGGGGTTTGGGTGGGGATGAGGGGGCCATTGGGGTAGGTGGAAGGTTGGGGGGTAGGTGGAAAGTTGGGAGGCTCAGTCTCCTAGCGACCTTCTAAATCAGGGACACAAGGCAAAGCCAACTTTTCCTCAGTATTTATGTGGCAGGCAGAGTTATACTCGTGAAGGACTTCCTCAGCCGAGGAACCTTTAAGGCTAGCGATAATGGCTGGGAGATTCGGGACAAACGGAGCAGGGGGAAGGATGCTGGATGAAACCTCACGCTTACGGGAAAGATAAAGGGCCCTCATCCAGATGGAGGGGTCCCAAATGTTTTCAGAAGTGATTCAAGGGGCAATGAAAACGGCCTCCTCCCAAAATGAATCCAAGTCCTGAGATTTCACTGTAAGGCCACGTGTCTGGAAGAGAGCCTTAAGTGCAGCTGTCGGTGGCTCCTCAACATGGAGAGGATCGTTCCCCATGAGGGCAGGAAATGGGAAGGGAGGTTAAGTGTTAGAGGGAAGAACCAACAAAGCAGCAGTACAGGAATGTACGTCCCTAGCCAAAGGCAAACACACAAAACTAAAGTAGAGAGAAGGAGAGTCAGGCGTTGGGGGGGGGGGTGGGGCAGGCACTCACCCTAACACTCGGAACTGAAAATCAAAGAACATGAAAGGGGGCCTACTCACTGATCAAGGAAAGGGGGTGCCTTGCCAGCACCAGGGAGTTGAAAAACCACGTTGGGCACTAGATGTAGACAATCCCCCAGGCCTGCTGGGGAATTTTGGGATCCGACGGTGAAGGAAAGGGGGTGAGAGGCACACAGTCAAGACACAGACCCTGGGAATTGGGTGAATGCAGACAGAGGGTGAGCTGTCTCGGACTCGTTAATTTGGGGCAGGGTTAGGGTTTATGTGCTGTTCGCATTCTTCTCTTAATGCAATGTTGTATCGCCTTGAGATTGGCCCAGGTCTGCAACTCCGGCTACTTGTATGGTTTCACCTGCCTAGGGCAAGTTAGGTTGATAAGGGACAACCTCTGCGCATCCGTAATTCTCAGCATACTGGCTACTACAGGTGAAGATCTGGCTGTCTGAAGTGGGAGGGAGGAGACTGGTCTGAGGGAACAAGGAGGAGAAATGGGAGAATATGGGGAATTAATGTTCAATGTACAGGATATAGGCCGGGTGTGGTGGCACTTGCACTCAGGAGACAGGCAGGCAAATCTCTGTGAGGTCAAGGCTTGCCTGGTCTACATAGCAAGTTGAGGTCAGTTGGAGCTACAAGGAGACTCTAACCCTGTCTCAAAACAAACATATAAGTAAACAAAACACCAAAGTACATGATATACTTGAACAAAAATGTCTTTATGAAACCTGTCACTATGTACAATGAATATGACCAATAAACATGATATGGTGATTGGTAATGATTATTTGGTAAATCCCAATTATTTCAAAATGTGTCATTCTTTTAATACACAGAAGATTTCTTTTGTTCTGTTTGGTTTTTTTTTTTTTTAGAGACTAAGTATATTTATGAATCTAGACTGGCCTCGAAGTTGCTATGTATTTCAAGCTAGCCTTGCTTGTTATCTCCTGCCTTAATACTTAATATTTCAGACCTGCAACAACACAGCCAGCCCATAGTAATCTTTGAACCTATTTTTTTTAATTAATTTTTATTTATTTCTGTATGTGTATGAATGTACTGCCCGCCTGTAAGTTTGTGCGCCCGTGTCGTGCAATGCCGTGGAGGTCAGAAGAGGGTGTCGGATTCCCCTGGAACTGGAGTTCTCCTGTAATTGGAGTTACAGATGGTTCTCAGCCGCCATGTGGTTGCTGGGGATTGAACCCGGGTCCTCTGCAAGAGCAGTCGGAGCTCTTAACCGCTAGGCCATCTCTCCAACCCCTAAAACATGCTTTTTAAGACTCCCCATTTTAATAATAGCAACAATTACTTAATGAATATTTATATGAAGATCTAGACATGTGTTATTCAGTATGATCAACACTCACCACATCTGACATCTTAAGGTGAATTTGAATTTAATGGTAATTAAATACAATTAAAAACTCACTTCTTCTGTCACTGTAGTTGTCCTTCATGTTTTCAATAGCTGCTTGTGGCTAACAGCTAAAATATTGAGCTATCCATTGTCATAGTCCTATTGCCCAGATCTGATCTAGACTTCTATACTTTATTGTGGACCATATCTTTGTAGTGATGTTATTTCTTATTTATGCCATCAGAATTTAATACCCTATTTTTTGTCTGATATATATTTGTTCTTTTTACTTTTAATACTTTGTGTGAGAGACTGTATATGTGTTTGTGTGTGTGTTGGGTGAGACACATGTATTCCATGGCACACTGTCCTTACCTTCTACCTGGTTCATAGCTGCATATGCCAGGCTAGGTGGCCCACAAGATTCTGGTGATGCTCCCTGTCTCCTCCTCCCACTGCCCTGTAGAAGCCAGCTGCAATTACAGATGCTGTGCTTTCCCCTGGGTTCTGGGGATCTGGACTAAGGTCATTAGGCTTGTACAACAATCTCTTTCCCCACTTAGTCATCTCTCCCTAATCCTTACATTTTTTCTGAGTGACAGGATCCCAAAATGAACCTCTGCCCATTCTGTGACATGCTCTGGAGGCCAGTCCCTCATCCCTGGTACCATAGCCCTTACTTTTAATACTTTTAAATCATTTTGTTTATTTTCCTCATAAATAATATAAATATATTACTGAACTATTAAATGAGCTCAAGAAATTTATGTTTATTTTCATTGTAATATGTTTGGTCTATGTTTTTTAAAACCATTTTCCTGTTGTTGCATTGGTTTTTCATCTTTTGATACATGTGTAGAATATCAGTTAAACCTTTAAGTTTAAGCATATGGCTGCCTGGGCATGGATCCCATTTGAGTATGTTAAGAATCAGGAACTCTTAAATTCTTTGTGCCTACGGGTTCTTCTTTATAAAATTTGAAAACTGGGATAAAAATAGTCCCATTACACAGGGTAATTGAGAGGACTATATGAATAAATGTTTTGAATGTGCCTGGTACATAGTAGGTTCTCATAATGACTATTACTTGTTTCCTGGGCTATTTTGCCTTTATAAACATTGATACGTGTGTGTGTGTGTGTGTGTGTGTGTGTGTGTGTGTGTGTGTGTGTTTGGTCTTCTTGAGATAGGGTCTCCCTGTAGCCCCAGCTGTCCTGGAACTCACTCTGTAGACCAGGCTGGCCTTGAACTCACAAAGATCCTCCTGCCTCTGCCTCCCAACTCTGCCTCCCAAGTGCTAGGATTAAAGGCGTGCGCCACCACGCCCAGCTGATACATTTTTATTAGATGGTTTTTGTTAAAAAAACACATGTAGCTGATGCATCTCCACTTGTCAGTTGTACTGACAAAGTCAATGGAAGCTAGAGTCATGAGGTTATTTGTGATCTTCACACACACAGACACACACTTATATACACATTTCTTGGTTTATCTTGGAATGATCTGAGATTTCATAATTATGATATTTTAAGTAAAAAGCCCATTTTAACTTATACAGTTTGCTTTCAAAATGATTATTTGCTTGCCTTCTGAAATATAATCTTCAGTATTTAATTCAACTTGCATCTTAATCCTTTCAAAGTACACCATCAGACCTCTTCTCTTTCTAATATTCTATTTTCATCTGTTATTAGTCAAATAGTCTTACATTGCATACGCTTGAACCTGCTTTTGTTTTCTTAACAGTTTTTGAGATTTAACCCAAGAGCAAGTAGTAATTAGCTATTAAAGAATAAAACTGTGAAATGTGAATGTCAAATTTCCTCCACTTACACGATGTGAACTACATAACTCTCTAATTTTGGGTCATATCCATTTGGCCATTCTTGTATGGGTGTGTCGCTCTACAAGCTTTGCTTGGAAGGTGGAATGCAACTCTTTCCTCTGCTAGATTCAATTGTATCATCATATAAGATGTCAATTACAGCATTACCTATATGGCTCCTCAGCATGTCCAATTCTGGACGCTCTCCCTCTCTCTAGTACAGTAAGTCCTGCTTTTAATAGGTTATTTCCTCAGGTCTGTTATTCGTAAGATGTACATTTTTCTCATCTGTAGATAATGAGATCGGATTAAATGATCTCAAAGATTTATTCCAGAAATAAAATTCTATGATCTATATCTGTTATTCTTATTTCTTTCCTTCTTTCTTTTTTTTGGGGGGGGTCTTTTTGAGACAGGGTCTCCCTTTAGTCCCAGCTGGCCTGAAGTTCACTATGTAGACCAGGCTGGCCTTGAACTCACAGAGATCCACCTGCCTCTGCCTCCCAAGTGCTAGGATTAAAGGTATGCACCACCACACCCAGCTGCTGTTATTCTTTTATTATTCCACCAGCAGTGCTCTTTAAAATTCTTTTCAGCTCCTCCCTCTGATTTTTTTTTGAGGGGGGGGGTCTGGAAATTGGCCATTATTTCTCTAACAGATTGAATGATACTTTAACTGGAAAACCAAGTGTTTCTAAAACATCTAACATCTCTGATCTCAGATCCACTCTTGTGCAATTGGTGGCTTCAGAATCACTAAGACAGTTCTCAACATCTGAGTGCTCACCAATTTCATTTTTATTCATCCACATGAGCATTGAATTCTCTAAGCCACAGGATAGCTCACCTTTGGGTACCCTTCAGGAAGTGAGGTGATAATGCCAGCATCAGTGATTATAAGAGGTTGCTCAAAGATGGTGTCTGTCACTGCATTGCTGTTTGTTCTACTTTTTAAAGATTTTCAGTAGTCCCTGACCATCTTTTATTGCTTCTTTTCTTTCTTGGCTAACATTTTACTTGAAGAACACAAACCAATTTCCTTTCCTCTGTACTATCAGAACAAGAGATATGGTGTATGCTCCACTAAGAGAGAATAGCAAAGGTCTCTGTGAGCCACCTCAACTGAAGAATAATTAACTTTAGGCCATAAGCTTCAAAGCTCCAATAACTGCATCTTGTTCTAGTTTATTGATTAGTCAGCTCTTGCTCTCTCTCTCTCTCTCTCTCTCTCTCTCTCTCTTCCTATTCCAAGTGTCTCTCCTCATGAATTTTCATCTCCAGTCACATACGAAAAATTTCAGATGTTCTTGAACTATTATTACTAATGCTACTGTTGTTAAAACTGTCACCATTACTTAATAGTAATTATCAGATGGTTACTGATGCTATTATCATTGTTATTTGTAGTCTTTGGGGGAGAATTATTAGTGTAGTGGTTACAGTTTTCATTCTTTGGCCTCTTAGTTAATGGTGCCAAATAAATAGAATACATTATATATTCTAGATATTTTATTTGATATTTTTCTCGATTAGCATTTTTTATCCCTACTTGATCAGAGAAAAGGTGTCTTAGGGAAGTTGAGTAAACATCCCAGTGTAAAAGGGATTGCATCCCTAAACAGGTTCTAGAGTTGACCTAACACTCATTTTCAGACCTTGGGTTTTTGGTACATGATGGAGGGGACGTGTGCATCTGTTAGAGTATTATGGGATTAAAATGGAAAGATGTGAATCAAGAAATATGATATGAAAATAACATACAGTTTGTTTCCAAAGGATACAATCTTAATATGGTGTAATAGGTTGGTGNTATATATATATATATATATATACATATATATATATATATATGGTGTATGATGTGTATATATATATGTGCATCTTTTAGAGTAATATGGGTCTAAAGTGGAAAGATTTGAATTAAGAAATATGATATATAAATAACATACAGTTTGATTCCAAAGGATACAATTTTAATATAGGTGCAACTTAGTCTTTCTGGGTGCTTAATGACCATAATTGACGTCCATACCAATTTGGCCAAGGGACCTAGGGGATAACTTTGTTCCTTGTCTTCAATGGTTAACCAATTCTTAGGGGATTATGCATGAGGGCATCTCTTGAAATATCCTGCAAATGTGGGTCACCAGACTTCCTGTGCAGGGAGGTCTTGGAGAGCCACCAATGGGGCTTCAGCCAGTGTCCAGTCTATAAAGAGGAAAGTCTGCTCATGCTTCAAAAAGGGAAGTCTGGTCTGTCTAGCAAGACCTGATTTTCTCCTTGAGTGGAAGGAACTGGTAAATGAAAAGCTGAAAGGATCAAGGGGCTACCACCCTCCTCCCCCTAAAAACACCTCGAGAGACCCCTGAGGACCAGATCCTCAACTGACCTCAAGAAAACAAAAACCTTGGTTAATCTGGGACAACTGTGTTGCCTTATGTATCCAAAAGGAAAGTATAACCATAAATAAATAATCAGTAAGACCAGAGAAACTGTACTGCAGACATAAAACTTGAGATCTTAGTAAAAAGACAAAAAGAAAAAAGAGAAAGCACTGTTGTTTGGTCTGTCTTCAATTCTTACTGGCAAGTGAATCTACTCTGTGGCTGCCACTGCTTTTGGCACTCCTCAAAGACATGAGACACAGCTTTTTACACTTTTTTTGGTATTTTTGAGACAGGTGTCCTGGAGTACCAGGTGTCCTGGAGCTCGCTCTGTAGACCAGGCTGGCCTTGAACCCACAGAGATCCACCTATCTCTGCCTCCAGAGTGCTGGGATTAAAGGTGTGCACCACCACGCCCATCGAGACACAGCTTTTTGTCCTTCCAATATGGACTGAAGACTCGTGTCTCTCCAAGAATCCTCCAAACCTTCAATGCCAGTTGGGGACTACTGAGATACCCAGTTTGTGGACTAAACAGCTAAGGGGATTTCAGCCTCGTCAGAATATGGGCTGCCATTGTTGGACTACCTGGGAGTATCATGGAGGCCAGTACAGGGGGATCAAGACAAGACGTGTGCTTACTGGACTTCATTTGGGGGACCATGGGAGGGAAAGACCCTAATGTGGAGCAAAAGTGCAGAATTGATGGTTGTTTGGGCTTGCCAAGGAGGAACCTTTGAGCACTTCCTTAAGGAAAACATGACATCTTTTAGGAAAAAAAATCCTCCAATTCAAGTGATATGTGTGTGTATGTATGTATATATGTATATCTATATAACTATGTATCTCTCTATATATGTATATATACTGAAGCAATACAAGTTGGAGAGAACAACAACAACAAAAGAACTGAAAAACTCTGGAAAGACTCAGAAAAAGATGCAGGACATGTATAGCAGAGTGCAGGGACTCGGGTGGGGTTGGGGGCATGGAAAGGGAAGCGACTCTAGATTCGATTGAGAAATGATGTATGACTTATGGAAAAAGTTTAATAACAATGAAAAAATTTGAATGAAAAAATGTCAAGATATTCTTGGTAGGTAAAGAGCTTTTTGTTTCTTCTTCTCAATCAACATTAGTATCTTTCAGCAGGCAACTGGAGTGAGAACTCAAACTCTTTTTCAATATTGGGGAAACAATGAAGCCTTGATATCATTTAATAATAAATGTAAATACTAAATTTAAAAAAGGGATTGCAAACAGTGAAGCTGTGGTTTTTGAACCTCAGTATAGTTGATCTTAGAAGCCACTTTCTTCCTAGAGTCTCAAGCTGGAGAATTCTTTTTTTTTTTTCACTGTATTATTATTATTTTTTTTATTGATGCATTGTGTATTTCATACATCATTTTCCAATTCAGTTCAGGCATATTTCCCCTTCCCTTCCCCCACCCACTTCCACCTTACCCATCCCAAGAATCATAGCATTGTCTTTGCCCAACTGCCTCTCACTTTTTTCCTCCACAAGTTTTTTTTTTTTCACATTTTTTTTTTTAGACAGATACTAAGTGTATGAATCTTTATAGAGTACTAGACTATTGGGTTTAAGAACTTTTGAACGATCCTTTCATTGTAACACCACACTGCACGGGACAGATTTGTTGTCCACGATCCAAACCCACAGCACAGCTCCCTTGGTCCCACCATCATTAGGGGAGTCTTGTTTTATGTTGTCAATCGCACAGATAGACAATCAGACATGGTGTCCGGCTAATAATTGCTGTCAGTTTTTCACGCATTCACTTGCCTGTTGTTATTGATTTCTGATAGTTGATTTTAATTCACTATGCCCTTAACATTCACTTAACCGCTCTTCCCTCTTCCTCTCGATGAATTTTTTCCTCCTTAGGACTTAGAATATAGTGTGGCACAGGTGGATGAAGAAGTTAGTTCAAACAGTCTATTTTTTTCTGGAGCTGTTGTCTTGGAACTCTGCGGTTAATTACTGGCTGAATTTTCTTTCATGGGCTGACCGTTTGTCCTAGGGAATATAGCCTTTCAATTCTACTAATGAAACACAAACACCAATTGTCAAGATGATATATAGTGATTTAAACAGTACTAATTTTTTTGGTAGGTTACTTTGGTATGACACAGATGTTTGGATGGCCGTGTCGTATGTAAAATCCAGTGATACATTTGTTTTTCCTGAGTTTTAAAATATGACAGGGTCTTACTGGTGGCTTAATACATCTCCTAACACGTAGAGCGGAATGTAAGCTTGGTGGGCAGTTCAGCCACATGGAGTTTATTTCGGCCAGATAGCCAATTTAAAGAATTGGTATACGAGTAAGCGAGTTCGCATACTGGCTCGCCCTCTGCTGCAGAGTATTTAATACCAGGCTTAGGTTTAGAGTAGAATTCTTCGCAGCATGAAACTCGCATTTGGGCCTCGTCTCTTAGAAGCATGAACAAATTGGTAATATAAATATATCCCAAATCTATTTTGCTATTACTCTCTCCGTTGGCAAGGAATAACTCACAGCGGGTGTCCCCACAAGCTTATGTCCTCAAGTGGTTAGGAGCATGTTAAATAGCCACAAAAGAACTTTCATCCCCTTTAGTAGAGAACAACCAATACAGTTTGTCGGATTAGCATACGCATCCATCGCATCTGTGTCTATGCTCACAGCTTGTATCTGACATAATAATTTGGTACTGACTAAATGCCTGTTTCCATCCAATATGTTTGTGCTTTTTAGTATGACTAAAAAGTTTATCACTGGAAAAGCTGTCACCTATGGAAAGGGAAACAACCTGAACAGACTGGAGTCCAAAAATGACAACTCCAACAAGAATTAAGACGCTTTCTTCTCACCCACCTGTTGCACCATCTCCCACTAAGCCCAGGAACAAATCTGGGAAGAGGAGGCAGTGGTAGAATAGTAAGGGCTCAGAAGATAGGGTGAATCGGAGATACAGTGACTATATCTGGCTCCTACTGATCCAATAGTTCCTGTGCATACAATTTTCTCCAACTGGACTATGGGAACCTTGGGTTGTTCAAAATTTGGACATAGATACTTGCAAAATGCACCAATTACCTAATTGTATGACATACTGAGTAACATCAATGTTATCTGCAAACAACTGTGTCATTATATTGTAGAATCCCTTAAAAATAAAAAAAAAAAAAATAGACTTCAGCTCTCATTCCGAATAACCTTGGATTCAATCTCAGAATCCTCCTACAGAATGGGCACAGGAAGCCCCTAGGGAAAATTCCATTAGAGTTAGCATGGAAGTCAAAGCCTGTTTGTGGTGCCTATCTTACAGGACACAAAATGGTGTTTTTCTCCCTCTTCTGATTCCAGGATTCTCCTCTGGCTTTGAGCTGAAGGCGGGCAGAATCCAAAGTTCATTCTTTTGCAGCTCTTGGTATTATATGGCATAGCGTTTACATTGTGTACTTTATTTGGGGAATCATGAAAAATTTGGCAACAGTAAAAAGTTCCCTAATGGGGAATGACCAAAATAAATGCAGAACCAAAACATGTCCACTACCTCTGGATAGCCTTGGTTTTGAACTTGCAGCATGCACACTTTGCACAGCTCATGCTGTCACAATACCAGTGAATGCTGCTAGAAACATCTCAGCTCATATTTGAGACCAGTGTATTTTATGAATGGCAGCGTTTTTACTGTATGTACAAAGTTTTCTACCCTTATAGAAGCATCATGATTTAATTATAGAAAACAACACTTTTAAATATTTTCCTACTGTCGTTCCTTACCATGCAAGGATCCAATTAGTATGTATTTGGATTACACTGTGTTAGAATGTTTGATTTAAAAAAAAATGCTATTTGAGTTTCTCAATTGAGTTTCATAAAAAAAAAATCATTGAAAGAATTTCATATTGTCAATAGGACAGAATTGTCAACAATTTTCAAATGGCCTTAAAAATACTTTGGCCATTTTGCACTATTATTTATATAAAATTGTATTCTCTGCATTGATGATTATAAAATAAAGTATCAACCAAGTCTGAAAATCTTGAATGCTTTGTATATTGCAGCATTAAACATTCAACTAAGATTTAATTCTTTGTGTAAAAATAGATGAGCAGGGGCTGGAGAGATGGCCTAGCGGATAAGAGCGCCGACCGCTCTTGAAGAGGACCCGGGTTCTATCCCCAGCACCCACATGGTGGCCGAGAACCGTCCGAAACTCCAATTCCAGGAGAACTCCAGTTCCAGGGGAATCCGACGCCCTCTTCTGACCTCTTCGGCATTGCACGACATGGGTGCACAGACCTGCATGCAGACAGTACATTCATACACATACAGAAATAAATAAAATTTAAAAAAAATTTTAAAAATGAGCAAATCTATTACTTACACAAGTTTGCTTTGCCATTAATAAATGACAATCTTATATGCATACCAAAGACGTTTTTCCAAAATACATTTATTTATGATTTGTTGTTGGTAAACTTTTGGTTTATATTTCTATTTCACATACCCTTATACCTGAGCTTACATAATAATTTCTCTAGCAGAAAGGGTCTACAGTGGATAAAGTTTAAGAAGCCATGCTATAAGTCCTTATACATGTTGATGACTGCTCTGTATACTGAAAACCAGATATTTAGGTATTTTATTCCAAGGTCAAGTAAAACCCCAGTGTGTGTGTGTGTGTGTGTTTGTGTGTGTGTGTGTGTATGTTTCAGTTAAATATTTTTAGAGTGTCCTTACCTATACTATTGGCTGTAACTCTTTTTCACTGGACTCCATTCTTACCTGGAGAATAGTATTTACTATACTTTTAACTTTCTAGAAGCAGAAAGCTTTTTATCATAAAGTGCATATATATATATATATATATATATATATATATATACATATATATATGCATATCAGTACAAAGTTTGAGATAATTATAATTCATGCCATGAGGGAAATAGCAAACTAAAAATACGTATCTGTAAGCTTTCATCCTTAGATATATGTCCATTTATTATTCCTAGTGCTGGTAAAAATGTTCAAGAAGAGATTTCTTCCTGTTGTTATAAACCATTGCCAAAAAGAAAATTTCAATTATTCTCAAGACATATTTAGTTGAGCCTTCCTCCCACATCTTAAATACTTATGTATATGGGAGTTACACATCTGTACAATCCAACAATTGTTTCATCTTCCTCACACTAATAGAGATGCTTGAAACATCTGGTAGTTGATAGTTAATTCATTTTTTTCATTGCACCTTTTCATAAGAAGCAGGAAATGCAATTCAATATATCCCCTGAGAAAAATCTTGCATTTATGACAGGTGTGTATTTCTTAACAAGTCTTTGGTTGACACCATTGCCTCTCCTAAATCCAGCTGGAAGTATATTCATCTGGCCAAAAAGCAAGGGGGAGGGAAAGTGAAATTTGAAAGAAAGTTGGATTGTCAGGTGGTCATTGGTTGAAACATTCACTCCAGGAATATTTATTTTGCTTTTTGTTTGCAATTTCCTGCAACTGCCTTTACAAGCCTGTCACTATGATGACTTTCTTTGTTCTGTTTTATTTATCTGCATAGCACTAATTTTGCCCAGGACCCTCAAATGAGGGTCAGTGTGGAAATAGGAATTGATTGAGCATGCTACTTCAGCTGTGGGACAGATACCTTCCTTCCAGCAATCTCTGCATCTTTGTTTGATGCTCAGAAAGAGGGTGAGTCATATCCTGAATGCTTTGACCCCTTCTTAGTAAGAATTGTTTTGATCTCTAAAGACTCCTTTTAGGTCTTCGTGACCTCCTAGAGATTATCTCTATCTTCCTAAGCAGTCAGATTAGCTAAGGTTATTTTTACTGAGAACATCTCAGAGCTTGAAGTGGAATGATTCAGATACTGCATTCTTCCTGGAGGACCCAGTGTTGAGAATTGTTTCCTTGATATGACATAATTAATCTTAATTGGCCTGCCCTTGGGCCACTGCATGGGAGCCTCAGCTGGTCAAGCTTGAAGGGCTGGTGATTCTTAGGGAGAGATTCAGAGGTAGGTGAAAGAAATGCTATTAGTAAGTAGAGCGAGAATTCAGGTCATGTTGATGACCAAGAAAATAGCATATGCTTTACTGGATCATTGAATCACCTTTGAGATCCTGTTTTGAAAAAAAAAAAAAACCTATAAAATGTTTATTCTGAAAGGCCAATGCTAGTGGTGGTATATCATTTCTGTTTATCTTCCAGGCAATGTTGATAATTCAGACTTTTGAGTTGATTTAGAGGGTCATTTCCTACACACATGCTCGCACACACACACACACAAACACACACACACACACACACACACACACACTGAAGAGGGAGAGGGAGAGGGAGAGGGAGAGAAAGAGAGAGAGAGAGAGAGAGAGAGAGAGAGAGAGAGAGAGAGAACTCTGGTATTGATAGAAATATTTGAATGTTCTAGGGTCTCTCATTGAGGCTTAAGGCTCCTTTATTAGTTTAGGTGATGGCTGGCCAGTAAACCCAAAGGATTTTCTTACTTCTGTCTCATAGTGCTGAGATTACAAGAGAATACCATCGTGACTGTCTTTATTTATTTATTTATTTATTTATTTATTTATTTATTTATTTAATGTGTATGAGTGTGTTGCTTGCATGTAAGTGTACCCTTGTCATGCAATGCTTGTTAACCACCGGGTAGGTGCTGGGAATCAAACCTGGGTCCTCTGCAAGACCAGTCAGTGTTCTTAACCACTGAGCCATCTCTCCATCCCCCACCTATTTTTGTAGTTGTTTGTTTGTTTTTATTTGGATTCTGTAGAGTTCAGTTCCTCATGTTTATAAGGCAAGGACTTTTGCCACTGTGCTATCTCCCCAGCCCTGTCTCATGTCATGTTAATATTCAGTATTAAGCAAAATGCAGTATTTACCTATTGGCTTAATAGTTTCCTAAAGAAAAATGCTTAAAATACAGACTATTGTTACAATAGCAAAATACTCTTTAAAATTCATCAAGGTTATAGAAATCTCTGGCCTGCATAAAGACACAACCTTCCAGTTTTGCCAGATCTCTGGATTATGTAACCACCCCTAGGAGGGTTTATTCATCTTAAATTATGCTAAAGATATGGGTGGATTACCTGTTGTGTTAATGAGATGGTGAGCTTTTCAGGCTTAGAATCTCCACCCCTTAGCACAGTTCTTATGGATAGAGTCACATACATGTGACTCTCTCTTCATGGAAGCATAAGCTCTCCTTTTTCCTCTTTATATCTCTGACATAACTTTATGGCTTTTTTCTATCCCCCCTCCATTCACCTCCTCAAGGCAGCTGTCTACCATGGGGATTTTTCTTTAAATTCTTATAAAATTTGTCCTAAAACTTCTGTTTGAACCAATTTTTAAATTCTTTTATGAATGAAACTAAGAACCCTTGAAAGGGACCCTGTTTCTCCCCTGAGTCACTATTTCTGACTTATTCTTCAAAATAAAAAATAATATGCCCCAAAATGTAGAGCAGCAAAGCTCAGGGTTTTTGTTTTTTATTTATTTTTTAGCCATGTCTCTAGAGAGTCTTCTAGTAATCAGTTGGTGATAACATTCCCATTAGACTCATGAAGTCACTGGAGTTATTTGAGTTTTAATAATTCAACCATGGTTAATACAAACCAAGTGTCTGTGCCACCATGTTAAACTATCTGACTAGTCCTGGTTATATAATTTCACTTAGCATACCAAATTATTTGGATTTACTCAAAGCAGCTGTCATAAAGTGGAATAGCTAATTTTGTTATGGAAAAAACATGAGACCAAAGCCAAAGACAAGTGAGGAGAGGGACTGACCCACAGATTGGTTCATAAAGGAGTCAGCAGCTTTGCTGAGTCTTTGGTGGCTTTTATGCCAATGTGACAAATGCAAAGAGAAAATAACATATATGTGGTAGTTAAATAAGTGGTTTACAGGTAACACATAGTCACAAAGGCTACAGGAATGTGACATCCTGGAGAAACCAAGCCTTCTGTTCTGGGTAAAGTTTACAGGAAAGACTTATATCCTGGGTGACCACAGGGAACAGAGGAGAAGACTCCAGTCTGCCCTTAACCTTGTCTATCTCCTGCCTTAGAACTTTTCCAGCTCCGAAGTTCTTGATTCCCACAACACTGTAAGGTCGTTTAGCAACCAACAATGCATTTTCCTTTTTCTGTTATAATCTACATAAGCAATTGGGGTTGCACAGGACCAGGCCATGCTGGGGTCCCCTTTGAGCACTGATGATCTCAGTGTCCAGGCATCTTTGGCCTCTCCTGTTGATAAGTTTGGGGAAGAGCTAACTGTTCTTGTTTTTCTGCTGTTGGCAAGCCCTCACTTATCCTTACTGCCACTTAGTGAATGTAAAGTAAATTGTTTCTTTGGGATACCCACTTGAAAATGGCAGTGATAATTGTTTCTTGTGGGTCCTCCAGTCAGCCTACTTTTCTCTGTCTTTAGGGGTGGTCTCCTGATGGTCTCAAGAATGCCACGAATGTCAGGAATGTGCGAGAGTCTGGGACTCTGATTTCAAGGCAATTTCACCTGAACTCCATTCCTCTGTGACTTGATGGAAAGCCAGTTTAGGTAATTAGGTTAATCTTTTCAAGAAAATTTCTTGTTAAGGTTGTGTGTCAACACTGGGAATGTCACAATGAAAGGTATTCTCATTCATCTTGGCCACTGTGTCTAAAACGTTTTCTTTGTCTGCAGGAAAGAGAGAGCTTTCTTTTCCCCAGTACAGTCTTGTATTCCTCTTTTCTTTAAGTCCCGGGAGTGGTATTTAATCTTTGAGAACATTATATTTTGCATATGGTAAAGATTGTTAAAACCATTGGGGAAATTTACCAGGAAATTGGTGCATTTTTCCCCCTCTTCCCTTTCCTTCACAGAAGTAATAACGATCCTAACACCATTTTCTGTGATCTAAGATTTGATAACAGGCTCAGTTTCAAGTACTTCACAGAAACCTATGCATATAGGATTTGCCTATTTGGCCATATGCTTAGAAGTAGGGCTGCATTTGATGAAGATGGAACAAAAGTAGCTGGATGATTTTAAGATTTGCCTTCCTGACTCCCACCCCACAGTTCCTGATTTGGTGTTTCTGAAGTAAGCCATAAAATTCTGCCTAACAAGTTTCTGTGCAAGAATCATTCTGTTTGCCCTGGACTAGTCTTGGAGAATACCTAGAGAGCACAGGGATAAAATGTTCCATGGCCAACATGTGAAGCTGCTAGTCCTTGTACTAAAGTCATCACCAAATCTGTGGATGTGTTGTGTTGAAAGCGTTGGAGGAACTCATATTATTTTCTTTAGTTTTATTTATTCTTTATGTGTATGAATGTACTGTCTGTGTGTAGGTTTGTGCACCCGTATTGTGCAAAGCAGTGGAGGTCAGAAGAGGGTGTCGGATTTCCCGGAACTGGAGTTACTGAAGGTTCTCAGCCGCCATGGGGGTGCTGGGGATCGAACCTGGGTCCTCTGCAAGAGCAGTCGCCACTCTTAACCGCTAGGCCATCTCTCCAGCCGCCACAACCCACATTATTTTTTTAATTAATTAATTTATTTATTTTTGTGTATCAATGTACTATCTGCATGTAGGTTGGTGCACCCGTGTCGTGCAATGTCGCGGAGGTCAGAAGAGGGCATCGGATTCCCCTGGAACTGGAGTTAAAGACAGTTCTCAGCTGCTATGTGGGTGCTGGGAATCAAACCCAGGTCCTCTGCAAGAGCACTCAGTGCTCTTAACCGCTGAGCAATCTCTCCAGCCCCCGCAACCCACATTATTACAAGGAAACTTCGGAGTCTATAATTATCCCTCTGCTAAAATCTATAAAAAAACTGGACCAATGTTTAGCTTATAAAATATGACCTTAGCTTCTTAAGACACATTCAAGTACTATGATTTTTGTTCCAAACCCTCCTCTTGGAACTGTTCTGCTGTGAGAAAAACATGATTACAAATCGACAAGGAAAAGAATGTCTTAGTATGATATTCAATTTAACACCTCCTTGAGAAGAATGTGTTTTTCTCACGTCATAGAGCTTCAAAAGTTACTTAAACCGGGACAAGCCTTGATGTGTCTGAACTGTCTTAATGAATACCTGAATAATTTACCCATAAGTGCAGAGTAATCCTCATGACCATGTGATATAATATGGAAAGCAATCAACAGTTTCAAAAACTGACATCACCTATTGTTTTCATTTGACTTAACTGATAGTTCCTACACGCCTCAAAGGGAAAACTGGACTAATTAGCTGGGGAGGGAGAAACCACCTGGCAGAGAGGCACAACTCTAATTACATATTCAAGCCCAGTCACAATGTTCCATTACAGTCTGTGGAGATAGATGAGAAAAGAGGGTCACAAGAAGAAGCCAGAACCAGGCACAGATCCAAGATGGAACCTCTGCCAAGGGATTTAATGACAAGTTTCAACATTGTCGTGGATGCCTTGTTAGAAGAACAAACGATGATAGACCAACCGTTATAAATGAAGTTAAAGATCATGTCTTCTTCTAAATGACCTCTCAAGAGGGTTTTTATGGAGATAGTCTTTCTGAGAACTTAGTGATGAGTCACTAGTCTCTAAAATGCAAATGTGTTAAGGCCTTTCAGGTGGAAGTTCGTTTCTAGCAACAGGGAATTGTTTAGAACTACACGGTGAGAACAACAGACACAGAAATGCTTACTGATAGAGAAATACAATTTATGGTCGCCCAGCTCAGTGCTTAGGTGTTGTACAACCATAGCATCACTATTGGGTAGTAAGGTACTTGAATGGCCTTGGGATTTTCCAAGAGGATTTGCCCTACTGAATTAAATAAATGGTGGACAATTATCCAGGTCTGGAGTTCTGAATGCCACCTCCCATGGGTTAGTTCAGGAGGAATCTACAAGGAAAGCCTGACAAACATTTGCCAGGGAGTTTAATGAACTTCCCCTGCGTTTTCCACATCTGCTCCTGGCCTGCTGCTGTTTCTTCATTCTGCCACCCTCAGTGTGTTGAGTGGTGCCTTCACCCTGCCCTCCCTTCTCGCTTGCATCACTAACTGCATCAAAGTCAAAGAATTCGGAGAATCCTAAAGGGATTATATTCTGGGCTCTAAATGACCTAAGCTTTTTGAGCTACCACACCCAAAGGAATTTCACAATTTCATTTCAGCTTTTGCCAGTTGCCTCCAGCCTGACACAAGTAACTTTGTGTTTACTCTTTACCTTTCAAATATAACTTCCTCCCTGCCCCTGTTATTGAATACGGAGCTGAAGATAATAAAAAGCCTCTCAAGTAGATATTGATCACTCAGCAAGATAAGCATCTTTTAAGTGCTGGAATAAATTAGTTCATTTTTTTTCTTTCTATGACAGCCTTATTTTAGAGATGAAGAAGCTAGAGCACTAAGAGGTTAGTTTCTAGTCACTTCTCCAGACAGTAAGAAGTGTTGGGTCTTTAAAGCAGACCATGTAGTTTTAGAG
Source organism: Rhizomys pruinosus (assembly GCA_009823505.1). Lineage (NCBI taxonomy): Eukaryota > Metazoa > Chordata > Mammalia > Rodentia > Spalacidae > Rhizomys > Rhizomys pruinosus. Next base: position 1,252,981 of record VZQC01012421.1, read on the forward strand.
TTTGTGCTCCTGAGTAGCTGCCTTTGCTGAAACTCTCCCTCCACCAGGAATGTACGCCCCCACCCCCTTAAATCCTGTCCCAGCTCTCAATAAAATTCAGGTGGTTTTTTCTGCCTTCTAGTACCAGGAGAGATCACTGGAAAAGTTAGAAGAAAAAAAGTCTGCCAGAAGATTGTGTCAAGACATATGCAAACTGAGGCTGGAGAGATGGCTCAGAGTTTAAGAGCACTGGCTGCCCAAGTTCAATTCCCACATGGTGGTTAACAACTGTCTGTAACTCTAGTTCCAGGGGAGCCAATGCCCTCTTCTGACCTCTGTGAGCATCGTATAAAACTGGTACATGTACATACATTCAGGCAATACACATAAAATCAATATACAAAATATTTTAATATGCAAATTAGTATTTCGCATCTTAATGGTAATTTGTTAGATATTCTGAGTGCATAATCACATCAGCTGCTAAAAATTCAGATGAATCAAATGAGAATTAGTAATCACTTAAGCATCTGTTGAGGAAGAATCTATAGCCATTGCCCTGCAGTGATGTTTTCATGGTTCTTGATTAGATATCCAGAGTTGAACCATTGATCTTGACCACCTCACAAGTGTTGGTGTTCTCTTAGCTTCTGATTTATGATCCATTGCTCTGCTGAAACCTTCAACATTTTTGTCTATTCTCCTGCCTGCTTGCCTATCGGCTCCTGATTTCTTTCTTTCTATGATCAGGTTTACTTTCCTCATCAGAAATTAATGTACCTGGAAAATCACAGAATTGAAAATGTAATTTTGAATTTTGCCTCCTTACTAGGTTTCTGTCCATCTCCCATTTAGGGTTAATATTTTGTGGTTGGTCACAGTACTTGCAGCCTTGTTGGGGAAGATTACTGGAGCCTCTTCCATAAAGTGCATGCTGAAGAAAAGACCAGATGTTGGGTATGCGTTAGAAGAACTGTTTCCAATTGGGTTACACACTAGAAAGCAGGAGTTTTCACAGTGCTCACAGATGTTCAACAAAAACAGAAAAGATTCTTTAGTTAAATAATCTTGAGCAACTGTAGGGGATGGGAACAGCCAATGATTTGTTTATAGAATAAAGCCTCTGAGCCCTCATGCTAGTGTGCTTGTATTATAAATCTGTAATTAAGTACATCAGTTTAGGAATTAATCCACTCGATTAGTAATAAGATTCTTGTTATTCATTCATTTATTATTTATTTATTTAGAAAGGGTTTTACATGTAGACCTCTCTGGCCTTGAACTTGTGATCTTCTCTCGGCCTTTTGAGTACTTGAATTACAGGTATAATACCTCCAAGCATGGCTATAATGAGATCCATAGGGTTCCTAGAATATACTTGCCCTGCAATAAGTATTTTAATCCAGTATAGGGGTCCTTACTTCCAAAGAAATTGACAGCAGTAGCCCATTACTTGAAATACTGGGAGGTAGTGTGAAAGCAGGAGTGTCTTGTATGGGAGCTCCCACATTTTTGACAGTGTTATTGGTAAAGGAGGGTCCAAGGAAGGCCAGCGGCAGAGGACCATGCAGGAAAGGAGATGTGTTGGAGTCTGACCATGGAAGCTTCTCTCTTATGTATTTAAGGAAGATCTCTCACTATATTGAGAAATAGGATAACCAATGCGAGAGCAGGCTACCAAATCGTGGTATGTATAAGGTCTAGTGTATCTAATCACTGTCTCAAGACCCTGATCAAAAACCCTTGATTCCAGAGTCACACACATTTGATTCTCCATTTCCCATCTGGGTCCGAGGGGCCATTTTTTTTAATGTTTTTTTTTTTTTCTTTTTTAAATTTTTTTTAAAATTTTATTTTTTATGTATATGAATGTACTGTCTACATGTAGTTTGGTGCATGCATGTCGTGCAATGCCGCGGAAGTCAGAAGAGGGTGTCGGATTCCTCTGGAACTGGAGTTAAAGACAGCCCTCAGCCGCCGTGTGGTTACTGAGAATCGAACCCTGGTCCTCCGCCAAGAGCAGTTGGCACTCTTAACCACTAGACCATCTCTCCAGTCCCCCGAGGGGCTATTTTGAAAGACATGTGTATGATTTTTACCCACTATACACTGCTTATCCACGGTATTTTAAACTTATCAGATTTGTGAAATTGTTTTATGTAAAGCAATTCATTTTAAAAATAACTACACAGAATTCTATTGCAATTGCAGGGATATGTTTTATTAGTCTGATATTCATGGGCATGTCTATGGCTTGCAGTCTGGTATTGCTGCAATGCATATGGAACACACATTATTTCACAAACATAATGATATTTTGTAGGATATTTAGAAATAGAATACTGGACTCAAAAAGAATTTTCATTTTGAATTTTGAGAGATATTTCCAAATTTTTCTTCACAGAGGTTGAACAAATTTATACATATTCCATAATATATGTAAATTCATACTTCAGTTTTTTTGGTTCAAACTACACAGTGTTATTTTAAAAATGAATTTTTCAAAAATAGGAGTGTATTAGTGTGTTAGAACTGCCAGAGAAAGAAATACCACACACTGGGTGGGTTCAGCTAAAAGGACTTTGCCTCCTGGAAATTTTTAGTGCTTAAGCAAATGGAGTTGCAGACTTGAGGGTTGACATTCAGTATATTTTTATTGAATCACATTGAAAAGTATGATTTTAAAAATTATTCTTGAGCACTAAAATCAACTTGCTAAGCATAAATGTATTTTAAATGGTGTAGTTTTGTGGTCTTGATTTAGAATATCCATTCTGTCAAAACAGACAAAAAGAGAACCTGGAGAGATGGCTCAGTGGTTAAGAACACCTCTCTTGCAGAGAACCCAGGTTCAGTTCCAAGAACCCTTATGGCAGCTAACAACCATGTGCAATCACAGTTCCAGGGAATCTAATGCCATCTTCTGTCTTCTGTGGGCATTGGATGCATGTCCTGTAGTTATAAACATGCAGGAAACCACACACATAAAGTTACAATAACTAAATAAATAAATAAATAAATAAATAAATAAATAAATTTAAAAGACACAAAGAATGAGAAAAGAATCTTCAGGTAGGAATAATGGCATGTAACAATTTCAGTATGAATGCCTTAGGTTTACTATTTTACATTCAGCAATAATATGATGGAGAAGATTCGAGAGGGGAGGTGATGTTTTCCCTCGGTCTTTATTTACATTGTACACATTCTAAGGCTACCTAATTTGAAAGGTAACCATGAAAAATATGTGAGCAAGACATCATAAACCTTTGTTTCAGTACCCTGGAAGGCAAGTTGAATAGCCTCCCTTTTAGTTTCCTGCACCCAAAGCAGAAAGATCCACAGTTGATATGTTTTCTTAATTGTAGTGAGGAAAAAGTGGCCTATGCGTCAATGAGGTCAACAAAGCTATCAGAATAATTTCTCATGCCCTACCCTCAAGGCCATCTTGTGCTATGGCAAGCCTGATGTATCAAATATTTCCAGGCTTAGGTTTAGGCTCTTCAGAGGTTCCAGGGACTAAAAAATTGTCCTTGTATTAGTGATGAAAGTCAGTGTCAAAATATTAGTAACACAGAGGCAGACTTATGGGGCATTCTGGGCTTATAACTGTTCACTTCTTATAATGTAAACCTGGGTCATACCAGTTGAAGTAAGAGATGTCAAATAGTGACCTCTTAAAATGTTTCTCTGGCTATTTTCTCTCCAGTATTTAAGTTGCTCCTCCATAGTGTTGGGAATTCCGGGGAAGCAGGCCTTGTATTCTCACCATGTTTCTTCTTAGTGCTGTGAAGTTACAGTCATCCCATCTCTCTCCTCCCACTCTCTGTGCTCTATGGGAGAGGAATTTAATCACGTTTAGTGTTCCCGAAGGAACTATTTTCAATGCTGGTGTGTCTTGGAGGTGATGCTGCACTTGCAGCCCATAGCCATGATCAAGAGAATGAGGTGAGGGGAGTCTACCATGACACCAGCCTGGTCACCACAATAATGCTGGAGGCCCTAGTCACCAATACCTCCACTGATGCCAGCAGCTTCTTTTTCACTGTTTTGGATCTACAGATTTTTGTGTTTTCAACAGAATTTGAAAGTTTTACAAAACAAGAGTTGGGTTTTCGTAGATAATTATTTCTTAATGTTTCCTTGTGTAGACTCAGAATGAATTAAGAGTGATTAAGTTAGGGGACAATTTCAACCACAAGAGTTATGCTGTAATTAAAAGGACCATTATATTCAAAGACTGTGTACTGTTTGAAGCATACATTTCTTGCTGACCTTTTACCCTCCCAGGGTGAGCAATTGCCCTGGACTTTTCGTTGTCTCCTGTGTACATAGATTCCTAGTAACATCACTCTACTCTTAATCGTTTGGAGTCATCGTGCTAAAAAAAGAACAGTTACTCCAAGTCCTTGTGAGAGTCTGTGATCATTGATGGATAGGAAATCTCACTTGGCTTAGGACAGAAAGAACAAAAAATGGGAAGAAGGATCAAGGTGCCCCAAAATGTTGAGCTGTGGGAAGAATATCAGTCTGTGCCTTTACTTTCACTGCCTTTGTGATTTTCATTGAAAAGGTCATGCAGAGCATGAGAAAAGGATTGGAAATTCATTTAGAGGAATGCTTGATAGTTGCCAATCACTGGTGAAAAGCATGTCACAGTCAATATCTTCTTTAGTTGCTGGAAATTGTCATGCACAGATGGTAGGATTTCAGTTTTATAGGTATATAAATGAGACTAGAACAATGTGAAGTAGTTGTCTGATCTCATGCAGCTGGTAGACGGTGTATTCTGGATTCTGTGAAGCCCTTGATGTTTCAACTGTATCATTCAGATTTCTTGTTCATTATTTTACTTTAATTTAGAACTCTTTCTGTGGCTCAGAAATGGCTCACATTGTCCTCAATCACATATCCAGGCTACATCTGTGTCATTAGGATGATATTTAGGGATACTTATTATTTTTACTTTTTTGAGACAGAGTATCATGCTTCTCAGGCTGGCCTTAAGCTTGCTATAATAACTGAAGTTGACCTGAAGCTCCTGATCTTCCCACTTTCACTTCCTGAGTGCTAGGATTACAAGTAAGTGTATGTCATCAGGTGGGATTGGAATTATTTCTATTTTTATAATTTGAAATTTTATTACAATTCATTGTAAGACATCAACACTCCTAGAGTAACAAACAATATTATTTTACTTTTCTACATTATATAGCATGTTGATGAGAAACATCAAGTATTATATTTACTAAAAAACAAAGAAACAAACAGGAATTATTCAGTTTGCCTTCTTTTTTAATTATATATATTTATTGTTATTAAACTTTTTCATATATCATCTGTCAGTTCAATTTAGACTCATTTCCTTTACCAAGTCCCCCACCCCACCTGAGTTCATGCATTCTGCCATACATATCTTGCATCTTTTTCTGAGTCTTACCAAAGTTTTTTCAAAGCAGAAGATTAGTGTTTTTGGTATGTCTCACCTATACTAAAATTATGTCATCTGAAAACAAACTGTATGTTATTTCTAAATCATATTTCAGGATTCACATTTTTCCCTTTTGATTTTATATTACTCTAAAATATGCATACACACCCTCCACCCATATACCAAAATTCCAAAGTCTAAAAATAAATGATAGGTTAATTCTAGAACCTGTTAAGGGATTCACATTATAAGAGCACAGTTGCTTTCAGATAATGAGGACTATAACATTAATGTGCTCTGTTTCCCTTACAACTAGGTACTTGGTGCTAGCACAGATGAGGGATATCATTCATCTTTTGTTTTTCTGGGACTGTGTTACTTCATTTAACATAATATCTCCTAGTTCCATCCATTTACTTGCAAATTTCATGATGTCATCTTTCTTTACACCTACATAGAACTCCATTGTGTAGATGTACCACATTTTCTCTATCCACTTGTTGGTTATTGTGAAGAGAGCTATAATAAACATGACTCTGCATGTATCTCTGTGGTAGGAAAAGTCTGATGGATATATTCCCAGAAGTGGTATGACTGGCTCAGGTGGTAGGCTCATTTTGAATCTTTTAAGGGTCCTCCACACTGCTTTCCATAGTGGCTGTATGAGTTTACATTCCCACCAGCAGTGGATGAGTGTTCCCTTTTCCCCACAATCTCTCCAGCATTTGGTATCATTTGTTTTCTGGATCTTAGCCAGTCTTATCAAAGTGAGATGATATCTTAAAGTAGTTTTAATTTGCATTTCCTTAATTATTAGCAATGTTGAACACTTTTTTTTTTGGTCTTTTTTTTGAGACAGGGTCTCCCTGTAGCTCCAGCTGTCCTGGAACTCACTCTGTAGACCAGGCTGGCCTTGAATTCACAAAGATCCACCTGCCTCTGCCTCATGAGTGCTAGGATTATAAAGATGTTTCTCAGCAATCTCTATTTCCTCACTTGTGAAGTCCTTATTCAGTAATTTACTCTATCTTTTGAGTGAGTCATTTGTTTTCTTATTTCTTTGTTTTTTGAGTAGTTTATATATTCTGGAAGTTAATGCTCTGTCAGATGTATCAGCAAATGGTACCGAAAAGCAAGCAGGAGTTGCTATTTTAATATCAGTTTGCCTTCTAAGGAGAGAATTAGTGCTAGCATCCACAAATTTCTTTTATGTCATGTTTCTAGTTATTAGAAGCCAGTGACATTTCCCTCTACTTTTGGTGAGTTGTGACAGGTTTAAACCAAGTATGTCTCCATACATTGTCTTATTGTCTAATGGTCAAAATTTTCCCTGTCTGAAAACCAATGATTTAAGGATCTAGTCTAAGGTCTCTCATCATAGATGACTGTACTTCTCTACTCTGCTCCACTATAGTTGCATTTTTCATATCAATACCTGCCTTGTTTCAGATGAAAGTGAAGAAATATGTGCTTAATTGTGGATGAATGTGAAGGCCTGAGGGGAGGGGCTCTATGCAGATGATTGTTGGGAGCCTATAGGAAGAACTTGGAAATCCAAGTGTCTTTCTTAGTGCTTCCTCTCTTCTTAGTCAGAAAAATGGAGAGAAGACTCTCTAAGGCCCTGTCTGAACCACTTTCATCTTCATCCTCAATGAATTTCAGGTTTTTATATCAAGTTACTGTGGCAACTTAGTTCTGGCTTTCCCTTTTTCCAATGGTCTGCCATTTCTTGAATATTTTAAGGGCTATGCACTCAGGCAAAATATATTAATACAGGAGCTCTGACATCAGCAATGGATTGTTCTACCAGGTGGATGTTGGCCAGGAGATCCAAGGCCCCACAAAAGGTAAAGGCTCCTTGCCTCTAAGTTGGGATACCTACAGGAGGAGAGGCAATAAGACCCTGCTGCTGAAGACCTGACGTTAACATGGGAGGGATGTATTGAGACCACACATGCAAGTGTACAGATGGCCTCTGGAATGCCAGAGAGTGTTACCAAAGGCCACTAAACCAATAAAGCAAATATGGGTCTCCCCGAGTCAAGCAAGACTCCACCATCAGCACCAGCTACACCTCACCTGCCTGGAAATACTGTGCAGCAGAGGCAGCCATGTGCCTGTATATCCCAAATCTAATTGGCTATTGGCTCTCCCCTTGGAGAAATAACCCATGGCTGATGCCACAAGCTTACATCCTCTACAGGTTAGATGTTATAAGCCACACTAAGACCCTGTCATATTTAACAGGGGGGAAAATTGTAATTCATGGATTAACATATCCAAACATGTGTCTATGCTAAAGTAACCTACCATAACTATTGGTGCTGCTTAAATACCTATATATCTAATTGCTTGTTCTTCATTAGTAGGATCGAAAGGTTATTCCTGGACGGACTGTCAGCCCATGAAAGGAAACAGCCAGAATTGACCAGAGTCCAAGTCAACAGCTCCAGAGAGAGTGGACTGTTTTACCTCCCATCCACCTGTGCCCCTTTTCTAAGCCTAGGGAACAACCTGCGGAAGAGGGGGCGTGGTAGAATGTAAGGGCTGCGATTGGGGTGAATGGTGAAACTACAGCAATGTAGTCTGGACACTCATTTGATCAACTTGATTGAACAAACAACCTGTCACCCCCCACTGGATGGTGGGGCTGTAGGTATTTGGGCACAACAGCCTGCAGATAGGTTTTGCATGAAGGATGCTTGTACTCATGGATTATCACTTATAGCTAAAAATGAAAAAAAAAAACTGAGAGAAAGATGCAGGACAGTTATGGCAGAATGCATGATCTGGGATGGGGTGGGGGGGGAGGGAAAGGGAAATAAGCCTGAACTGAATTGGAAAAAATGTATGAAATGCACAAAGCATCAATAAAAATTAATTAAAAAAAAAATAAAAAAAAAAAAAAAATTTTTTTTTTACTAAAAAAAAAAAAAAAAAAAAAAGAATCCTAGATAAAAGGCAAAAAAATAAAAAACTGGTGAGTTAAAATTTGAGTATCAAAAGAAGTGTTACAACTTTTACATTGGATTTACTCCTTCCCAAGGAAAACTATCTTAGCTGATAATTGTGACAAGATGAATCACAGCACACATAGACACATGCGTATAACAAAAACACAGAGAGTGATCCTTTTGCTCCCACTAAAAGAGTGTATTTTTGTCTAGACACCTCTTAATGTAGGGTGGCTTCAAATTCACCTTATCTCTGATCAGATTCTCACCAAACTCTGCAGATACCACTGCTGTGTCTGCTGGGCTGTCTTTCAAGAACTCTAGACAAGAATGACTCAGTCTTGAAGACTGAGTTTGGTGGAGGATAGATGAAAGACATTCTGAGTGCTTATCAGATGACACAGAAATATGGGTGGCAAATGCTTCTATTAGCGTAACCAATGGTTTCATGAATCAGGTATAAAACACTTGATATTTCTTATGCTTTTTCCCAACAGAACTCTGAGTTTGCTAGTTTGGAACAATGATGGTCTCAGACATCATTTGTGTATTTATTACTAGTAGTTTTATTATTGTTTAAATAATGTTTGATTCATTTATTTTTATTTTATGGATATAAGTAATTTGTCTCCATGTATGTAAGTGCACCCATATCATGCAAAGCCTGTGGAAGCCAGAAGAGTGTGTTGGATCCCTAGGAACTTGAGTTATGGACAGTTGTTAGCTGGCATGTGGGTGCTGGGAATTGAACTCGGCTGCTCTTCAAGAGCAGCCAGTGCTCTGAACCACTGAACTATGTTTCCAGCCCCATTATTGTTGTTTTTAACAAAATGGGAAGTTATTAAATATTGAGGGCCAAATGCATGCATTATGGTCACAGGTTCATTATGTATATGATTTATAACTGCCAGAAAATCTTGGCCTAATGCATATAGATATTCATGTTAGTGATAAAACAAAATGTCTTTTCCTTGTTATGTCACAACCATTTGTATTAAATATTGAAACTGGGGCCACACAGAGATGGGTCAGTTGGTAAACTGTTTGCTGTTTATGAGGAACCGAGTTTAGATCTCTAGCACCCATGTCAAAAATCCAGGTGTGGTGGCACCTTGAAAGAAAAAGGCCTGGGGGGGGGCAGGAGAGATGGCTCAGCAGTTAAGAGTGCTGAGTGCTCTTGCAGAGGACCCAGATTCGATTCCCAGCACTGACATGGTGGCTAAGAACCATCTTTAACTCCAGTTCCAGGGGAATCTGACACCCTCTTCTGACCTCTGCGGCATTGCATGATGTAGGTGCACCAACCTACATGTAGACAGTACACTCATACACATAAAAATAAATAAGTAAATAAAAAAGAAAAAGGCCTGAGAATCCCTAGAACTTGTCCAGCCAACCTTCCTGAATCACTGAACTCCAGATTCAGTGAGAAAATATTACTCAAAAAATAATGTGGAAGCCGGGCGTGATGGTGCACGTCTTTAATCCTAGCACTTGGGAGGCAGAGGCAGAGGCAGGCGGATCTTTGTGAGTTCAAGGCCGGCCTGGTCTACAGAGTGAGCTCCAGGACAGCTGGGGCTACAGGGAGACCCTGTCTTGAAAAGACCAAAAATAAATAATTATGTGGAGAAGGAATGAAGAAGAAACCTGATGCCAACCTTTGGCTTCCACATGCACTTGCACACTCATGCACACACACCAACATGTTCATGTGCATACACAAGCATTGACAACACTGGGTTCATGCTAATGTTGATTGGATGTGACTTTAACATAAATTGGTTCCATTTTGATTTTTAAATGCATAAAAGTTGTCCTTTTGATATTAATAATTATAGTATATTTTACTTAGGAAAATTCATCACTTTATGAAGGATTATGTTCAGGAGGCAATGATTTAAAATAAAGGGATGCTTTCCTGGTTGTGTATTTGTGTGTGTGTGTGTGTGTGTGTGTGTGTGTGTGTGTGTGTATGTGCTTAGATATAGATGAAGATGGAGAACTTTTTCAGCAAGTGATTATAGACATATAGGCAGTTGCAAAAATGTATTAGAGAGATTCCATATACTCTAGCACCTCTGGTTTCCTAATATTTCCCAGTTTATATATGATCACATCATATCCAATTCAAGAACTGACACTTGTGCAATATATAGCTCTACTTCATATTTCTCATATATGTAAATTTGTTCCACCAGTACTATAAAGATAAAAATATATTCTCTCACCACAAGTGTATTTCATCCTACCTGTTTATGATCACACTCACATACATACATACACACACACACACACACACACACACATTCCACATGTACTGGCTCAAGTACTTGATAATCACTAACCTGTCCTCTATCTTCAATTTTGTTAATTTGATCACTTTATATCACAGTCTGAATGGGTTATCCTAAATTCTTATGTTAACATTTTATTGCTAACATGATACTATTATGAAGTAGGGCCTTTAGGACATAATTCAGTCCTAAGGGCAAAGCTCCAATATAAAGGATTAGGGGCCTTGTAGAAGGACTTGAAGGAGTAGGTTCGAGTTCTTTTACACTTCTACCATATTAAAGCAATTTTCCCTCTTTTTCATGTCCATTCTCTCTTTCATGTGAGGATACATGTACAGGGAACAATTTGTAGATAGAGGCCAAAAAATTCACCAGATACCAAACATATTAATACTTTTATTTTTGATTTCCCAGCTCCAGAACTCTGAGGAAAATTAATTTCTGTTCTTTAAATTACCTAGTGTCAGTTATTTTGTAATAATAGTGGAAATGGTCTAAAACACTTCATATCATGGAGACTGAGACCTTTCAAGATGAGTTTTATAACACTCATAATGATTTCATGGATATCCATTCAAATTTTTGTACACATCAAGCATTATTTATTGCTTATTTTGAAGAGAGATATTCTATAGTGTTGATGTGCCATGCTTCATTCATCTGTTTCAGTTGATGGGTGGAGTGACTGATTCCACTTTTTAATTAATACAAATAAAGCCACCATGAATACTTATCTACAATTTTTATGTAGACATTCCTTGTTATTTTTCTGAGATAGCTAGCTATAAGTGTGATTATTGAATCATACATTAATATAGATGTAGAATTTCTAAAATTACAAGAATGTGACCATATTTTTTAGTTTATAAATATTGGGCAGATGATATAGATCCAGTGAAATATGTTTTATATTTTGTTTGAAAAGATGAACTTTGTTTTAAGATGATAATGGATTTATAAAACCAGTGCTTGTTCCTAAAATTCATGTTATGAATATTATCGTAGTTTTCAAACTTTGTACTATATTTCTAGTAGTTATCCTAACCTATAATTTTGAAACAGACTCTGGCTCCTAACAAACTTATTAGAATGGCTGTCATTCTGAAGTATGAACCAAAAGAGCCCTAATAATAGCTCAACTTTAATTCATATAAGTTGACTCTCCCTGTGCAATAAATTATTTCAATAAAACAGTACCAGAATGTGCTAAAAGTAGCCAGTATAAGTTGTTTTCCCTTCAAGGGATATTATTTTACTTTCTCAGTTTAGAGATAAATATTATTTTAAATGTCTTCAAAAGCTATCAGCTCCTTCTATTCCAAAGGCATTTTTACTTTATGATTATGGTCATGTCTTGTTTTCACACTTTCAAACATGGTAGGAATAAAAAAAAATGTTCTCTCACATGAACTTAAGAATCGTGACTTTGATGGGGTCTACTCAATGTTGAGAGTCACCAGTGTGAAATAATTTTATAGTATTTGACTTAGTGAAGACTTCGGCTACTGTCTTCTGGGATTCTCTTCAAACTGTAAGTCCTGTGGTTGAAGCATGAAGAAGAAAGATATTGCCAAATGTGTCACAACTGTTGATGCAATTTGCAGTTCACTTCTTTTCTATGGAATAACATAGAGCATATGTGGCTAGCTGAGACTTATTTTAAGTCAGAATATATTCAGATCCAGAAAAGAAAATGAAAGGGGAGAGAAAACCTCATAAATTAATTTGGTGGCATTTTAGATGCAGGTATCACCTGGCTCTTGCAGGCATACATGTCAACTCTGGAGTCTGCTTTCCAGCTCTCAATCCTTCCTGGACAGCTTTATTGGCTTGATATCTTGTGATTTATGACTTGCCCTTTATGGGGCCGCTATAAAGTTTCAGTGGAGAAGATTCTGACCAATATCATGATTAGAGGACAGGGATTTAAATTAGTTGACCAAAGTAAAAACAAAAAAACAAACAAAAAAAAAAACAACACAGAATTGTATTCTGAAATTGGAATTAGATATATGGCCCTGGCTCCCATGTTCTCAATGAGAATTGGCTTGAGGGGCCAGAAGATACAGACTTCGCAGTAATCACCAACTTAAACTCTGCCTGTATAAGTATTAACAGTGTTACTAGCAATTTGAAAGTGTCCTGGTTTCAGTAAAAATTCCACACTGAATCTAATGACAAGCTCTGTTCATATATTAGTAATTAATAAATGTTCATCTAGGATCTGAGATCTCCTGAGACCAGCTGAAGTGCAGGAAGGTAGGTAGGAACTGGGTGCTTCAGAAAGGTTGATTGTTGATTGACTTAACCTAGTTAATCCATTAATCCAGTTGCCTTTGGTTTAATTGGTTTTTGTGGCTGTGGGGGCAGAGTTATCCTCCCAGGTGGTATAAAAGGTAGGGTTGTGTGAGTCTTGAGATCTGAGATCTCCTGAGACCAGCTGAAGCACAGGCTTTCCATACCTTTTCTACCTGAAAACATCCACAGCTCCTCCAAGTGCAGGGACATTAAGCCCCAACCACCTCAAACACACACATTCATACTTGACCACCATTATTTATTACTGGTTACCAATTGCTTGATGTACCGTTTTACTCATAAGCACTCTCACTCACACTTTAGCCCTGCCCATTGACCAGAGGGAGATTGGAAAAATTACCATAGTCCAAATACACAGGTGGAAATTCCAACACTCATACACAGCGTTTTTTTTTTTTTTTGTTTTTTTTTTTGTTTGTTTTGTTTGGCCTTTTTGAGACAGGTCTCCCTGTAGCCCCAGCTGTCCTGGAGCTCACTCTGTAGACCAGGCTGCCTTAACAAAGATCCGCCTGCCTCTGCCTCCCAAGTGCTGGATTAAAGGTGTGCTCCACCACGCCTTGCCTAAATACCTGTAACTTTAGACCAGTTTAATTTGGAGATCAAATCCAGTCTTAACAGATAAAAATAAAACCTTTAGAAAACCAGTTCAGAATTTTTTGTAGGAACTTAGGAACCCGGGTTCAAATTAGGCCTTTGAAAAAGTTTAAGAGGCATGCAAAAGTAAACTTAATTTATGTGCACAATATAAAATGAAAAACTTTGAAGTGGCCACTTTTAACAGAAACCAACACAGAGGAACACACAACAATCTCAGAAACTGAGAGAACAGTTAACAAACAGACAGCTAGCACAGACAGATGGAGACAAAAATCAGACAACTGAGAGAACATTAACACACGACAGCTAGCATAGACATATGACATTTTTAGTTAACTCCATTAAAAAACTTTTGTACTCAAAGCCACCAAAAGTTGGATTGATTTACTAAATATCTGTTCCACCATATTTTTTTTTACCTTAACTAAAAGGTTATGTTAAGCAGGGCCGCCTGCCTGGCACTTAAGATATTGTTGTAGTTTCCTTTTTTTTTATGTTTTTTTTTTTTTCTGGGTATCGACTTACTCGGTCTTTCTCTCTGGTCTGTCTCTCCCTTATCAGAAGTTGGAGACATACCCTCGTTAAAATCTTTCTCGGTGGTTTTAAGGATAGGTGCTGAAGAAGGGGAGTCTGTAACCTGGACTCTTTTCTCCCTGAAGGCTGTCTTGAAGAACTGAATAAACTTCTCTTCCTTAGACAGTGAATTGCCCATCTTTTTAGATCAAGGAACCACTTACCTTTTTCTCCCGAGGATTTGTGTTCCGTGGGTGGCGAAACGTCCTCTCTTTCCCGAGGTTTTCCACGTTCCGCTGATGGCGAAGCGCCCTCTCTTTCCCGAGGTTTTCCACGCTCTTCTGATGGGAGCGCCCTTCGGTCTTAAGTCGTCCGGCCGGACCTCCGTGTTCCTTGTCTGGTAGAGGAGGGGTCTCTTACCTCGAGCCCCACGTCGGGCGCCAATATGACCCTGTCTGCCGGTCATGTAACATCAGGTACCCGAGAGGACCCCAAAACATGTAAGATAAGCGAGAGAAAAAAACGAGACTTTGCAAGGTTGTAAGTCTGATTTAATGGAACAAGAACGGCAGTAATAATCTTAGTAAAAGGCGGTAAGCATATAGGGGGAGTGTGAAGCAGGGTAATCAGTTGGTTGGGCTCTCTGGCATCCGAGGAGGGTCTGTTTTTGCAAATCACTGAGTTGAGACATCGGCCTGGAGTATCTGGTGACTTTTACTGCACGTCCACACCCAACTCTTGGAAAAAGGCTCAAGGTGACAATTCACAGAGTCAACTTTCTTGTAAGCAAGCTCAGCGTCAGCAAGCTAAAGCCTGCAGCTCCTTACAGGAGTTCTTTGCTCTGTGTATTTGTATTGGTTTGTCCTTTTTTTAGTTTGGGGAAGTTGCCATCTATTATTCTGTTGAAGATCAGATCCATACCTTCTCTGGGATTTTCTCCTTCCTCTATTCCTATATGTGGAGGTTTGATCTTTCATAGTGCCCCACATGTCCTGGTTGTTCCACTTTTTTGAATTTTTGTAAATTTTTCATGATCTTTCCTTGAGGTTTTTTAGTTTTCTGTGTTATCTTCCAGGTCTGTATTCTTTCATTTTTTTTTTTTTTTTTTTTTTTTTTGCTTCCTTTTTTTTTTTTTTTTTTTTTTTTTTTTTTTTTTTTTTTTTCTTCTTGATTGGATGATTTTTCATTTCCCTTTTTCATTTCACCTTCTGATTTCTTTAGTATTCACTTCTTTTGGAGCTTCTCAATCTCTTCTTGTCGCTCGTTCTGCTTTCTGGTTGTTTCCTATCTTTTTTCGCATGGGATCTTTTCAGTGTTTTCTACTTCCTTCCAGAGTTATGGTCTTCTCTCTCTCTCTCAGGTACCTTCTTGGTTCTTCTCTCTCATTTTCTTACGTTTTGATTTGCTCTTTAGTAACTTGGTAGTTCTTTCCATCTGTTCCCAATTTTGTTTCTGATCTCTGTGTCCTGGGGCATCCCCAGAGGGATGCCCACTGTAGGAATCTTCCTAGGGTTGGTAGAGCTTAGTAGTGGGAGATTATCCTTCCCCTTTCCTGTGTTGTCTGTTTTTTGTGTTCCTGGCATATGGGCTGCTCCTTGCCTGTATTCTAAGTGAGTCCTAAATGCCTCTTCACTGGGGTATTGAAGGCAGGCTTTGCTTGCCTTCTCCAGGCCTTCATAGTCCCAGTGAGGACAGGGAGGTGGGGTGGGGGTGGGGTGGCTCTTTAGCTTCAAAGGCCCCACAGCCACAGGGAAAGGCGGTCACTCAATACCCCACAGCCACAAAGCCAAGTAAGGCCAAAGAACCAATGGAATTAACGGAATTAGCTGTATTAAGTCAATCAACAATCGCCTTGCTGAAGCACCCAGGTTCCTACCTACGTTNAGCTGCCTTCTTACTGCACTGCTCACACAATCACAGGGACCATTACACCCACAGATGTGCCCCCAGGCCAATCCACATGGAGCCAATTCCCCAACCGAGCTCCCTCAACCCAGGTGTGTCAAGTTGACACACAAGGCTATCCAGCACAATTGACCCTTGTCAATTGACAACAAAAGCACATCACTATTAAACCACCTTTCCAGTTCTTACCCCAAAGTATGATGTTAACATAATCCCCCAACAACCAAGGACAGTACATCCTTAAAAGCCCCACAGTCCTAATGTCTAAACACTTAAACGTCCAGTCTATTAAAAGTCTCTCTGAACTGTTGGCCTGCTTAAATCAAAACAAGTACTGTCTATTTCAAAGGGAAGAATCAGGCACTCTCAACAAAACCTGTCACAGCAAGTAGCTCAAGCTGGCACCTGGGATTCCTTCCACGATCTCTTCTGGCGCTCCAAGGGTCTCGGCAGCTCCCCGTCTCCGACTCTGCCGTACCTGGCACACAGCTATCATCGAGGCCCGGCCGACTCCTTCTACACCTACGCTGCTCTTGGTGGTGTCCCAGGGTACCGGCATCTCCAAAAGCTGGGGTCGCCTTACTAAAACTGGGCAGCACTTCCACAATGGTACTCTTTGACTCTCCTGGTGCAAAGCCTCAGCTTCTCTCCATGGACCACCCTTGCAATCCTGGGGTCTTCACAGCACCCGAGGTTGCACTCCACCAATTGTCTTTCCTGACTCTCACAGTGCCAAGCCTCGGCTGCTCTCTGTGACCCCCTCAAATTTCAACACCGGTAACCATATAGGGACTCTTACACTATTACCCAAGTCCGGCTTCTGGCTCGAGAGGAGGCTCAGGCCCTTTCTGGGTCACGAGCTTCTGTGTGCTGACCTGAGAAGTACTTCCCCGAAGATTCACCTCAGTGATCTGGTCTCTTGATTACTTACAGCGATTTTTTCAGCCCCCCCAGCAACCAGCAATCAATTGTCCCACAGTACAAACAAAGATTCACTTCAGGTTCTGGTCTCTTATTACTTTTACTACAGCTGATTCTTCAGCCCCAGCTGGACCGGAACCCGCAGATTACACAGTCCTGACTGATCCCTCGCTCCCCTTTGAAAACTAGAAACTTCCAAGCCAGGCCTCATCTTCAAAAACTCTTTCAGCAAAACTGCTACCAGCTCACAGCAACCATCTTTAGGCATTCAAGTGTTCTTCCCAGCCCAAAGTTCCCAAGCCTCCACAATCCTTCCCCAAAAACAAGGTCAGGTCTGTCACAGCAATACCCCACGCCTCTGGTACCAATTTCTGTCGCTAGTTTGTCTTCCATTGCTTGTGACAAAAACACTCTGTGGACGGCATGTACAAAAGAAAGCCTGTGTGCTAGAGTTTCAGTGAACTCACCCCTGCCTCATGAGCAAGGAAGGCTAGTTTTACTTCCTCACTATTAGATAAACAGGATGCTCATTAACATACATGAACCACAGGATGTTCCGCCCACAGGAATTCCAGGCTTATCTTCTATCCTGCCTTTCCCCTCCTTACTTACCTCCACGTAAGATAAAGATGCCTCTCAGGAACACATGTTCCAGCCCAAAGGACATTCCAAGCTTATCTTACTAACATGATAATTAGGGACTATGCTAGAAGGGAAGAGGATTGGATCAATTAGGGGACTTGTAAATTGAGCCTCCTAAAAAGGACCAATTAGGAAGATGACACATACCCAGTAGGGAAGCGGCACGGCTTTATAAGCCTCTGTAAACCTGCATATAAAGGAGTTTGAGCTGTAACACCTCTACTCGACTCCCTGCCATGGTTAATTTCGGTTCGGCAGCGACACTTACTCTCCCCAGCTCCCACTCCTGTGCTGGGCGACAGAGTGAAGATCTTCGGTCGGCTAGGAAGCTGGAGAGGGTGTGTCTTTGTCAACCACCTCTCTACGGACCCCCGCATCTGGCGCCCAATGTAGGGCTCGAAGACCCCCCACCCAGACCATAACGGCTAGAAATACAGCTGGGGCCAATCGGTCTTTGGGTAAGTTGAGTCCCCGTCGATGGGAAACGCAACGGAAAAAATGAGGACCCAGCGCTTACAGCTTGAGATCTGATGTTAAAATCCAGGGGATTAGAACTGACTGATGCGGTCGCAGAGCCTGCCTGGGACTACGTCCTCTTTCTGGCTCCCTGGGTAAGAGGGGCCAACCTTTTTCCTGGGAAGTTTGGGGGGAATAGAAAAGCTGGCACGAGAAAGAGAAAGGATTCTCGGGACGCAGGACCTCCTTTGAGCCTTTACCCCATGATTGTGGCGTCTTAAAGCCCTTTTCACCCCTAACTCCCTCCCACCTCCTTGGGCGTGGAATTTCAGCTCTGGAAAAGGTTGAGAGGCCCCCTGGTCTCAGGGAGGAGAATATCAGCCTGGGACGCACCCTGAGTGTCCAGAGTCCTATGGGCCCCATCCCTTCCCCCTACTCGGCTTCGAGGCAGGAGGCCAGAGCAGACGAACAACAGCTCTCTGAGGAACTCTCCCCGACACACCGGCTTACGCGAGGTACAAGAAGGGGGGGTCACTCCTAAATTAATTCAAGCCTTTCCGGTTAATGTCAATCCCACCCCTGTCGCGACCCTTGGACTGGTACCCCTGGAGGCCAAGGACTAAAAGAACTCAAAAAAGGCTTGGCAGAGGATGGTCCCAACTCCCATGGGTGACCACCCTCCTACAGGATGTCGCCTATCATCCCTCGTGTGCCAAAGGATGGATGTGATGCCCGCCAACCGGTGGGGTACTTCACTAATCCCATCTTTATTAGATGGGTCGCTCTATTCCAGGGAGGAATTGCAGGGAACAGGTGAAGCCAATCGCCGCTGCTAACCCCCCAGTAGCCATCACACTGGGGGAATGCTGGTAGGGAGTAGGAACCCAAACTGGTATACTACCGGCTTGAACAATCTTGGTACAGATTCCCCAATATAGGGAGCAAGTCTCGAGACTGTGGAATTCGGGCTGGGCTAAGCTCAGACACCGGGCCCATGGAAAACCACCATGGTGGGGCTCTGGCAGAGTGTCGCAGGAGGATTTACACATCATTCACCGACAGGGTAGAGCGGAGCATAAAGCGTAAATTGCCCCCTGGGGACATCAAGAAATCAATTCATTAAGCTGACTCGTTTGGGAAGGTATGAACTGGTGACCATAGAGCAGGCCTGATGCCGCCTCAGGGACTGCGACAACGATTCCTGGATAATAGCCACCTCAGAACGTGGGAACTCAATCTCACAAGGCTCAAACCCTCACGGTGAGCTTTGGCCCAGAGCTTTATCTCTCCAAAAGGAAAGCAAAGACCACAGAGAGGGCCAATCAAGGGGGAAATGTTTTGCCTCGGTAGGAAGGTCACTTTGCAGAGGAATGCCCGACGAAAAGGAAGACCAGATAAAGGACGAGGAATCAGGGATTGCCCCTGCTCCTTGCCCTAGATGTAAAAAGGGGTATCACTAGAAACTGCCTGCCCCAGTCCAAGTCAAATTGTCTATGCTAGCTGTCTGTTTGTTAACTGTTCTCTCATGTTTCTGAGATTTGTGTCATGTGTTTCCTCTGTGTTGGTTTCTGTAAAAGTGGCCACTTCAAAGTTTTTTCACTTCTATATTGTGCACATAAATTAAGTTTACTTTTGGCATGCCTCTTAAACTTTTTCAAAGGCCTAATTTGAACCCGGGTTCCTAAGTTCCTACAAAAAATTCTGAACTGGTTTTCTAAAGGTTTTTTTATCTGTTAGACTGGATTTGATCTCCAATTAAACTGGTCTTTTAAAGTTACAGGTATTTGCAAGGTGCGTGGTGAGCACACCTTTAATCCAGCACTTGGGAGGCAGAGGCAGGCGGATCTTTGTTAAGGCCAGCCTGTCTACAGAGTGAGCTCCAGGACAGCTGGGGCTACAGGGAGACCCTGTTCAACAAGTATACCCAATGTGGGTCTTAGGAGACAGTTTGATAAGCTAAAAATCTGTCAAGATGGGAAATTACATTCAATTACTTTCAAGGAAGCATATGTTCCAGGAGGAATTGTTCTTGTGATGTTTGGCAGTGTTTGTCTGACTGTTGTGCTGTGGTTTGCCGTGGCTGTTTGTTTCAAGTTTGGACATGGAGAAAGTTTAAACCTCCAAATCAGTCAAAGGCATGGGCTAATGGATGAACGAGAATTCCCCTATTGATCTGGTAGTGAGGCCTGTGGATGGCGCTATGGAGATTTGGCCTGTGTATCCGGAGACCCTTTCTCTGATAGGCTTTGAGAAGCTGTCATTCTCTTGTGGGTTTTCACCCCCTAGGGAGCAAGCCAGTAGAGAGCAAGCCAGTGAACATCACTCCTCTATGGCCTGTGCTTCAGCTCCTGCCTCCAGGTTCCTGCCCTGAGTTCCTGCCTTGAACTCCCTGAAGTGATGATCTGTGACCTGGGAGATGTAAGCTGAATAAACCCTTTCCTCCCCAAGTTGGTGTTGGTCAGAGTGTTTTGTCACAGCAATGGAAGACAAACTACGACAATGTTCTTTTAAGAAGAGTTAGAACTTGTATAAAATGTAATTGCTTTAATTACTTCTACAAAGAAATAACCAATTCATCTTTAATATATCAGTTTGTAACTGTCTTAAAATAAAATAATTATATATTTGTCTAATTTCTCTTAAAACAATTTCCTACCTTAGGGACTTTGCTCTGATTTTATCCTGGTACTATTCTATTCCCTTTAGAATACTGGTCAATTGATATATTTAATTTATATTCTTTCATAAATTAAACATTCTTGCTCAGTATAAATTGCACATGAAAAAGTCTTTATTCCTTGAGCCTAAAAGGTCTTTTCTACTTGAGCTTTCTACTGGTAACTTATATTTAGAAACTTATCATTGTATAAATTGATTTCAACAAAGGGATCGATATCAAAATCATATTTCAGGAACATTCATTGTCAAATATTTTTCTTTTCTATTTTTATATCACAAACTCCATCATATCTTATTAAGAGTTTTTAAAACCACATTTGGTCAGGTGAAATGGCATGGCAGTAAGCACAATAGAGATCTGACAGTCACACAAGGACAATCACAATGGTGATCTGACAGTCACACAAGGACAATCACAACAGAGATCTGACAGTCACACAAGGACAATCACAATGGAGATCTGACAGTTACACAAGGAGATCTTCAGATTGCCTATCAGACACATCCTGCATTGAATGAAAATAGCCTGTCTTCAGTAGTACTTTGCTGGCATGGTCAACCTAGAACAAATATTTGTTTTCAATGCATAAGGAAATTTATGAACATTTTTAAGAATGAATGTTGTCAATTAACTCTCAAAACTATAAAGAAAACGTACTTGGTTCATGTGCTTAGCTTTCATGTAGACATACTTCACATAAACTTGTAGGAAAATGTTTCTCCTTAGTAAATCATTCTGAAATGCCTGCAAACTTATTTGGCCTAGTAGAATACTTGTTCTAACATGAAGGTCCCTTTAGAAACTGATAGGGTAACCTTTTGCCAATTAGGTAGATGTTGATTACCCCTTAGATAAAAGTTCCACTACTGCCACAGTAGAGTCAGTTTGTTGTGCCAGTCATTGTGGTTATTAGGCTTTACATTGGGTTGGACCATTGATTGCTTTTCTCCCTTAGCTACTTGCATAGTATCTTCCAGAATTGCCTTCAGGGAGAAGGCTCTCAGGTCAATTCTACCTCCATTTTTCTGAGTCCTACATACCAAATATTTTAATTTTATTTATTTGCTTTTTATGTGTATGAATGTACTGTCTGCATGTAGGTTTATGCACCCATGTCGTGCAATGCCGCGGAGGTCAGAAGAGGGTGTTGGATTCCCCTGGAACTGGAGTTCTCCTGGAATTGGAGCTACAGACTGTTCTCAGCTGCCATGTGGGTGCTAGGGATCGAACCCGGGTCCTCTGCAAGAGCAGTTGGCGCTCTTAACCACTAGGCCATCTCTCCAGCCCACCAAATATACTTTTTTTTTTAAATTAATTTTTATTGATGCTTTGTGCATTTCATACATTTTTTCCAATTCAGTTCAGGCTTATTTCCCTTTCCCTCCCCCCCACCCCCACCCCATCCCAGATCATGCATTCTGCCATAACTGTCCTGCATCTTTCTCTCAGTTTTTTTTTTTTTTTCATTTTTAGCTATAAGTGATAATACATGAGTACAAGCATCCTTCATGCAAAACCTATCTGCAGGCTGTTGTGCCCAAACACCTACAGCCCCACCATCCAGTGGGGGGTGACAGGTTGTTTGTTCAATCAAGTTGATCAAATGAGTGTCCAGACTACATTGCTGTAGTTTCACCATTCACCCCAATCGCAGCCCTTACATTCTACCACGCCCCCTCTTCCGCAGGTTGTTCCCTAGGCTTAGAAAAGGGGCAC
>VZQC01012421.1:1276873-1426151 GCA_009823505.1 Rhizomys pruinosus
CAGGTGGATGAGAGGAAACAGTCCACTCTCTCTGGAGCTGTTGACTTGGCTCTGGTCAAATTCTGCTGTTTCCTTTCATGGGCTGACAGTTTGGCCAGGAATAAACTTTTCGATCCTACTATGAAGAACAGCAATTAATATAAGGTATTTAACAGCACTAATAGTTATGGTAGGTTAGATTTGCATAACGACACATGGTTTGGGATTATGTGTAATCCCATGAATTACAATTTTCCCCGCCTGTTAAATTATGACAGGGCTTACACTGTGGTTATAACATCTAACCTGTAGAGGATGTAAGCTTTGGCAACAGCCATGGGTTATTTCCCAAGGGGAGAGCCAATGAGCCAATTTAGATTGGGGATATACAGGCAATGGCTGCCTCTGCGTCACAGTTTCCAGACCAGTTAGGTGTATCTGGGCTGACGGCGGAGTCTTGCTGACGCAGGGAGACCCATATTGCTTTAATTGGTTTAGGGGCCGTTGGAACACCTCTGGCATTCCAGAGCCATCTGTACACTTGCATGTGTGCTCATACATCCCGCCCATGTTTAACATTCGGTCTTCGGACAGCAGGTCTTATTGCCTCGTCCTCCTGTAGGTATCCCCCAACTGGGAGGCAAGGAGCCCTGGTACCTTTTGTGGGGCCTGGATCCCCTGGCCAACACCACCGTGTATATTAAACAACATTGGTTTACAGAATCTGATAAAAATGGTAATGCATCTGAATTAAATGGAGATATAATTCGCTGTTGCCCACATTTGCTTTACATAAAATCTGTAGAGCAAGAACTTTGGGATTGACACATACAAATGTTCTCTATAATTTCTCTGTTGTACAGTATCACCTTGTAGCATTCTCTTTAAGATGATTTAACGTAAAAATTAAGTTTGCTTCCCAAGTTAATCATATATAGTCACCCAAAACAACATGGGTGAATTTGATGAAATCTATGCCTTGACTCCACCCTATAGTCATGTATAATACAACCAAATATACTTTTTAAGCCAATATCAGACCCTGTTCCTTTCTGCCTGCTGGGTGACATGAGGCAAGCAATCATGCTCCACCATGATATGGTTTATCTTCACAGAACTGAAGTGAAGGAGCTATATTTATGTCCTGAGGTTCTGTAACCGTGCCTTGTAACAAACATTTTCCCTCTTTGAAATGATTTCTCTCAAGTATTTGTCACAGAAAGAAATAGTCAAAGATACATAGGCTCTCAGGTAAAGCACTCTGGATCTGAAAATCAAGTAAAGGCCTTCCCTACCTTCCTGCTCTTTTATCCTTGTGTTTTGTTTGTTTTAGTTCTTTAGAAATTCATACAATTATGAAATGAAATATCACATCTACCCACTATTTCCCTCTAATTATTTCTGGAATCCCATTACAAGCCCTATTTCTTTTCTAATTACTTCACTTTTTTTCACAATCTGATGAACCCATTTACTGCATAATAATGGAATCTCTGCCAGACACCCCTAAAGAATGACTCCTCCTTCGTGAGAAATTGTCAAATTCCAATAGTTCCTCAGTAAAGAGTGGGATCTGGAGACCATCTACCTTTTTGTTCTGGAATTGTAGCTGTCTTGAGTTTGTGGAGGTAACCACAGGTGCTGTGTGTTCATGAGTGTAATATCCATGTCATGGCCAAAAGATGGTATTTCCACAGCACTCCTCTCTGGGAAGGCAGTCCTGGATTCAGGCTGCATTGAGCATGTGGAGGCTTGAGCATGTTTGGTACCACGAGCTGACCTGTTCACCTGCACGTCCCTTTCTGGGTCCATCCCACAAGCTGGGGCAATGACCATGCTCTGGGGCCACCAGCCTAGACAAAGGTCCAGTCGTGGGGTCATCACTCTTAAATAACTTCCAGAAGGGCAACAGCCTTCTGGACATCCAGTACTTACAAATGTAGGAACTTAGGATGTTTACCACGCTCCTCCACAATTGATGGGGCTTAAATGTTTTTACTTGTTTTTTCCTGAGATATTCCTGAAACATTTGGAATGGGGAGGGAGATGTAGGTGTCCCCGTGATAGCTGAACCCTCAGTTTCTTATGCGTGGCGCTTTGATCACTTTTTGCAAATCTCCATTCACTCTATCACTCTCCAAAGAGAAGCTTCTAAAACCAAGGTTGAGTACAGGCATCTATTTTATAAACATAAATATTTTGAAGAAAAATTGACATCATAACCATTTAGGAAATAATAATAGCAGATTGACCAGTGCACATATGAACAGCCATGGGTTTTGTCCAGGATTACAGTATCAGAATTGAAATTGTCTCCCATGTCAAACTCCCTGTATTCTTTTCATTATGAATAATTAAGTCACCATTGTTGGCTTCAGTATGATTTTCTATTAAACACATTCCCAACTTAAATGTGTTAATCTAATCTTAAATATCTTTCTGACCTGCTGTTCATTATGTTTATGTGGCCAATTTCCCATATTTGATCTTTAAGAACTGTCATGTTGCTAGGTCTATGAAAGTTCATGCTAAGGTCTCTGAAAGTTCCCTTTTAGTCATCTGTATTCTGAGAGATGTTACTGTCCTTCTCACCAGAATATTATCTGCAACTTTTGTGAAGGCTGGTTGCTCAGGTTTCTCTTGTAACATAAGCCTCTGATGGTGTTTGGTTTCATATAATATATCTATTGCAGCATGGCTAGTTTCCCAAGCTTTTGTAATCTTTTATTCCCCTATCTGTCACAGCAATTCAGATAGTTCAACTTCAACTCAGCATGAAATTTTGTTCTCTGTGCTTCTATGAGATATCCTACCAGTTTTTGTGTCATCAGAGGGGGATACAATACATTTGCTATCCTGAAATATTATGTCAAAATCTTTGAAAATTTAGTTAGATATTATGTCTGCCTCCTTTGATCAATCCAGTGACTTATTCTTACAGGTGATTTAATGGAGAGCTCTTTCTCCTTTATAAAGCCGGACATATCTTCAATCAGGTTATTCTCTGATTTAATCCAAATTACTAAACTAGAGGCTATGAAAATGTTGGGCATAGATGTAGATAGTATCTACATGGAGAAGCTGAGTGCTAACTTAAAGTGAGGATGACTTCTGCATGCTCCATAAATTAAAAAATAGTCTGAAGAGCTATAACCTTCAAGGACTCAGGCATCTTCTCTCTCTATGCCAGGACTTCTGGTTTTCTCCAACAGGATTACACATTGTCAGACAGACCTCCACTGAGTAATGAGTAGTCTTGAAATTTGGCAAATCTAGTATAATATCTTGGCTTATTCTGAAATTCTTCCTTCTTCTCACTGCAGTTGAGACCTCTTCCATAAGGGACAGAAAAGGCCACAGAGCCATCTGTTTGTTTTGACTTACAGTCATATTCCAGGCTTTTTTCTCCACTCCATAGGATCCAATGAAATTTTAAACTAAAATCCAATACTGCCTCCCTTCTAGTGTTATTACAGAAGCCTTACATGTCCGAATATTGCAGAGATCATTATTTTGCAATATAGAAGAAAATCTCCTCAAATCATTATCAGTGAAATATTTATCAGTAGAGCAATTACCTTATTTCATAGACTATGTCTTCTTGGAATAGGACCTCTGTTTCCATCAGAAGCCTGTTATACTTTTTCCAAATCCTATCTTTTTTTTTTTTTAATTTTATTTATTTTTTGTATGTGTATGAATGTACTGTCTGCATGCAGGTTTGTGCACCCGTGTCGTGCAATGCCGCGGAGGTCAGAAGAGGGTCTCGGATTCCCCTGGAACTGGAGTTTTCCTGGAATTGGAGTTACAGACGGTTCTCAGCCGCCATGTGGGTGCTGGGGATCGAACCCGGGTCCTCTGCAAGAGCAGTCGGTGCTCTTGTCCGCTAGGCTATCTCTCCAGCCCCCCAAATCCTATCTTAATACCTGCTTTTTGAACCACAACTTATAAGACTGTGACAGTTACATGCTTCAGGAATATGATGGTATGACAGAATTAGACATAAGAGAAATTAATGAGTGGGATAAACTCTATAAAACAGAGAAGAAGGAAACCAAAATACTTCATGATAGTCAGGCATTCTGATAAACATTGGACAACATTGAAAAGGGGGTTATTTGGTTTGCAATAGTGAACTTTGCTCATGGTTCAAAAAAATGGTTGTCTGCACATTTGAATTGATGGAACTCAGTAGCTGCTCAATCCACACTGTTAGGTGTTCCAAGAGTCTAGTGCTGAAGGCTTTCCATAGAGCCACTGATCTTTGTTCTAATTGCATGGAAAATGAGTTGGATCCAATATCAGTGGTAGAGGAGGAGGAGAAGAAGGAGCACTGACAAAGAAGAGTAGGAGGAAAAAGAGGATGAGGACAAGGAGGCAGCAGAATTGAAGGTGATTCACCCTCCAACCTCCTTGCATTTGGGGTAACTCTGGAAGGTGCTAACCGCTATTTGGCATGGTCACCTTCATCAGTTAATCATTTAAATAAACACCTGTATAGATCCACCCAAATGAATGCATTTAGATGATTCTGAATGTCAATCCAATTGACAAACAAGAGTAACCATCACAACCATACACGAAGTATCAACCTTCATTGGATTAAATTTTAAATGAAAGAGCTGAAACTGTGAACATTCTACAAGAAAACAGACTCAGAACTTTAACTAATGTGGTGCATTTGTGTTTACCAGTAGGCAATCATCCCACTGGAACTTTAGCTGTGTAGAAACCCAGTATTAAAGACCACATGAGACATACCATGCCAGCCATCTTAGCCATGGAAGTTCTGCAGCAGATCTGCCACTTGGCTAGACATGATCAAAGCTGGTTAATCTGGACAATGGTGGAAGCTCTAATGAGTTGGATCAATCTTTGGAGAATGAACTTCTCTTCTGTTTCAAAACACCAAGTTTGAATGTTTAGCATTACAATAGGTAAATAAAGTTCCTTTCAACAGAAACTTTTATCCCTCATCTTCACAGAAATAAAAACTGAAATCTCACTTCTATAAAGTAGCTTACCCTACCTGTGGAAAAGAATGCTCTAACATGTGGTTATCTAAACATAGCTTCTAAGTTATTCATAGGAATTAGCAGTTGTGAATGTCAGAGAAGGTATGTTTTCCCATCTGATTGTAACATCTAACCTGTACTTATGAAAGTGTTCTTAAGAAACAAGTTGATGTAAATTTATTATTTTGAACAAATCAACTTTTCTAAGTTCAAAGCAAAGATTCATAGTATTCTATAGGAAAATAATAATGGATAAGATATGGCAGTATAGATAGAATTTATATGTATTAAAAATAGTACTCATAAGAAGAGAGTTCCTGCACTTGGGGGGCAGAGGCAGGCAGATCTTTGTGAGTTCAGGCCTTCCTGGTCTACAAACCAAATTCCAGGACAGCTGGGGCTACAGGGAGACCCTGTCTCAAAAAGAGCCCCACCCAAAAAGAGTTCCTATAGCATTTTTAAATTTTTTATTTTACTTGTTTGTCTTAGCAATACTGCATAATTGCTATTCACTAGTCTTTGCATTTAAATGCACACACACACACGCACACACAAACACATATGCATATATATGTATATGCATACACACGTGCATGCATAAATATATATGTATATGTGTGTGTGTGTGTGTGTGTGTTGTATTAGTTACTTTTCTGTTGCTTTGGTAGAACACGATGTTCAGGGCAAATTATAGAAGGATGAGTTTATTTGGCCTATGGTTCTAGAGGGTAAGAGTTTCTTTAGGCAGGGAAGTGTATTGGCAGAGGAGGCCACAGCAAAAAGCTAAGCATTTGCATTTTCAGGCAGACACAGGAAGCAGAGATAACTGGAAATCTTGATAAGGCTCGAGAACTCTTACCTTCTACCCTTAGTGACATGACTTTCCCAAGCTGAGCACAAACTGGGGACCAAGTACCCCAAAACTCGGGGCCTGTAGTGGATATTCATTCAAACCCCCACATTTGTACATGTTGGGGAGTTGAGAGACCTGGTCTCACACAGCCAAGTCTGGTCTAGAATTCTCTAAGCAGCTATAACCTTGAATCCATGATACTCTTACCTCCACCTCCCAAGTGCTGAGATTATAGCTGTAGGCCACTGGATGGAGGATTCAGTATTCAAAATATATAGATGAATTAGAAATATTCTCAACTTTGATAGAACTTAAAGGTCTACAAATTATCTATTACAGCCCATGCTTTTTATAGGAATACTAAACATATGTTTCACAGAAAAAATACTCTGAGATGCAGTTTAAAGATAAATTTGCTGATGGGCCAAAGAACTGGAGGAGCTACAATATTGAAAACAGTTTATAAGTACTTATGCTTAAAAGGACATTTTGAGATTTCAAATAAAAATTCAACAATGATTTCATTTATCCAAGAATCATATTGTTTTAAAATGAATATTTCAGGACTGTGCTAGTCTTCTTGTTGTATCTCCACTGACAACTGGGTGACTAGATTAAGCCTATAAAAACATGGCTAAATTCAGTTCTGATATGAACACATACAAAAATACATCATATAATTATATATGTACTGTGTTAATTTTAAAGGTTTCATTTCACAAGATATATCATATTCCTGAGTTTGTCAACAATGTGATCATGAAACTAATAAAAAAATATAAGTTTATGTAGCTTCATTGGTCCTTTGTCAAATTTTAGTATTACACCCATTACAAAGATGAAATATATTGTCCTCAAACCTAAGTTTTAAAAGTTTTGTTTGAATAAAAGTTTCTCACTTTTGCCTGGTTATGGTGGCATATGCCTTTAATATCAGCACTCAGAAGATGTCTGTAGTTCAATACAGCTCCTCTACATAGTGGGTTCTAGAACAGCTAGAACTGGGAGACCCTGTCTCAAAGAGACAAAAAAGTTTTTCACTTTAACATAATTTTTGTCAGGCTTTTTAAATAATGCACCTGTTACTCTGAGTAGAATGATTTCCTTCTGTGAATGTGGTAGACAAAATGGGTCCAGTATTCAACAGCAGGAAGTGAAAAAACAGTTGTTTAATATATGTATGTATATATTAAAATATAGATATTGTAAATATGTAATGATTTGTTATTTGTGCTTTGGCAAACAGGTTTAATTTAAGTGTGTTACAACTATTTCAAAATAATCATATAGGAATCGTCCCCAAAGAAATTTTAATTATCTTCTTCTGCTTCCACATGATGGTTATGAAAGTTTAGTTGTTGTGTCTACCTTGGGCTTTATTATTTCATGGTATCTAAGTACTATACACCATCACAGTCTTCTGCACAGTCCCTTGAGATAAGTGTTAAGTATAGCACACCTTACCTTTTATTGATCATATTTAGAAGCCCTGCCAGCTACTGTTGTTCAAGGGATTCTAAATTGCTTTCTTACTTTAGATAGGAAAAAAAAAAACTTTAAGTAACCTTGATTTAATTTACTTAACTCAGCAAAATACAATAAAGAAATCTCCATATGCCAACAATTATTTCTCAAATTCCCACTATAGTAGAAAGCTTATAAAGTTTAAGTGGCCCCCTGGGAGAGCACTTTTGAATACACCAGGTTAATCTGATCCAGTTCTATCACCTTCCATTATGAACTTTATCAGCTTTCTTCTAAAAATACTTGGGAAGGCAGTTTAACCTTTCCAGGGGCTGCAAGGTACAGATGCTCACCACTGTGATCTACCCAGTGCGTTGTTTCTCTCCCTTTTGCATCCATGGGTTCTTATTCTACTAATTTCAGCTTGTGTATCATTCTCTATGATAGCTTAGCAGTTGGGGGGGTGATAAATTTAATTAGTCCTCATCTTTCAATGTATACAAACAGTTCTATCACAACATATACTCTGATTTCACTGTTGTTCTCAGTTTGTGGATTGTTTATTCCATTTTAGTTTTTTCCTGGTTTGATTGAATAATAGACTCAAATGAATTGATGATATGCTATGAAGAAATACGTTCACTCCCTGTCTATCAAAAACCAAGCCTGCATTTGTTTAACAAATACAACATTTCAGAGAAAAAGAATGTATGGAAAACTGCTGTATATGTATGTTGGTAAAAATGTACACATCAGGGGCTGGAGAGATGGCCTAGCGGTTAAGAGCGCCAACCGCTCTTACAGAGGACCTGGGTTCGGTCCCCAGCACCCACATGGCGGCCGAGAACTGTCTGAAACTCCAATTCCAGGAGAACTCCAGTTCCAGGGGAATCCGACACCCTCTTCTGACCTCCGCGGCATTGCACGACACGGGTGCACAAACTTGCATGCAGACAGTACATTCATACACATACAGAAATAAATAAAATTAATAATAAAAAGAAAAAAAGAAAAAAAAATGTACACATCAATGCTAAACAGCAGCTGGAAAGCAGATCCATTCCCTAAATCTATTTGAAAGGAATCTTTTTCCTACTGCACAAGTGCTCATTCTTCCATGTTCTTTGATGCTGTACTCACACCAGGAGGAAATGGAGACAACTTAGATGTCCATTAACTGATGAATGGATAATTAAAATATAGTACATTTACACCATGTGATGCTATTCAGCACTTAAGAAAAATGAAATTATGGAAACTTGCAGGTACATTAATGGAAATGAAAAGACAAATATTACATATTCTTTCTCATAAGTGAGGGTTCATCTTAGAGCAATTTAGATATGTATGTTTCTAGTTAGGGACCAGGAAGAGTGGCACTGCCTGGAAAGGGAGATAGAACTCTGGTTTAAAGAGTAGAGGAAAATAATGGAATAGGGAGATGTAAATGGGATGGGAATTGGATGGATGGCAGGACAGAGCAGGATAACCAATACTAAAGGCCTCCTGGAAAAGTCATATGGAAGCTTATTTCTGCAGAATCTTCTTAACGTATCTACTTATATAAAGACCTGAAAGGAGTTATCATATATTGAGGGGACAATGACCCTACCAAACATGATAAACTAGCAAATAAAAAGGCCACTGTCAGAAATGGGCTCTTTCATTGAGATGGATGACCTGGGAGTTCCCATAAATCCTCAAATAATACTGATTATTACCATTGTTCTCATATGCCCTCCAGAATTTGACAATAATGCCTTATTGTGGGAGATACTACATACCTGAGCCATACAACAAACCTGGAGAATCCAAGGTGGTACTGACACTGAATCTTCATCTCCACTGGTTAGTGTTCATAGTTCTGGAATGTGCAATGCATGAAACTAGCAGAGAGAAGTAAACATCAACCATCCCTAGCTACGAATAACCTGAGTGGCATGAAGGCCATATTGAGTAAGAGCCACATTCTGACTAGAATTAAAGCCAGGTCAACAAGGTAGACCCCATACCTAGGAATATTTTCAGGGCCAAGAACCTTTAGGAAGACAGTTCACAGGGTTTCAGTGCAACTGTACTATTATTATTCTCCTGAATGGACAGAATATCAAAGGGCACCTAATCGATCCATAAATTAGTCAATCACTCAGTTTTCACCAAAGTAGCTTCTTACAGCAAGTAGAGATTAACACTGAGACCCACAAATGGTCCACATGCAGGGAATAAGAGACTGGTTTGATCAGTCTGAAATGGGACACCTATATCACACACTCTCGGCCCATAACTCAGTCATCATGGAGGAAACAGGACAGAAAATTTAAGAGCCAGAGATGTTGGATGAATGCAAGGAAACTGTGTTTTCTGTACACAATAGCACAGCGGCACATATGAATGCACAATGCTTCTTACAGTGTACACAAGACCTGGCTCAGTTCCCAGGCTTACAGGAACCTAGCATGAAGGACTGAGATGGGCAAGAAGCCCCAGGACCCTCGAGGAACTGTTGGCAATGACTAGGTGCTATGAGAGGGAGGGTCAGCTTTGATGAGGGTGTGACACCGAGTAAATTGACTATGCTCCATGTTATGGAGCCTTACTAAGGATATTTGGGGAACACAAATTCAACTTGTTCATTCAACTTGTTCATTCCAGTTAATTGAAAGACTCAATACTTAGTAAGTTGGCCACCAGGAAAATCTGTGAGGAGCAACTTGCATTATTAAAGAGTAAAAAAAAAAAAAAAACAACTTTGCTTTAGGTAATCAAACTTGTAATAGCCAAATTACAAAGTACTAATGAATTTTTTAAAGTTCTCTAATATGTGAGAAATAATGATAATTTCAATTTCAAAATTGACATTGGTTTGTTGTAATATCAGAAGGTTAATCACACTGATAGCCAGGAGGAACATCTAACTGAAATAAAGCATCCCTTTGAAATATGTAAAGAGATTATCACTTATTGAAAGTGTATATCTTCCTAAACTTAAATTCAATGTATTTAAAGACATATACTCTCTATTGGTTCAGTGGCCTTTGATAACACTCTCTGGTATTCCAGAGACTAACTGTATACTTGCAAGTGTGGTCTCAATACAACCTTCCCATGCTTACATCAGGTCTTCCACAGCAGGGCCTTACCTCTTCTCTTCTTGCAGGTATCCCAGTTTGCAGGCAAGAAGCCTTTACCTTTTGGGGGGCTTGGATCCCCTGGCCAACATCTCCTTGCCAGAATAATCCGTCGCTGATTTCAGAGCTCTCCTGTATTAATACATTTTGCTTATATGCACAGCTTAAAGAGACTTTAGTATTTTATTTGGTTCTGAATAGAGAATAATCCTTTTCACAGTTCCTATGTCTATTAGTCAATTAAAGAAAGCAGTTTTACCAGTTTTATAAGAGATTACCTCTATAACAGTCAACTCTAATTTACAGTTAGAGAATAACTTAATTACCACCATGTTTTTCTTTGTTCTATGAAAAAGAGGTAAGGAAGTCTCTCATATTAAAGGCCACTGAACCAATAAAGCAAATGTTGGTTGACTCCTTGAGTCAAGCAAGACTCTTCTGTCAACATCAGCTACACCTCACCTGCTTGGAAATACTGTGCAGCAGTGGCAACCATATGTCTGTATATCCCAAAACTACTTGACTATTAGCTCTCTCCTTGGAGGAATAACTCACGGATGATGCCACAAGCTTACATCCTCTATTGATTAGGAGATGTTATAAGCCACAGTAAGACCTCCTCATCTTTTACAGAAAAAAACATAATTCATGGATTAGCATACCATCCAAACATCTGTGTCTATACCAAAGTAACCTACCATAATAATTAGTACAGTTTAAATACCTATATATCTAATCGCTTGTGCTTCATTAGTAGGATTGAAAGGTTATTACTGGACAAACTGTCAGCCCATAAAAGGAAACAGCCAGAATTATCCACAGTCCAAAACGACATCTCCAGACAAAGTAGACTGTTCTGCCTCTTATCCACCTGTGCCCCTTTTCTTAGCCTAGGGAACAATCTGGGGAAAAGGGGGCGTGGTAAAATGTAAGGGCTGTGATTGGGGTGAATGGTAAAACTACAGCAATATAGACTGGACACTTATTTGATCAACTTGAATGTGCATACAAGTCCCTCCAGCTGGATGGTAGGAGCCTTGGGCTGTGTGGGTTTGGGCACAACTGCTTGCAAATTGGTTTTACATGAAGGATGCTTGTGCTCATAAAAAAAGACATATGCTCTCAGTGATATTATGCCACATTTAACTATATAAGGAATAAGCAGTAAGACTTATTTGCACCTTAGCCTTCATTTTACATATTAATAATAAAAAATGATTGCAAATTATAGTTCATTTATATCATAGGAAACATAACAAAATGTCACTAAATAAGTAAAATGTCAGTGATTTAAGAATAATGACATGGTCTAATGAAGTTGATAATAATTTATTTGAAATGCCACTCTTCTTACATTTTGAAAGAATAAAATGAAACAATTTCATGGCACTAAGTTCTCAAACCATACATGAAGTTTATTCTGTAGAGAGTAAGTTAAGTATTTTATATAATTGCAAAGCCACTTGCTAAGACCAATAGTATTTCTTTTTTTAATTGTTTTTATATTTTATTTATTTATTTATTTATTTATTTATTTATTTATTTATAATTTGTATGAATGCACTGTCTGCGTGTAGGTCTGTGCACCCGTGTCATGCAATGCTGTGGAGGTCAGAAGAGGGTGTCGGATTCCCCTGGAACTGGAGTTTTTCTGGACTTGGAGTCACAGATGGTTCTCAGCCGCCATGTGGGTGCTGGGGATTGAACCTGGGTCCTCTGTAAGAGCAGTCGGTGCTCTTAACTGCTAGGCCATCTCTCCAGCACTGACCAATAGTATTTCATACATAGGAACAATTTTCAGCCAAATAGTGACAGATAGGACTTCATGTACACACACACACACACATATATATATATATATATATAATATATATTATATATATATATATTAAGAAATTACATGTGTTTGTACACATATATATATATATATATATATATATATATATATATATATATATATATATATATATATATACGGATATTCAGGCTAATTCTCTTTAGATGCATGTCTTACTTTCTTGTCCTCTATTTATGATAAATTACTCTAACAAAAGCAAATGAAGAGTTTAATCCAGCTTGCACTTTGATGTTAATGTCGGCAGGTCTTATCAAATCCATCATCAGGAGGAGGAGAGCACATGAAGGAGTGTGGTTGTCACGTTCCCTTTCCCTACTTTCAGGATCCCAGACAAGGAGTAGTACCATTTACAGTGGGTGGGCCTTTCCATCCAGTTAAGAATATCAAGACAGGAGCTTGGGTGGATAGGGCTTAGCCTGGATGTAGTAATGCATGAGTTCTGATCAGGGATTGTGGTATGGGGAGATTGGGTTTGATTGAGAACCATTGTCTACAGATATGATTAGAGGCTCACCTACCAGTTCATTCTAGATTCACTCCATTTGATAATAGACCAACCCTAATCATCACAGTGGATTCCTAAGAATATAAGGAATTTAGTCAGAGAAACTATTTTGTGTTTAAAAGAACCAAAAAAAAAAAAAAAGGAAAAAGAAAACTCATGAATAGAACGTCAGTAATAATAAAAGTTGTGAATGATTGCTCTGAGGAGCCTGGTTTGTGCTATGATTAAAAGGACAACTCCAGCTGTTCCATCACTGATGGCAACTGAACTGATCTGTAGAACCAGGTTAAGTTAAAAATAACTTCTGGCTATGCAACTGAAAGGACAATTAATACTCATATTCTTCAATTAGATATGGGAGAATCAATAGATTCCACAGTTTCTATAAAGTCATGAGGATCAAATTTAGAGTTCTTTATTCTCTGAAATTGGTGGTATGTGTTGAAAAGAGATTTTGAAAGAAATTTCCCAGCCTCTTGGCTTTTACAAATGAAAACAGATCATGTGATACATATAGATGCTTATGTAGCAAAGGCATCTAGGAAACCTTGCTGGATCAGCCTTTCTAAATACATGTAGCAAGAAGAAGGGGAAATAAAGGAAGGATGGGAGGAAGGAATGAGCGAAGGGAGGAAATGTGGAAAGAAAGGCCAGAGGAAAAAAGGAAAGGGAGAAGTAATGGAAATGGGAGGGGGAGAAAAGAAAGAGGAAGTAAGGGAGGGAGGGAGGGAGGGAGGGAGGGAGGGAGGGAGGGAGGAAGGAAGGAAAGGAGAGGAAGGGAGGGAGGAAGGGAGGGGATGAGGGGATGACAAGAAGGAAGGAAGGAAGGAAGGAAGGAAGGAAGGAAGGAAGGAAGGAAGGAAGGAAGGAAGGGAGGAAGGGAGGGGATGAGGGAAGGACAGAATGGAAGGAGGGACAAAAGAAAGGAAACAGCAAATAAATGAGTGAAAAAAGGAAACAGAAAAGAAAGTAAAGCCACTGAAAACCAAACACTGATATGTGGGATTTTCAAACTGACTTTCCTGAGTCCATTTTCTTATCCCAATGGATGCTTGAAACAAGAGATGGCAAGTACTTATTGGTACTTGAAAATAACAGGCTGACAGCAAGCAAAACCAAAAGGTTTGTAGCATCAAGTTATGTTGATCTATTCATTGTTAACTCAGAAAAGAGAGTTTATAAAGATTGAATTTCTTAAGTACCTCAGAATCTCAGCTAGAATGTCTTGGCCTTGACCTACAGATGTGCTTCTATAGTCTAAACAATGAAAACTCTCTAATATTGTCTGGAGAGTAAATTATTTTGGCATAAGTAGTTTTGTGCAAGTTACATGGTAGATTCTAATCTAGTGTCATAGAGCATTGTTTAGTCTTAGAAGCCAACATTGCATGGTCCAATTATTGAAATCCCAAATACACTGTTTATAATTGCTATTAGAATTGCTATTCCAGGAGAACTCCAGTTCAGGGGAATCCGAAATCCTCTTCTGACCTCTGCAGCATTGCACGACACGGGTGCACAAACCTACATGGCAGACAGTACATTCATACACATACAAAAAATAAATAAAATTTAAAAAAAACTTTAAAAAAGAATTGCTATTGAAAATTTAGAGAAATAAGGTTTGGAAAAATATCATTTATGAAAGAAAAACACATCTATTAAGACTAGTAAGTAATAATTTTGAATTTCATTTCAAACCCAGGGTGATTTAGAGTTCTAAGTCCTCTGTTTGCTGGTCTAGCTGTATTTTGGTTTAGTTGAGCACTAAGCTTATGATGGCATTGCTTTTTTTTAATTATTTTTTTTTTATTTTGTATGTGTATGAATGTTACTGTCTGCATGCCAGGTCTGTGCACCCGTGTCGTGCAATGCCGCGGAGGTCAGAAGAGGGTCTCAGATTCCCCTGGAACTGGAGTTCTCCTGGAATTGGAGTTACAGACGGTTCTTAGCCGCCATGTGGGTGCTGGGGATCGAACCCGGGTCCTCTGCAAGAGCGTCGGTGCTCTTAACCGCTAGGCTATCTCTCCAGCCCCCGATGGCATTGCTTTTTATGGAAGGTATCTGATGGGAATGGATATAGAATGTTCTTCCACCTGCCTCCAACTTTAAAATACATTTTTACAGAGTTTTTGTATATTTCATATAATAATTCCTAATCAGAGTTAGACCCTCTACCCAGACGTTCCTTATGGTAATGTTGTATATTTCGTATAATAATTCCTAATCAGAGTTGGACCCTCCACCCAGGTGTTCCTTACAGCAATTTCATCCACTGGAGCTTAGTCAGCCAATATAGCCTCATGCCCTTAAAGATGATCTACTCTATAGGAAGCTTTCTTTTTATGCAGAACAGGGACTATGCTGCCCTGTAAGGGGGATGGGGACACAGTGCCCACTTTGCGAGCACTGTGGGGAGCTGACCCTGGCGCAGAAGCCAGCTGGCTACTTCCCGTAGCCTGGCCTAGATGATACTTTCAACCCAGGCCCTTAGCCTGGACCCACAAGACACATGTTCCACTCTTGGCCTTGGCTTCTTACCTGCCCAGAGCCTGGATAGGAATTTCAGGTTGATGGCTGATAGCCTCCCTTCACCCAATACCCACTCATAATACCAGCTATCCAGATTGTTGATCCACAAAGGAATCTCTTTCCAACCCACTGGCCACCCGAACGAATTTCAGGCCTACCATAGCCTGTACGCATGCAATAATTAATAAAAATAACAACGGCCGGGAATTCCGTGATGATGTTACTATGAAATTCAAATTTGTTCCTTGCTACAGCCTGCTTTTATAAAGTAAATGATGTCAGTTCCCAGAGCCAATCATAAGTCCCCTAATTCCATACCACTGCACACCTTGCCCCACCCAGCATCACACACCTAGGCCACGCTGCTTGCTCCTCCTTGGGGCCGGGCCAGACCCTCAGCCACACAGTGAGATGTGCTAGTTGGAAAGCCAGCCTGCAATTCGAGCTGGATTTCCTACACTACTCTCCCTCACCCAGCAGTAATCTGTTGCCAATAGTTCTTAGGCTAAGGTTGGGGCCTGCTGCCTATTTCCCACTTCAGTTGCAGGGATTTTGTCTGACTGAATTGGTATGGGCCTTGTGCATACTGTAAGCATTGCCGCAAGTATTTTTTTTTTAATTTTTTATTAATTTTATTTATTTCAATATGTGTATGAATGTACTGCCTGCATGCAAGTTTGTGAACCCGTGTCGTGCAACGCCACGGAGGTCAGAAGAGGGTCTCGGATTCCCCTGGAACTGGAGTTCTCCTGGAATTGGAGTTTCAGACAGTTGTCGGCCACCATGTGGGTTCTGGGGGTCGAACCCGGGTCCTCTGTAAGAACAGTCGGTGCTCTTAACCGCTAGGTCATCTCTCCAGCCCCGCAAGTTTTTTGAATAAGTTTCTATTGGTCTGAAATTCTCTGTTTCCTTATGTTCATGCATCAACCCTGGCTCTTATAAGAGATAAAGAGAGTCACTTCATTCTAAGAAACATTTGACCAATAAGATATTCAAAACATGAACATCTATGCACCAAACTCTGGTGTACCCAATTTCATAAAAACAGTACTACAGGAATATAAAACACAGATTAACTGCCACTCAGTAAAACTAGGTGATTCAATATCCCACTACCTCCAAAAAATAGGTCAACTGAGCAAAGAATAAACAGAGAGACATCTGAATTAAATGATACCTTACAACAAATGGAACTAATAGACATCTACAGAATATTCCACTCAAGCAACAAAGAATAAATTTTTCAGACAGCAGCCCATTCAAGTCTCTCTAAACCTGACCGTATGCTGGGACAAAAAAGAAAGAATGAATCCCAGGCACTTTATCAGGCAACAATGCAATAAAGCTTATACTCAATGGCAAAAGAAACTCTATGAGATCCACAAACTCCGAGAGATTAAGCAGCACACACATTAACAAGGGGTTTGAAATATGAGATTAAATATCATAACATCACAGATAGGAAATGTCAACCTTTGGAAACCATCTAATAACAGACCCAAATCCTGTGGTAGTAGGTATATTCAGACAAGGCATGGCTAATGTTGTCACATCAATTGATTCAGAAATAAATACATTAGCAAAAAATGCTCTAAAAACAATTTCTTGGATTTATTCTTTTAGGAGTTCCTATCAGTAAAATGCCAGCTTTCATTTCTTGGATGCCCGAGGCTCCATGGATAGAAGTCTGGAACTATCCGTGGCTATAAACTCAATTTCCCTTAAGCAGCTGGGCTTAGAAAAATCAAGCCAACATTCAAGGGAAAACATACAAAAGAACAGCAATACAGCATCAACAATATACAAGTTTTATGAAATTCATAAGCCAGTTATATCCTCTCAACAATTCAAAGCAGAAATAAGCATGAACCCAGCATTACTTAAATTTGTGTAGAGGGTTTCCACTGATCAGAAATTTGACTATAATAATTAAGGAGACCGGTGCTGCAGTGAAAACTCATAAAATGAAGGCACTGGCTCAGGTCCAGAGACTAAGAACCAAAGGCCCTCCCTCTGAAGCTGACGTAACACTATGAAATACCCTACCCCATTTGTGCATTGAAGAAGGCTCAGTTTCTCAGACTGTGAATGTATTTGGAAATATGGTAATTAAAAATGTGATATTTACATAAAACTAAGTTGCTGAGAAGGACCTTAATCCCACAAAACAGATGTTTCTTAGAAAAGAAGATGAATTTGGATGAGAAGCACACACAGTAAAGATTTGTGAAAAATTATTCTCTTGAGAGGACAAAGAGACAGGCCTGAAGATGTTTCCTCCTCCACTTTCACAAAGAATGGGTGTTGATGGTGATTCCATTTTTTATTTGTATTACTTGAAGTCATGGCACAATATATCTGTGTTTAAGCCACATGATCTGTAGTACCTAGTTAAGGCAACCCTCATTTACATACATACATGCATACATACATACATACATACACACATACATTCAAATGGATACACACCAGGTTTAGAGGCAGTAACCAATCATTAAAATACCCTTCTATCTGTTTGCATTTTAAAAAATATTTTCTTGTAGTTTTGTGCATTTCATACAGCATTTCTCAGTCCAATTTAGATTCATTTCCCTTTCCATGACCCCCACCCCACCCAAATTCATGCAATCTGCCATACATGTCTTGTATCTTTTTCTCAATCTTTTTTCTCAGTCTTTTAAAAGTTTTTATTGTTGTTGTTTGTTTTTCAGAGCTTGTTTTGAGCAGAAGTTTACTATTTCAGTCAGTACTCTGTCCCATTCCTTTTGTTGTTGTTCACTCCAATTTGTATTGCTTCAACATATGCATATATATTTATGTCACACATATACCATAATTATGATGTCTGAAAATAAACTGTATGTTAATTCCAAATCATATTTAGGTGTTCACATTTTCCTTTTTAATTTTATATTACTCTAAAATATTCATACATACCCTCCAACCATATACCAAAATTACAAAGACTGAAAATAAGTGGTAGCTTAATTCTAGAACCCATTAAGGGATTATTCACATTATAAGAGCACAGTTTCTTTCAGATAAAAAGAAATATAACATTAACATTGCTCAATTTGCCTTACAACTAGGGATTTGGTGCTAGCATCTACAAATGAAGGATACAGCTTATTCAGACTTGCTTCTCTACCTCAGGGTACTGATGAGACTTTTGTGGCTCTACTTTGCCATGAACTGGTTCTCAGTGATGTCCTATATGCCACGTGGAACTGGCCAACGTGTCCTCCATCACCCTCCCTCCCAACAGTGAGCTGTGCTTCTGCAGAACAGCATGGGCCTGTGAACTCTTTCCTCTGGAGTTCTTTCTGTCCAGTGGTTTTTTGAGAGTTCCTCTGAAGATAAGCAGGGATATTTGGATGGGATACTGATATGCTCAACACCAAGGGGAAGGAAACTCACCATCACTGAAAACCACAACAAACTATTTTGGGACCAGCCCTGTGAAGAAGGATTCGCTCCCCTGTGTTCAGACTCCATTCCCTGCCTGCTGTCTTCTGGTTCCTTCAGGCAAACAAAATCATGGAGGCAGTGGAACAGGGTGTGAGCAGACAGCCAGCTGGACTTTTCCCATAAAAGAAAATAGTCACAAAATGTTCTAAACGAAAAGAAGTATGCTTTTCAAGCTGTCTTTGTTTTTCTCATTTGGGATTTTCCTATAATTTATTCAATTGAAATGGAAAGACAGAGAGGCATTATCTTCATATAAATGCTGTAACATAAGAAATGCTTCCTTGAAGGAAAATCTACAAATGAAAGAAACCACCAGCTTAGAAGAAGAAACCAGTATGGAGCTGTTTCCTGGAGAACACTCAGCAGTGTGGGTGCAGGACAGCAGAACTGTAATCCCAGCATTTATGAGGCTGAGGCAGGAGAATTCTTAGTTTGACACCAGCCTGGGCTACACAGTGAGTTCAGGCCAGCCTGGTCTACATGGCAAGAACTTGTCTTTAACAACCAAACCAGGGGGTGAGATAACTCACCACAGTTTGTGAAAACTAGGCATAGTGGTACACACTTGTAATCCCAGTGGGGGATGGGGGGAGACAGGGTCAGGTGGATCCCTGAGACACACTGGCTAGCCAGCCTAGACTACTTGGCCAGTTCCAGGCCAGTGAAAGAGACTCTCAAAAACTGGGGGGTGGGATGGTTAGAGGTGGCTCAGTGGGTAAATGGCCCCTTGCTAATGAACCTGACAACATGAGTTCAGTTCCCTAGACCCACATTGTAGAAAAAATAACCAACACCCACAAGTTGCTCTCTGATCTCCACATGCTTACTGTGACACATGAACATACACACACACACACACACACACACACACACACACACACACATACACACAAAATATTTTGGAAAGAAAATGTAGATGGAGCCTAAGGAGGAAACCTAAGGCTGTCCTCTGACCATTTCCACATGTGTACCTGTCTGTACACACTCTTTCTCTCTCTCTCTCTCTCTCTCTCTCTCTCTCTCTCTCTCTCTCTCTCTCACACACACACACACACACACACACACACTCAAAAGCACTTGGCATGTTAGGACATGAAACACGGTAAGTAGGCTGGGAATGTGGCCCAGTGGTGGGATGCTTGTGTAGTATACATGAGGCTTTGGGTCCCTAAGACTGAAAAAAAGAAAATATTCATCACCTAATTTGTAACATATGCTTTTGCTAGGTTTATGTGACTCACTATTTTATGTAAATAAATATTTAATTAAAATAGTTAACTTCTCTTTACAATGTCTTAGGCAAGAACTATTTTCTCACAACAGAAAGTTTTAATTATTTTTGTACACCTGGAGAAACATTTTATTCTATTACCTAGATGTCAGAAACTGTCCTTAAAGCTCTAAGACATTTAGTCATCTAGCCTTACACTTTATTTTCTTTGTTCACAAAAATCCTCCCTTTCTCCATAATAAAGTTTTCATTCCCAACAACAATATTTAAAGTGCTACATGCTGAACACTGTCATCCTGGCCACAGTTGTTCAGGTCAATGCACATGGAAGTCTCAAATTGTCATTAAAAATCCCCTTAGGCATTAGGTTCTTTGAGTTTGTGTATCACAATTTTACCACATGGCCTTGAAACACTGGATTCTCCCCCAAAGTTCCAGTATGTTTTCAGTCACAAATCCTTTTCCCATTTCAACAGCTTTTTAAAATAATCCAAGGGAGACCATTTTAAGAAACATTTAAATTGTCAACATGCTTTAAAAATTTATGTCTTCTAAATGGAGTAAATACAAAATCATGGTGCTCATTCAAATCCAAAACATAGAGGTCTCTTCACAGCACAGCTTTAAATAGCAGCACTTCATGGAAGTTTTCATCATGAGATCTTTTACAACTGCAACTTATTTAGATATAGAATAATAACTTTCATTATGTTTCTCATCTAACCTCAAAGGAGTCTAGGCATCACATGCAGGTCCAGACAAAAGAGCATCTATTCTACAATCCTAGGTCTCTCTTTTTTTGTTTTTACCTAAAGACCAGTTTCCAGCAAGATGTGAAGACTGAAAAATTTGCATACTCAGGCACACCATGCTGAGGGTCTCAATCTACCCTTTATTTTTGCAGTCAATTGCTGCAAATAGAAGACATCTGATTCCCCTGCCACACAGCCTTCTGTACTCTGTTCTAAATCAGCTGCCCACTGCTGACTCTGTCAAATGTACTAATGAGCCTTATTTGCCCAGGATGGAGAAGATTACGTACCTGTATCTCAATATGTATGAGAACAAGAATCACATTTTCAATATATTTTTTTAATTCTGATCAGAATTTTTAATGGTGATTATTATGTCATGGGTGGGAGGATTTTATGTGAGGAAAAAGAAAAATGAAATAGAAATAAACTAGGAATGTTGCATGCCATCACTAACCTCATACTTTTCCCTTTGTATGGCTTATATTCTTGTTGCTGTGTGCATGTGTTAGTGGGTATAAAAGAACTAGAATGGTTTTCATTAAACAATAATCTTGTCTTGTTGCAAAGTTCACACAGACCTTGTGTCAAAAGTAATCAGTGAGAGATAGCTGATGAGGAAACACAGCCAGCATCATCCTGGGTATAAAGTTTAAGCAGTTCATCAGAACTCTCCCTTGGAACTGACAAGAGGCTTCTCAGTTCTCTCAAGCACTTCCATCCTCACCCTACCGGTCTTTACCCTCTGCTCCTTGTTCTCAGCTGTGAACTAATCCTAACCAAGACATTCAACTCTTAAGATATACAGACCTCATAATAACAGCTTGGTATTGGCACAAAAACAGACCAGCTGACCAATGGAACAAAACCATAGATCCAAACTTGAGCACATACAATTTCAGCTTTCTCATATTTGACAAGGGGGCCA
Source organism: Rhizomys pruinosus (assembly GCA_009823505.1). Lineage (NCBI taxonomy): Eukaryota > Metazoa > Chordata > Mammalia > Rodentia > Spalacidae > Rhizomys > Rhizomys pruinosus. The sequence continues at coordinate 1,298,587 of VZQC01012421.1, forward strand.
AGAAGACAAAATGGAGGAAAGACAGCATCTTCAGCAAATGGTGTTGGCAAAACTGGATCACTGCTTGTAGAAGAATGAAATTAAACCTTTATCTCTTGCCCTGTACAAAAGTCAACTCCATATGGATTAAAGACCTCAACGTGAAACTCCAAACTGAAGTCGATAGAAGAAAAAGTTGGCAGCAGCCTACAAGACACAGGCGTGGGAAAAGACTTCCTAAATCAGACAGCAGCTGTGCAAGAATTAAGGTGGGCTATTGACAAAGGGGACCTCATTAAACTCAAAAGCTTCTGTACATCAAAAGAAACAATCAAGGAAGTGAAGAGAAATCCCACACAGTAGGAGGAAACCTTCACAGCAGAAACATCTGTCAAAGCATTGATTTCCAGAATATATAAACTACTCAAAAAACAAGAAAGAAAACAAGTGACCCACTCAATAGATGGAGCAAAGAGCTGAACAGAGACTTCACAAGTGAGGAATTACAGATGGCTGAGAAACATCTTAAGAAGTGTTCAACATCATTAATTATTAAGGAAATGCAAATCAAAACCACTTTAAGATATCATCTTACTCCCATAAGAGTGGCTAGGATCAAGAAAACAAATGATACTAAGTGCTGGAGAGGTTGTGGGGAAAGGGAAACACTCATCCATTGCTGGGGGGAATGTAAACTTGTACAGCCACTATAGAAAGCAGTGTGGAGAACCCTTGGAACACTTGGAATGAACTTGCCACCTGACCCAGCCATCCCACTCCTGGGCATGTACCCACAAGACTCATCTTACAGCAGAGATACATGCACGGCCATGTTTATTTCAGCTCTCTTCACATTAGCAAGGAGCTGGAACCAACCCAAATGCCCCTCAGCTGACAAGTAGATAGAGAAGATGTGGTACATCTATACAATGGAGTTCTATGCAACAGTAAAGAAAGATGGCAATATGAGCTTTGCAGGTGAATGGCTGGAGCTAGAAGATATCATGCTGAATGAAGTAACATAGTCCCAGAAAAACAAAGGATGAATGGCATCCCTCATTTGTGGATGCTAGCACCAATTTCCTAATTGTATGGCAAACTGAGCAACATCAATGTGATCTGAAAACAAACTGTGCTCTTACATTGTGAATCCCTTAAAATATAATAATAAAATAAAATAAAATAAAAGACATACAGACCTCTACTTAAGTAACAGTTTACTCCATCGCCGCCCCTATTCAATAGATACCATAACAGGCGTCCTGTTTGATTGATGCAAGGGATCCCAGCCCCTCCTCCACCGAATACTGTGTGAATCAGAAGAAGAGGAAGAGGAGAAATAGATCATGTTTGTGTTAGTCAAAATGCAACAGGGTTGCAGTTGGGATGTGGGGGCAAGAGAATCATGAGTTTAAGGCCTCTCTTAAACATAAATAAATAAAAATAACAGCAAAATAGGGTCTATCAATCCATTAAGTTCCTCAACTATGTTTGATCTCTTAATGAACACCATGCTATGGCACATAACTTGCTAGGACCTGAAGCCACTAAAAGAAAATATACTTTTTTGAGGTAAGGTTCCTTTCATGCTAGAGGAAACTGCTAGTACAATGAGGATATAAACATGTCATAGCAATTTCAGAGGATAGACAACTAATACAGATGCATGTCAAAACACCACTGAATCCTAGAACTTAGAAATCCATTTATCCTTGAAACTAGAATAGACATAAATACCCCTCTGGCAGCACCATGGGTGACTAGAGTTCAGGAGACCAGATAAGATGCTCTGCCAATAACCTAGAGCAGAGAAGACATGGGTGGGAGATAAGGTGAGGACAGAGTGTCAGGGGAGACACAGCTTCCTATGGCTTAAGTTACCTAAGAATGGATCAGAGCTGGAGAGATGGCTCAGCAGTTAAGAGTCCTGAGTACTCTTATGGAGGACCCAGGATTCATTCCCAGCACCCATATGGCAGCTAACAACTGTCTGTAACCCCAGTTCCAGGAGATCCGACACCTTCTTCTGACCTCTGCTAACATTGTACAACAGGGTGCACTTACACACGCACACAGGCAATATACTCATACATAAAATAATTTTTAAATTTTATTTATTTATTTATTTTTATGTGTATGAATGTATTGTCTGCATGTAGGGTTGTGCACCTGTATCGTGCAATGCTGCGGAGGTCAGAAGAGGGCATTGGATTCCCCTGCAACTGGAGTTAAAGATGGTTCTCAGCTGCCATGTGGGTGGTGGGGGTCGAACCCAGCTCCTCTGCAAGAGCAGTTGGAGTTCCTAACCGCTAGGCCATCTCTCCAGCCCCCATAAAATAAAATATTTTTAAAACAATCATGTTCATCTGATGGGAAGGGAGATAGTGCATGTCACAAACTTATGGTTGGCTCACAAAGTGACAAAGTGGAATGAGGTACTATACTGTACTGTGTATGTGACTGTGTGTGTATGTGTGTCTGTGTATGTGTGTCTGTGTGTTCTGCCCACTTCCGTTCTAAATGATGACTCTGCTGATGCTGTTGTTTGTCTTCAAGTCTATAACTGAATGACTGACAAAGAACGAAAAAAAAAATCGAACACAGCCTCATCTCTGAACTGTCTGCTCAAGTCTGTGGCCACTAAGTATGAGCTGGAAACTTCCTCCCTCCTCATGTCTGTCAGTGGGTGTCTTAGGAATTCACCTGTTAATAGACTCAGTGTTCCAGAGTGGTTCCGAATGGCTGTGGATAAACTGCTTTGGCAATGCAGCTCTTGGAACTTTTTAAAGCTCAATATTTAGTCATGAAGAAGGTTAGAGAAAGTCACCTTTACAACATGCTTCTGTGTGTCCATACTTACTTTCATAAGGCTCAATCTTCTTCAAAAATATAAGGTTATTTTAATGAGTCATTCAATTATTGATTTTTCAATATTTAGATTTTGTTTCGAAAGGATATTTTGCTGAACTTAATTTAAATCAGACCAATAAAAAGCAATTAACGTAGATTTTTTTAACGTAACAACCAGTAACCCAAATAATTCTCCACCACAACACACTTTGGGAAAATGTATTTCCAGATGAGAAACAAGAAGGGTGCTAGAGCTAGCATGCCCCTGTGCTCAACCACAGCCAGCTCTGTAGAGGACACTGCAGTTCATGTGCTCCCGTGCTCAGCCACACCCAGCTCTGTAGAGGACACTGCAGTTCATGTGCTCCCCTGCTGACCACACCCAACTCTGTACAGGACACTGCAGTTCATGTGCTCCCCTGCTGACCACAGCCAGCTCTGTAGGACACTGCAGTTCATGTGCTCCCCTGCTGGACCACACCCAGCTCTGTAGAGGACACTGCAATTCATGTGCTCCCGTGCTCAGCCACACCCAGCTCTGTAGAGGACACTGCAGTTCATGTGCTCCCTGCTGGACCACACCCAGCTCTGTAGCGGACACTGCATTTCATGTGCTCCCATGCTGGACCACACCCAGCTCTGTAGAGGACACTTCAGTCCATGTGCTCCCATGCTGGACCACACCCAGCTCTGTAGAGGACACTGCAGTCCCGTGCTGGACCACACCCAGCTCTGTAGAGGACACTGCAGTTCATGTGCTCTCCCGCTGGACCACACCCAGCTCTGTAGAGGACACTGCAGTTCATGGTCATTGTTACTCACTAAAGCTCAACTCCAGGCTTAGACACATAATTGAGAATCTGGTGTTCTATGGATTCTTCCAGTGACAATTTAAAATTACTCCGGTAAGATGACCAAGCATGAAAATTCCAGCTGACTTTCTGGTCTTATGAACTTTGCATTACATTGTGCCAGAAGGTTCAACTCTTTCTTTGTGTTTATTCAGTTTGTCAGATCAACTTTTGATCCTCCACTCTGAATTTTAAAAGATGGCAAATAAGAAATTAAATTTCAAAAACACTATAGGCCACATTGTTTTTCTGTAACAAGTCATTCATCTAGACTGAGGTACAAACCAAGCATATGGTTAGAAAGTATCTTCGCATTTGCTTTTCTCTGGAGCATTTTTTTCAAAGCAGTTCACTTTCACTTTGTTCTGACATCTTTTGCTTTTTGTTTCCTTGTTTTTAATATGTTTTTATTGTTATTGAACTTTTTCATACATCAGTTCTCAATCTAATTTAGACTCACTTCCTTTTCCATTCCCCCCGCACTACTCCACCAGAGTTCATGCATTCTGCCACACATGTCTTGCATATATTTCTGAGTCTTTCCAGAGTACATTTCAAAACAGAGGACTATTGTTTTGGGGAGAACTTAACTGTTTCAGTCTTTTTTTATTTGTCCTGGTTATTGTTGTTCCCTCCAACTTGTATTGCTTCAACATTATATATATGTATATATATGTATATACATATATAATATATATATGTATATATATTATATACATATATATTATATATATATATTATATATTATATATAATTAATATATATTATATATAATATATATAGTATATATATTATATATATTATATAATAATATATAAATCTATATTTTATATATCCTATATCTAATATAGATTATATATAATATATATTATCTATAAATTACATATATACATAATATCATATAATATAATATCTTTCTCCTTCATCTCATTATCTATCCTCTTTAATGGTATCCTTATCATCTTTAATCTCTTAGACGCCTCTATACTTATACCTTTATCTGTTATGATCTCATTTCTATCTCCTCGATATATCTATCCTCTCTCTCATCCTCTCTCTTCTCTCTTCTCTCTATCTCCTCTTCCATATATATTCTCTCTAGCTCACTCTCCTCTCTTTCTCTCTCTCATCTCTGCTCCTCTCTCTCTCTCTCCCCTCCTCTCTCTCTAGGCATCTTATTTCTCCTCTCTTATCTTCTTTCTCTCCCTCTCTCTCTCCTTCTCCATTCTCTCTCTCTCTCACGTTCCTGTCTCTTCACTATTCTCTCACTCTCTCTCCTCTCTCTTCTCTCTCCTTCTCTCTCTCTTCTCCGCTCTGCTCCTCTCTCTCTCTCTTCCTCTCCCTCTCTCTCATCTCTTCTCTCTCTCCTTCTCTCATCCTCTATATCTCTCTCCTCTCTCTCCTAATCCTCTCTCTGCTCTTCCTCTTCTTCTTCTTCTCTTTTTTTTTTTTTTTTTTTTTTTTTTTTTTTTTTTTTTTTTCTTTTCTCTTCCTTCTTCTCTCCGTCGACTCTCTTCTCTTCTCCTTCTCTCCTCTCTCTTACTCTCACTCCTCAGCCTACTTATCCCTCTCCTCGTCTCCTCTCTCCTCCTCTCCTTTCTCCTACTCTCCGTCTACTCTTCCGCTCCTCTTCCCTCTGCCATGTCCTCATCTCTCCCTCCATCCTTCCCTCGACCTCTCTCTTCCTCTCCCCTCCCTCTCTCCCTCACTCTCTCTGTCTCCTTGTGTCTCTCTCTCTCTCTCTCTCCTGTGGTGTGTGTGTGTGTGACCTATACTAAAATTAAGTCATCCTAAAACAAACTGTGTTATTTCCAAATCATATTTCAGGATTTACATTTTTCCATTTTGATTTATAGTACTCTAAAATATGCATACATCCCCTCTACCCATATACCAAAATTTCATTTTTTTAGGAAGACTTGGGAGAAGGAGATGATGGCTCTTCAAATGGTAGTGCATTTTTTCTTCTTTGAATACATTTTATAAAGCTCCAACCTTAGAACCAAAAGAAATAAAATATAGTCTGTTTAGAAAACAAAAATATTAAACAAAGCATATTTACAACATAGTTGAGACTAAATATTTCTGCTTGCCAGAGACATCTTGGGATTCCTTACAATTGAAGAAATTCTGATTTACCTTTGACCATTCAATCTAGAGTTTAAAGTACAAACTTTACCAGTGCTAATTAGATTTGTTTCACCTAAGCAAGTAGGATGGAATTTCAACAATGAGATCATATAAGACAGAAATTTCACCAAAGTTCCATATGAATAATAATGTCTGACATTCCACTAGTAAAGCAGTACTTGTGAAGAATGGAGAGAGTTCTAGGACATTGGACACAGTTCAAGTTCTTCCTTATGACATCACACACACTTTGAAGCCTAGAATAATTCATGCAATTTCTAGAAAGGTATTTAGAAGTTTACCTAACATGGAATTTCATTGCTATGAAAAAGTATTTTATAGGGAGATAATTAGTTATCTTATATGCCAATAATTGGAATCCACCAAATATCAAGATCTCTGCATACCAGTTCACAAACCAATCACCAACCATGGTCTCTCCCTAAAGCCTTGCAGAAATAAGAAATTCCCCAGTAAAACTGCATCAATCTATTTGCCAAAATAGAAGCATTTATATAGAATTAAACCATGTTAAGGCTAGAGACACAGCTCAGTAGTTAAAGAGAACTGTCCACTGTTACAAAGGACTCTGGTTTGTCTTCCAACACCTTCAAGAGGGCAATCATACTGATTCCTGTTCTAGGGGACCTGATGTCCTCTTCTGGCCTAGGTGTGCACTGAATGCTTAGATGCACTTGTGTATATGCAGTCAAAATACACATAACAGTAAATAAGTATAAACTAATAATATTAGGTTGATTAATAATAGTTAAAATAGTTTATCTTTCCTTCAGAGCAAAAGGGGATGCTTACTCAAAAGAAATACATACTCTAGGTCTATTGATTTGATTTTTCTTTTTTTCTTTTTACTTTTTTTTCCCTTTCAGAGTGTATCTTTCTAGTTGTAAGAAATTGCTAAGTTTAAATATATTCAATTGGAAAGATCTAACACAAAGAAGAAAATTGGGTAGTTCATCCCATGTTTTGTAATGAACTCTCTCCTGTATGGATTCAGGAGGGGGGGGTACTACAGATTGATACCTATGTGGCTTCCACACCCATTCTTTTCTAGATGGCCTACTTTGAAAATTACCTAACTTTCCATTTAGATAATATGAGTTACATTTATCATCTACATATATAGGATATACATTTCATTATTTGGAGAAAAAAATACAAGAATATAGGCTAGATAACTACCCTGGACAAAGGTATGAATAACAAACATCCATTTAGCTTTGGGTGCTGCCTGTGGGTGATCATGCTCTGAGGTATAACAGTTTATTGCTGACTGCCTAAAGGAGAAATTTTGAGATTTTGTGCATTTAATGGTTTGTAATCTAGACAAGAAGAGATAAGCTTGTGGCTGGTTTTGTCATCTGCCCACCTTTCTCATCTTCTTGCAAGAATCTTGTTTCAGTGGGCACAGGGAAGAAAATAGTAAGGGGTATAATTGCAGTATGAAGTAGATTCCAGACTTTGCAGGGTATGTCCCATATATTGATTAAGAATTAAAGAGAAGCATTTTGATAGCATAGGGAGCCCTTTAACGTGCCTCTGAAGGCATTGGCACTTTACCTAAGAGATTTACAGCTATCCTGGTCCTATCCTCTAATAAAGTTCCATTATGTCCTAGACAGTAATAAAGAGCAATGAGTGAAAAGTTGCTATAGATGGAAAGCTATGTACTTTTCCCAATTTATACAAATAAGAACCTGTGCAGTGTATACATAAATTGATACTATAAGTCTAACATGATGGGGTATGAATGTAAAGTTAAAGCAAACAAATATTGCTGATGTGGCCTGTTCAGCAGAAGTCCTGGGTATTTAGTTGTTTAGGGGAAACAACATGAGGGGCATGAGGTGGATAAAACTGCCTTGCTGTACTGTTCAGAGAGGGATTCGAGTACATTACAAAACCTGGAATATTACATGACCATAAAACAATGATGGGATTCCCAGTACTTTCAAAGAGATATATGGTCCCTTTCTTGGTATTACAGTACAAGAAAACTTCATACCATTAAACTATATTTAAAATATTATTCCAATCCAGAAATTTAAAAGCCACATCATTGCCAAAGAGAGGAAGAGTATAGTGGTGAGCAGAACAGATAATCTGTTGCCAAACATTCTTCAGAAAAAGAGGACTAGGAGACAGATGGCATTGGCCAGTTGAGGATGATGGGCCCAATCATGAAATAAAGTCAGTGAAGTTGCATTGTCATAGCTCTGACCAAATAGATGAAAAATAACTTAAGGGAGGAAAGTTTTCTATTAATTCATAATTTCAAGTGATTTGGCCCAGGATTCCTTGAGGCCATGGGCTTCAACAGAACACCCTATGATGGGAACAGCTGGCAGAAAAAGCCTTCTTCACCTAGGAGTAGACAGAGAGCTGAGAATGAAATGGGGAGAGACAGAAGGAAAAAACTCTTAAGCACCTGACCCTAATGACCTGACCCAGTGACATAGTTTGCTAGCTTAGTGATACATTTTAAGAAGTCTAGGCTCTTCCCAAACAGTGCCACCAGAGGTGGATCATGAGCCTATGTAGGACATTTTATGTTTAAATCATAATGAGTGGATGGCACATTAATTTATTACACCATTTAATAAATGAAAGAATTCTCACGGAACAAATGTGTAATGAGTCATAAATAGTCAGCAGCCTCTTTGCCAATTCTCAGATTATCACAGTATAAACTTGATTTCTTCAGTTAAGGAATGATGTAGTTGTCAGGAGAGACAACTCTCCAAGGGAAGTTATTGTGCCTCTTGATGTCTCTTCCACTCATCTTCATAGGAGCGTATAATCACATATGAATGTGACATCCCCGTATAGCAAAAAAATTTAAAAAATACATAAATTTTAAAGACTATGGGTTGCTGCTTTTGAACTTAATACTAATTCTTTGAAATCTAAAATAGCACGAGTTATAACATGCATCAATATTCATGTTATAAAGTTCTCAAATGGGACTGCATTAAACTCAAAAGCTTCTGTACATCAAAAGAAACAATCAAGGAAGTGAAGAGAAAACCTACAGAGTGGGAGGAAACGTTCACTGCAGAAACATCTGACAAAGCATTGATTTCCAGAATATATGAAGTACTCAAAAAACAAAGAAGAAAGAAAACAAATGACCCACCCAATAGATGGAGCAAAGAGCTGAACAGAGATTTCACAAGTGAGGGATTAGAGATGGGTGAGAAATATCTTAAGAAGTGTTCAATGTTGCTAATAATTAAGGAAATGCAAATTAAAACCACTTTAAGATATCATCTTACTCCAACAAGATGCGTAGGATCAAGAAAATAAATGATACCAAGTACTGGAGAGGTTGTGGGGAAAAGGGAACACTCATCCATTTCTGGGGGGAATGTAAACTTGTACAGCCACTATGGAAAGCAGTTTGAAGAACCCTTGGAAGACTTGGAGTGAACTTGCCCCCTGACCCAGCCATCCCACTCCTGGGCATGTACCCACAAGACTCATCTTACCACAGAGATACATGCACAGCCATGGTTATTGCAGCTTTCTTCACAATAGCAAGGAGCTGGAACCAACCCAAGTGCCCCTCAACTGACGGGTGGATAGAGAAAATGTAGTACATATACACAATGGAGTTCTATGCAGTGGTAAAGAAAGATGATATCATGATCTTTACAGGTAAATGGCTGGAACTAGAAGATATCATGCTGAGTGAAGTAACACAGTCCCAGAAAAACAAACGAGGAATGGTATCCCTCATCTGTGGATGCTAGCACCAATTACCTAATTGTATGGCAAACTGAGCAACGTCAATGTGATCTGAAAACAACTGTGCTCTTATATTGTGAATCCCTAAAAAAATAATAAAGGGATGGAGAGATGGCTTAGTGGTTAAGAGTGCCACCTACTCTTGCAGAGGACCCAGGTTCGATCCCCAGCACCCCCATGGCAGCTGAGAACCATCTTTAATGCCAGTTCCAGGGGAATCCAACACCCTCTTCTGACCTCCGTGGCATTGTGTGACAGGGGTGCACAAACATACATGCAGACAGTACATTCATACACATACAAGAATAAATAAAAATTAAAAATTAAAAAAAATACCCCCCCAAAAGTTCTTCACTGAACAATATTTGTGGTGGTTTGAATGAGAATGTCCCCCATAGACTTCAAGCATTTAGACATTTTATCCCCATTTGGTGGCGCTGTTTTGGGAAATCATAGCAGGTGTGGCCACACTGGAGGAAATACATCACTGGGGGCCGGCTTAGTGAGCTCAACAAGCTCTGCAGGCTCTAGTTGCTCTCTCTCAGCGTCCTGTGATCTTTGGAAGATGTGAACCTAAGCTTTCTGCTCCAAATCCTGCCACCATGCCTCCCTGCTACAGTGGACTCTAATTCCCAGGAACAGTCAATCATAAATTCAAATAAACTCTTCCTTTTATAACTTCCCTTGGTCATGGTGGTTTTATTACAGCAAAAGTGACTAATATAATTATTGGTACCAGAGAGTGGTCTGTTGCCTGTGAAGAACCTGACCATGTGGGTGTTTGGAGAAATGTGGAAGACTTTGGAACTTTGGGCTAGAAAAGCTGTTGACTGCTGTAAGCAGAGTTTAACGGACTATTCTAGTAGAAGCCTGGAAGAAAGCAGTTATATAAAAAATGTAGTTCCAGAGGAAAATAAAGACTTAAGCAGCAACTGGGATTTTTGGCAAAGAGTCTGGCTGCAGTTTGCCCACAGCCCAAATGCTTGCCTGAGCTAGGTTGAAAAGCAATGGACTAATTTCTTTGGCAGAGGATATTTCAAGATAACCTAATGTAGAAATGCTGGCATGGCTATTAATGGTGAATATTGTACAGATCTACAGTGAAAAAGAGCAAATGGTGCAGAAAGAAATGTAGAATGTACAGTTTGGATTGGAAAAGTGCACTAGGAAGATTAATGTTGGAGCCAAGGCCTGTGAAGGAGAGGATCCCTTTGGTAAGGAGGTTAAAATGAGTAAGGAGAGGCCTAGTTATTTACAAGTAAACAATAAAAACAGTACCTTCAGGGGTGGGGGGCAAAACCACACATAGCTAAGCCTCCAACTTTTGAAAGGAAAATACTCAAAGGGTTTTCTACTCCAACAAGTCCAGGGCAGAGAAAATGTGGTTGAAGGCAGCCAGAGTCCATTCCAAACTTGCAGCCAAACTCAGCAGTTTCATTCACGTGGTGCTGGCTTTAGAGACATCATGAAGGATGCAAGAATAAAGGGTCATCAGTTCTTCCTCTGAGGTTTCAGAAAGCCACCAAGGCCAGGCAGAGTACAGCAGGCAGGGGCGTCCCTGCATAAAGTAGGCCCTGATAGGCCATTGCATGAAGCTGTGAAGGTGAAGCTTGGTTGGCAGCAGAGACTCCAAGAAGACATTCAAGATGCCAGAGCTGTGAGATAATTTTCAAGGAGAGCTGCATACAGGGACTGGTGCTAGCCTAAGAAAGAGATGTATGTTGCACACAAAGCTGGAAGCACTGAGCCATCTAAGCCCTTTGGAAGTAAAGTCCCAGAAGTAGCACATGGAGCTACTGGGCTTGGTGTTTGCCCTTCTGTTTTTCAGTCTTGTTTTGGTCCAGTATTTTCTCACTATGCCTTTATTCTTCCCTTTTGGAATGGGAATGTGTAAAATCAAAAGACGTAGTTCCACTGTATGTTAGGAGTAAGTATATAATGTAATTTGTCTTTTGATTTTACAGGACCTTACAGTTACGAGATTGACCTGGGTCTCAGAAGAGTCTTTGGACTGTAGACTCTTAAATAGAATTGAGACTGGTAAAGACTATGGGGACTTTTAAGTTGTACTAAATGCATTTTGCATTTTATATGTTCATGAGCCTATGGGTGCCAGGAAGTGGAATGTGGTGGTTTGAATGAGAGTATCCCCCACAGGATTTAAGTATTCGGACATTTTGTCCCCTGTTGGTGGCACTATTTTGGAAGGTCTTAGAAGGTGTGGCCATGCTGGAGGAAGTATGTCACTGGGGTTATTGAGTTCAACAAGCCTTGCAGACTCCAGTTGCTCTTTCTCAGCTTCCTGTGCTCATTGGAAGATGTGAACCTAAGCTTTCTGCTCCAGCTCCTGCCACCATGCCTTCCTGCCACCCACAGTGGACTCTACTCCCCTGGAACCATCAATCATAAGCTCAAATAAATTCTTCCTTTTATAAGTTCCCTTGGTCATGTTGGGTTTATCACAGCAACAGAAAAGTGACTAATACAACATTCTTATAGCTAAATCCCACACAGATACTGGCCAACTAGTTTTGTAACCCATCCGGTGAGAACACAAAATAAGAATAAGCATTGAAAGTACTTTTACCTACAAAAATGGTAAACCAAATCACTACAACATCCTGGAATTCTAATAGATATTAGTACCCACATAAGAATTTGAAAGATACAATGTTATTCTTTACCTTGAGCACTATGTCAACACCATGTATATGATACTTTCCATCCATATGCAGTATTTATGAGCACAGGGGTTAAGAGGTAGAAATGTTAAAGACATGAGCCAACATTACCCCTAGCAGTACACTCATTAAGTGTTTGTTTCCATGAGGACACAAAGATCCTATTCAACTGGAAGTTAGACCTGTGGTGTGTCTGCTATGTGCCTCACTTACATTTGAAGGGAGTCAAGCTGATGTGCTGATTCATCCTCTGAGGTGACTGATCCTGATTACCAAAGGAATACTGGTTTACAATGAGACAAGGCTCAGCTCGGAAGGAAGAGTATGTATGCCATAAACCTAATCCTTCATAGCACCATTTTATGGTGACAAACTCTGTTAAAAATTGATGGAAATAGAAGCCTAATTGGTCCTACATGGCAAATAGACCAGTCAGCTGGGGAATAAAGGGGGAGGGGATAGTTCCATTTAAGACTGTGATAAATGCAAAAAACACATAGATAAGGTAGTTAGTACTTGTTTTAATTTAATTTTTATATCATTGAAATGAATGCTAAATAAAAAGGAAGTTTAATTTAAACAAGTTGATTAGTTACCATTCTGGAATGTCCTGCCAGATCTCATGATACATAAAAAATAAAGCAGGTGCTGATAGGTTCCAATAATTACTAAGGAGGAAAAAATATGTTTTACAGGAGTCCATGTTGCTCTTAACTTTACAGTAGCAATTAGAACTGGCCAGAAGCTCATAGGATCCTCTAAGGAACAGCATGATAATTCTGCCTGAGTTTTGCTATAATAACCATGCCATAGGCTTCTATGGTGGCTGGTTTTAAGAGTGAAGATAAACACCAAATTAAATAATTCTCCTGCAGAGAGCAGAGTCAAGCAACTAAATTTTACACATTGCTGATTATATGGAAAGCTCATGGTAAAGGATTGTTAAAGAGACATAGCAAGTCGTTAGGGACAGAGGCTCTGTAGCTTGTAAAGCCCCAACACTCCTGCTGCCATATATTACTGCAAGCACCTCAGACTCCAAGGTTCATTACACTTACATGATTCCACAGAGAAAATGGTCTTATAGGTTAATGGTTTTAAGAATGAGGAGACTCATTGAACTATATTTTTTAAAGGCAACTGTGTGTGATTGTTAGAAAGGAATGGTTTGCATACATTTTAAGCTACTCAAGGAGAAAAAGAAGCTGGATAAGGTTTACAAGTCATCTGGAAAGTAATAGTTTGGAGTTCTGCTAGTAATACTTTCTATATGATACTCTATAGCACCCTCCTCTTCATCTGGTATATAAATAAGTTTCTTGACACAGCAAAACAAATTAAATCTAAATTATTAAATGTTATCCAAGTTCCCTGGTAAATGGGTCTCTGGAACTCTAGATAATGCAGGGGACTGAAATCATTTAGATAGACACTGATATATTCTTCCCAGCCATCTGAATAAATGTGGCTTTATTTCAGAACTAAATGTTTGCATGCTCTGTCTCAGTGCCTTTCTGTGAAACGAAATTGATTACTCACATAATGACCACTACATGAGAATTCAACTTGTGGAAAATTTTAACACTTCGCTTCCCTTGGTAGCATGTTACTGAAAATAGTGATAAAAGCATTAGTCTTAACAATTTTCTGGATCAAGAGGCTCACAGCAAAAATTCACCTGTGAAGGTCCTTACCATTTGCACTACAGTTGTAAAATGAATGCATTGAAGTTCTGAGGAAAGTTCTGTTATTTTCCAAGGCATTGTGACTAAAACAGGTAGCACTAGTATTTTCTTTTTTTTTTTTTTTTTTTAATTTTTTTTTAATTTTATTCTTTTCTGTATGTGTATGAATGTACTGTCCTGCATGGCAAGTTTGTGCACCCGTGTCGTGCAATGCCGCGGAGGTCAGAAGACGGATTCCCCTGGAACTGGAGTTCTCCTGGAATTGGAGTTTCAGACGGTTCTCGGCCGCCATGTGGGTGCTGGGGATCGAACCCGGGTCCTCTGTAAGAGCGGTCGGCGCTCTTAACCGCTAGGCCATCTCTCCAGCCCCAGTATTTTCTTTTTTTTAATGGTGGTCTACACTCTGAAGAGGCTAAAACTCCAAAGTTGCTCAGTCCACAAACTGGCTGTTTCAGCAGTCTCCATATGGCACTGAAGATTTGGAGGTTTCATGGAGAGACATGAGTCTTCAGTCCATATTGGAAGTTTGAAAAATTGTGTCTCATATCATTGAAGGATAGTACAAGCAGTGGCACCCACAGAGGAACTGTACTTGCCAGTTAGAATCCAGGGGCTGGAGAAATGGCTCAATGATTAAGAGTACTGACTGTTCTTGCAGAGGATCTGGGTTTGGTTCCATCTATAACTCCAGTTCCAGGGGACCCAACACCCTCTTCTGATCTCCATGGGCATTGCTCACACAGTGTACTTACATACATGCAGACAAAGCACTCATACACACAAAATGAAAATAACAAATAAAGTATTAAAAAAAAGAAATTCAAATTGGGTCTGGGAAGATGTCTCAGTGGGCAAAATGACTCCAGCACAAGTGTGAAGAGCAGAGTTTGGATCTCTAATACCATGTAAATGGCAGGCAGCTCCAGCAGCTCTGCTGTAAACCGAGTGCTTGAGAGGCAGAAACAAACTGTCTGTCTTGATACTTTCTCCTGTTGTGATAAACACAGGGAACTGTTTATTTGGCTTATAGCACAGCCCTTCATTGGGGTAAGTTTGAGCACATACTAGTCTAGCAACAGAAAGTGAAACAGAGACCAGCGGACCAGGGAGAAACTTTCCTTAGTGGCTTGTCCTTCAAGTCTATGCCCAAACTACACTTTTAAAAAAAATATTTCTGAGTCAGGTTTCCATGTAGCTCCAGGTGGCCTGGAACTCACTATATAGACCAGGATAGACTTGATCTTACAGAGATCTGACTGCCTCTGCCTCCCCAGTGTTGGCATTAAAGCCATTTGTCTCCACACCCAGCCCAGACTGCTTTCTTATTACAACTCAGGATCACCTGCTCAGGAATGGAAGCACCTGCTGTGGGATGGGCCCCCACACCACACACAGTAATTAAGACAATGCCTCATAGACATGGCCACAGCTTATTCTGGTAGAAGAAATTCCCAGGCTGAGGTCTCCTCCTAGGTGTGTCAAGTTGACAAAGAAAGTTATCCAGCACAGGGTCCTTGAGCTGGCGATGCTATCCAAATCAGCAGATGTGGAGCTTTGACTGACAATGTCCCCCATAGGCTCCAATTATTTGAACACGAACACGTTGACTCCACTTGGTGGCGCTGTTTGGGACTCCTTTAGGAGGTGGGGCCATCCTGGTGGCAGCATGCCATTGGGGGTGGGTTTTGAAACTTCTTAAGTCTTGCGGGATTTCTACTCCCACTCTGCTTCCTGTGCCTGCTTGAAGATGCCTGTGCTCCTCTTTCTTCTCTGGCCACCTCTTGCCACCATGCCTCCCGGCCTTTGGAACTTTAAGGAAAATAAACTCTTCCTTCTACAATTTCTCTAGGTCACACACTTTTACCACAGCAACAGAAGTAGGGCAGAAGTAGATGCTGCGTCAATAGGTAGAATGGAGACTAATTGAGGAAGACAACTTTTGTCAATCTCTGACCTCTGCAAATATTCATACTAATAAACAGAAACATCTGCATACACATAGGAGGCCCCTGCAACACACATGGATAGGCACAGTATGTACATAGGCAAATGCAAAAAAAATTCAAATGGATATTTCTCATTTGAACATTTTGAAAATATATCATTAAAACATATCTAAAAGATGTCACAGAGACTGCTAGGTTAATATTGATATCCAAATTGCCAATAATAGCTTTATGGGTATTTGTTAAAATTATGAAGATATCTACCATGGTAAATATCTCTAACTGTGTGGATATAACTTACAATGATGGAATCAGTGAGGACTCACTTGCTTATAAGAGCTTACTCAAGAAGCCAAATAATCATAGCATTTCATACTGAAAACTCAAAGACAAAAACTTGGATAAAATTCTTCATATTTAAACAAAATAAAAGAAGCAACCATGTCAACATATATTGTATATTTTTCGTTTCCAATATCTGACTTTTCAAGGTTAACCTTTTGTCTGTCCTTTAACTTCATTTTTTTTTCTTCTTGGGAAACAATTCATGCTGCCTTTCCATGTATGCAGTGGAAAATATCTGTTTCAATGATCTCATGTAGAGATCAGGCTATACTGTAACAAGTTATAAAATAGTGTGTAACAAAGTGACACTGTACTGGGTTACTTTTTCCTGGATTACTCCATCTCAGAAGCAGTACTTGGTTCCATTTTGAGTGTAAATTGAAGGTCAAGAGGACTTTGCATCTTGTGCATGTAGACTTAGCACCTGTCCAGCAGCACCTAGGAGGCACAGACTCACTAATAATACATTTCCAAAAGTAAACAATTATAAGCTATAAAGTTATCAAAGAAGATTTAGACCAAAGGAGAACATAGACATTTTAAAACCATATCAGATTACCCAAACCCCAAAACTTATAAAACACATTTGAGCAAAGATGGGTACAACACCCTCATCTGGATTCTCATCACTAGGATAACATCTGATAGTGCCATGATGTGGTTCCTCACTAAGGAATCATCTGCCATGTGTCCATCCATGGACTAAGAGGCAGAACTCCCAACTGTCCCAGGAGTTTGAGCTTAACTCAATGCCCTGTGCTGTTATGGCTCATTTGAATTTCTAGCTAGCCATCCATTTGTTTGGACTGTTTGTACATCTTGCCTCCATAATATTCTAGTTTTGCATCTTGCCCTAAGGACTATGGTCTCCATGATTCTGTACCTTGCCTTTGCAATTAGGCTCAAACATGAGGATCTGATCAGCCAGCCACCTTGATGCTTGGAGTGCCTCCAAAAGTTTCTCCACTGGATTCTAACCTGGTTCACTATCTTACCCCTTAATGCTTCTCTTTACATCTGTATTTTCTCTCATCATAAGTTATGCCTCCATTAAATTTGCTTTGAGCTCCACAGAAGTGTCCTTAACTCATTCGTAATAATTCAAGTATATATAATTGCTTCATGATGGGAAATGTACAATTTGAGAGTTAATATTAGTAATTAAGGTTGGAATTAAAGAACTTGTGTTTGCCATTTATGTCAAGGGAAATCTAGACTGCTTGGCAATTTACATCCAAAGACATTAGAATAGTCTTTCAGTTAATTATTATTCAATAAGTTCTGACATTATTGAAAAATATAGGGGCTGGAGAGATGGCCTAGTGGTTAAGAGGGCTGACTGATCTTGCAGAGGAACCAGATTCGATCCCCAGCACCCACATGGGGGCTGAGAACCGTCTTTAACTACAGTTCCATGGAAATCCAACATCCTCTTCTGATCTCCACGGCATTGGAAGACATGGGTGCACAAACCTGCATGCAGACAGTGCATTCATACACATACAAAATAAATGAAATTTAAAAAAATATTTAAAAAAGATGTTGAGTCCCTTTGTAAAAAAAAAAAGAAAAATATGAATATGAGTGCCTGTGTATCATGCACCCATGACATCTTCCATAATGAGCAGATTGTGAATTAATCGAGAAGGCAAATCTTTTTACCTTTCACCAGTCAACTTTAGCCAGCTAAGTAAAGTTAGCCTGTACAAACATGGCTTTCTTAAATTGCTGAGAAGGAACAGAGAAAACATAAATCAGCCTGGGAAATACTTAAGTCTCATTTCATATGATAAATAGCTCACAGAGTAATTTCATAACGGCAATTTAGATATGGAAATTATACATACAACTAGGATGCTGTATTTAAGCTGTTATAGCCAGTTATTCTGGGGAGAAACAAAAAGGATATATAGTACTCTTGTCTAAGGTTTTAGGGGAAAATATAGAGCTGCAAGGACCAAACAAGTCATTCTTAATGCACCAACTAAAAAGACAAGTAAAGCTGAAAAGCATAAAGAGATCATTCTGTGTAGTCACATGGGAAGATGCATAGATAAAGGAGGCTAGTGACCTCAGGCCAGTGACTTCATGGGTACTAATCTGAGGTTTATCTGACAAGATAAACAAGACAAGAAGAAAGTAAATAATCCTGAATAAGGAGTAGCCTCCACCTATCACTGACTCAGAATTGTCTCAAAGGGGTCTCCCAAGGTTGTCTTCCTGGTAAATTGTTAATCTGTTGATTGTTGTCCTAATTGAGAAACAATCAGCTCCTATTGATATTGGAGTTGCTATCTGAACAGATATTTCTAGGTTTTTGGAATCCTCCTCAAAGAATTGAAACAAGGACCCCCAAAGTACAAAGAAGCAAGGACACCTTATTCAGAAATAAAGTGACAGTGCAAGAAGAAAGAATTTGGTTGTGAAGAGGCAGAGTGCAGGTGGATCTCTGTTTTGATTGACAGGCTTGGATTAGGTAAGCCTTTGCTCATTTCACATGTCCCTCTCATGATGTACCTGATTTGATTCATTTGCATTCCCAATTATGAATAGGAATTAGATGGTAAATAGGAGATTTCCCTAAAATGTCATTGAGCAGCGTAGATTAATTTTTGTGTTCACATATGTGCCCCTATTTACAAACTGGTACAAGCGCAGCTGAAGCCTAGGTTGCTAGGTGCACTGGTAGGAAATTATAATATGTCAAGGTGAGGTTCCCAGAATTCTAAGTGCATTGTCAGAAGAGGAGGGTGTGTATACTGCAAGCCAAGTGGGGTCCCACCTAGCTAAACAATGCCCTAAACTTGCTGGGAATTAGAAGATGAATTTTTTTTTTCTCTTCGAGAGTGCTGCCCTGCCCACTGGAATAACTTCTTTTTGAGAGGATCTATCCTTTGTTCTTTTTGTATGTGTGTGTGTGCGTGTGTGTGTGTGTGTGTGTGTGTGTGTGTGTGTGTGTCTTTTCAAGACAGGGTCTCCCTGTAGCCCCACCTGTCCTGGAACTGGCTCTGTAGACCAGGCTGGCCTTGAACTCACAAAGATCCTCCTGCCTCTGCCTCCCAAGTGCTAGGATTAAAGGCGTGCACCACCATGCCTGGCTTGTGCTTTTGTTTTTTAAGCAGTCCATGGCAATTCATGGGCACAGTTGTGGAGTGTAGTGATGTTGTTAGCAAAGTAACTTCTAAACACTGGTTTCAATAATATATACTTAAGACAATTTATGAAATATTCCACAGATGTTTAATCGAGTTACTATATTTTCTTCACTTGAGTAAATGCAAAAGCATATGGAATAAAACTCATTGAATACTTAAAGGATTATGTGATTCCATATGCAATTTTATCCTTGGTCTGTCTTTTAAGTAAAATAAAAATATTATTGAGTTTTTGTGTTTCACTCTCTGCTCTGTTACACACACACACACACACACACACACACACACACACACACACACAATTAAGACCACAAGGGTCAAAACATGAAAACAATCTTATGAATTGTGAAATGTCAGCATTGTATAAATAATTTTAAAATTAATAACTGTTTCTGATCCTGAGCCTGGTGGTATAAGCCTGTAATCCCAGGTTAACAGGAATTTGGAGCAGGTTAGCCAATTTATGTCTTGTCTCAGGTACAGAACAAGTTCATGGCCCACTTGGGGAATTTAGTGAAACCCTGATTCTTTCTGTCTTTCTGCTGCAATAACAAAATGCCCTTATAAAAGTAACTTGACAGAGAAAGAGTTCATTTTGGCGTAGATATCCAGAGTAAATACAGTCTATCTCAACAGGGAGTCTTGGGGTCATAAGCTAGGATGGTAGCTGATTGTGTGAAGAAGCAAGTGAAGAAGCAAGGAAAATGAATGCTTGTGCTCAGCTCATTTTCTTCTTTCCACTCTGTCTAGAACCCTAGTACAAAAGAATAATGCTGCCCACATTTAGGATGGGTCTTCCCAGGTCAATTAACCTAATCTAGGTGATTCCCATAGACATAATCTAAAGCTATTATTGACAACAATACTCAGACATGCCCACAGGAAAGCCTATTTTAGAAAATCCCTCACAGGCATGCCCAGAGTCTCCTTTCTAGGTTATTCTAGGTCCTGTCAAATAGAAAATAAACATAAATCTTCACACCTGGATTAATTTTTATAATACCTATTAAATCACTTGACATTTATCATAAATTAATATGGATCTATAATATAAAATGTTATAATTACCTTATCAGGAATCTGTCATGTTTCTTTTTAAAAAGAAAAGATTTCTTGGGCTGGAGCGATGGCCTAGCGGTTAAGAGCGCCGACCGCTCTTGCAGAGGACCCGGGTTCGATCCCCAGCACCCACATGGCGGCCGAGAGCCGTCTGAAACTCCAATTCCAGGAGAACTCCAGTTCCAGGGGAGTCCGACGCCCTCTTCTGACCTCCGCGGCATTGCACGTCACGGGTGCACAGACTTGCATGCACACAATACATTCATACACGTACGGAAGTACATCAAACAGAAAAATTAAAAAAAAAAAAAAAAAAAAAAAAGAAAAGATTTCTTTTACAGATGTTAACATGCTTTTATTAAGAATTTAGTGGCTGGGGCTGGAGAGATGGCTCAGCCATTAAGAGCACCAACTGCTCTTGCAGAGGACCCAGGTTTGATTCCCAGCACCCACATGGCGGTTAAGAACCATCTTTAACTCCAGTTCCAGAGGATTCAGATGCCCTCTTCTGACCTCCGTGGCATTGCACAACATGGGTGCACCAACCTACATGCAGACAGTACACTCATACACATACAAAATAACAAATTACCATGGTTCCCAGTTGCTGCAGGTTCCATCCCTCCCCCCCAAGCCCCTCCACTAAATTGCTTCTTGTCGTGGGTTTAGCAATAGAATGAGGAAGATGACCAGGAAATAGTCATGCCCATTTTTTAAATATTTTAAGTCTGAATTCCATATATCATAGAAAAAATGATATACTTATCTTCCTGAGTGTACCTTGTTTTACTTGTGTCTTTAATATACATCAAAATGCTGTTTTATCAAATTCATTATCATTGAATACCATGAATCATGTTAGTTATTATTTCCCACACAAATGTGCCAAGAAAATTTCTTTGTTCAGATAATTATTCAAAGGTTTGCATATATTTTGGTTACTTATTTTTTCATAGCTAATTTAATGTACTTTTCTTCATGTTGCCATTTGCCTCTCTTTAGCATGTTATTAAACTATCATAACTAAGATAAAAATATCCTCATTCTACTTCACTGAGTTTCTGATTCCAAGAAAATACTTGACATAAATGTGCACAAAATATAATAAAATAACATGTTTATTATTTAAAAACTCTCCAGTTTGTTCTTTATATCTCTGTCTGTGATGGTCTCACCGCAACTGTAGAGTCAGTGGGGGGATGGGGAGAAGAAGCCTCCAGCAGCTCCTCCAGGGAGCTGAAGCTAAAACGCAAAGCTTCATCTGTCTGTGGAAATTCCACCTGCAGCCCAGCCTGGCCCAGGTTATTGTCCTGACTCAAGCTTTTGGCCTGGGCATTGGTCACTGCCCTTCTATGGACAAACAAAATCCACATCCCCAGGTCACACAGACTGGTGACCAGCTACAGGCCTCTGTCCAGTCAAAACCAGCTAGCCAAACCAACACACACTTTCCAGGCTGGTGGTCTGCAGAGCCACCCCTTTCCAGCCAAAACCCGCTAGCACCAACCGCAAGCCCTGTGTCTAAAGGGTCTACTTTATGTGAGCAAAAATAATGGCCTGGGACTCTCCAAAGATGGTGAAAAGGAAAATCCATTTATTAGTCCACAACATTTTGTTTATACCCAGAGTGACATCATATCTCAGGACCTGGTTTCAAACCCCTGCCTCTTGTTCCATAAATATCACAAGTACTTGTCAATGCCTTTGATCCCAAGGCCGTATCACAGGTTTGCTGATGCACGGACAAACCCTGCTTAAGGTCAGGTTTGGGTGTAAACAGACAAGCACAAAGAAGAACAAGACCTCCTTGAGACTCTTCTGGCTCTGAGTAATGGATAACACCTTTTCTATGTTTTTCAATTATGTACATATGGGTGTGTATAAGTGTGGATTTGGGCACATGAGTGCAGTGTGCATAGGTCAGAATAGGGCATCAGGTCCACTGGAGCCAAAGTTGCAGGTGGTGTCACTGCCCAGAACAGGTGTTGGGAACCACATTTGGACAGTGCACATTTTTATCTGCTGAGCCATCTCTCCAAGCCCTAGAATTTAGAATTTTGTAGTATGCTTCACATATTGCTTCTGTTTGAACAAATGCCTTGTTTTCCATTTACGATGACAAAGCCAATCTGACCCTAAACTGTTGTTTTTATTTAATATAATTAAATTAATTAATTAATTTAATGGATAGATGCCTGTGCATGTATGGAGCGATACACTCATGTGTTGTTCTAGAGGTGACATCCACCTTGTGTTTTGAGACAGACTCTCACTGGTTCTGAAACTTATCAAGTAGGAAAGAATAACCAACCAATGAGAACCAGGAAAGTTCAACTAGATTATAAGTTTGAGGGAGGACCAAATTCTAGTCATCATCCTTGTGTACCAAGGGCATTGCCTATTGAGCTGTTTCTTTAGTCTCAGATTTTCCCTTAGAAAATAGACTTCAAAGCACCAAATACCAGTTTACCAATTACTCTCTCAACAGAAGGAAGAGAAGGCAGCACAAAAATTTTATGTCCAATCACGTAAAATGAATTTTTAGCTCCCTTCCTACCATCGTGTCCTTTTCTACGGCCTCCAGCAAACTGCTCCCCAAATCATAGCTGTCACAGAAAATCACCCATTCTGCTTTTCTACTGTCCTATTAGGAGTCAAAACACATCCACTACCGTCTGCCCCACATTGCTCTAGGCTTTGGTATTTGATCTGCAGAGCCAGCAAGCTTCCCCCACCCCCATTGCCTCTTGAGGACATTAGGGCCAGAACCAGAATAAAACAATTCTGCAGGCCAGGAGGAGTTCATCTCAGTCCCTCAGCACCACAACAGCTTTTTGTGTGTTTATGTGGCACTGTGTATACAGGTGTACTAGTCAGAACCGTGTGTGTTCTGCGCTCATGCGGGCCAGTGTGCACATGTGTAAATGTGCATTTGGATGCTCAAGATTTGCTTTGGGTGTCCTTTCAATTTCTCTTTACCTTTAAATTTGAGACAGGCTCTCATTTAATATGGAGCTAATTCATTTTGTCAAGTCAGCTGACCAGTGAGCTTCAAGGATCTTCCTGTCTTTGATCCTACCTTCTCTCTACAAATGCTGGAGTTACAAGATTTTACCAAGACCCACAGCAAAAGATGCAAATAAACATCCCAGTCCTTGCTGGCTAGACTTTTTACTGACTGAGCCATCACCCAACATCCCCACAGCAGTCTTGACCTGCCACAGTAATAGAAGCTAAAAGCTTCCATTTTACAGGCCATTGGCACTTGAGTAGTCAGAATGTCTGCTGTGCTTTACAGGGTGGGTCCTCCTGTAACTCCATATGCACTTTTAAGTTCCAGGAAGGGATAATTAATGAAATAGTATTCAATTATGAAAATGTAGTGTTTTCTGTAACACATCACCCGTGATTGCTTTTGGGCATGATTTTTCTCCTTAGACAACAAAAGTATTAATGAAATATGAATACTGATTATATCATTTTGGCACTTAGAGACATGGAGAATACAAGGGATAATGTACTAGTATTTTTTGTCCTAAAATATGAGGGTAGGCAGCTCAAAATGTGAATTATATACAAATAATCATTGAAAGCTAGTGTATAATTTTCTCTTATGGGTTGCACTAAGTTCTGCTGATTTGTGATATTGCTCCAAGGGATAACAGACAATGATCCCCTGCTGACATTCGTCAAGTGGGTTATTTAAAGAACTTTGAGAACAGAAGTCCAATTTTTGTAAAAAGGAGACCTTTGTATTATAAAGATTTCCAGTGAGCTCTGAAGGAAGTTTTCATGGTCATCATTTCTGCATTCAAACATAATTGCCCTATTTCATATTGAGATGTCACTTGCCCAGCTCATTAAGTATACTACAAACCACTAATAAGTGCCTTTAAATTAAAGTTTCTGAAAATTAGAAAATTAGGGGTTCACAGAGGTCATAACAGAAAAAAATTATGATGGCCATATTTAACACTAACTTTAATATTTGTTACTGGAATAAACTAGAGCTACATTTTAAGAAAAATATAACTTAACTCACTAATATTATTGTAGCTATTTTACTCTTCTGAACTTACCAAATTTGGGCAAATTACAAGTTATTTATATACTTCTTAGTGCAGAAATCTTGTGTTTTATTACTTTGACTCACCAAAGTATTTCAAACAATTACAAATATTTTCCTTTGAAATATAGGAAAAAATTCAAATCTTTTAATACTTAGGAACATCACAGATGAACTATAATAACCCCAACAAAAATCATGTTTAGACTCAAAGCTGGTGTTTATTGACATCATTTAACTAACAGATTCTGCTAATGGCTTTGTATTTTTTGACAATTATAATCTTTCAAAGATCTACTTAACTGGAAACAGTTTTTTAGTCCTTGGCTTTTGTATAACTTATTTTTAATGACAAATCCAACTTCATTTTAAATAAAATGTTTCTACTTTGCTAAGAATTTTTCATTAATTCCATTATATTATCTGTCTACATTTATGCTATTCTGACATGAAGGAACATTAAGAGACAAACTAGCCTTTTGAAGGTATTCACCATGATCATCTCCATACCTTTCGACTGCAGAGTGATAATTTCAACAGGAGAGTTGCATGTGTGAACACCATATATTATAAAACTGATGGTCCTATTATAGTAAAGATAGTGGACACCTTCACTTTGGCTGTTTTAAAATACTCTTTGATCTTTGGTACTTAGAAGCTTAACTATAGTGAATTTATTCTTCCTGACTTTGTTGTTTCATGAGTCAATAGCTTCAGAAAATTCACACATTATTTCTAATGGTTTATGTAACATGTTTTTGAATTTTTTTAAATCTTCCTACCAGAAATTTTTATTACTTCCTGCTAGTCTCTTCAGCTCTTTGGATGTTTTCAAAGTTTACTTTTCATCTGTGTCTATCTTAAGATTTGTTTTTCTGTGTGCATGAGTGTATTAGCTGCATGAATGTAAGTACACTTGTGTCATGCATTACTCCTGAAGGTCAGAAGAGGGCATTGGATCCTCTGGAACTGGAGTTGTGGATGGTTGTGAGCCACCACAGAGATCCTGGAAATCGACCTTAAGTCCTCTGCAAGATCATCCATAGCCCTTAGCTGCTGGGCCATCTCTCTAGTCCCCATCTGGAGATTTTCTATGCTCTCCTACTCTTTCTTAGATTGTCTGCCTTCTCCTGATACACTCGCACCCTCTGTTGAATCCTTAATGATTGTCTTCCCTAAGTCTACAAATCTATGTATTTTCTGAAAAATACAAAAAAATCTACAAATTTTTATGCCATGTATTTCCTGTCTTTAGAGACATTTTAGTTATACTCGAGATTTAACTAACCTCACCATTTGCAATTAGCTTGCCTCCCAACTTCCATCACCAACATTCTGAAAACAAAGAATTTTTAAAACATGTATTTTTATTGGATTTCTATGGATTTCATACATCTTAACCATATTTGGACCTCCTTCCCTTTCTTTACTCTCTAAATCCTGCCCCCAGAGCTTAATGCATTTTGTCATATGTGTGGAACACTATCGAGTCAAGTTTGTGTACCCAGATGTCCCTGGTGTAAGCTCATCCACTGGAGCCTGGTCAGCCTGTCTAACATCGCTCCTTTATAAAAGGCCAGCTCTCTCTCACCCAACACTGATTGGCTGCCAATAGTTTCTAGTCACAGATCCATTTCTCAGTTTTATCATGATCATTGAGTTTGCATGGGTCTTATGAATGCTCTAAGTCCATTTGAGCAAGGTTCCAGGAGTTTGTACGACTCACTTTCCTTTCCATAATGCACCAACACCCCTGGCTCTTACAGTCATTCTCCCCCTCTTCCCTAACGGTCTCTGAGCCCTAGATGGGTGAAGTTTAATATAGGAGTCCTACCTATTGGGGACACATACTCTGCAGTCTCTCTTCCTGTATACTTTGGGCAGTTGTGGGTTATTGTTGCTCATTGCCCTCTGTTTCATGAGGAAACTTTGCTGATGAGAGTTGAGAGTTGTGTTAGAATTGCTTTTTTTAAATTCTCTGTAATCACTCAAATAATGTGCACTCAAGTTCTGCTTTTATTAGTAAAACTCATAATTATTTTAATCTCTCTCTGTTATGAGATGTCTAGGAGGCTGCGGGCCTTCTAGCCAGCTATAAGGTTGATGAACCTATGGCCAAACTTTTACCTAAGGTTGATGGTCCCAGGGCTATTAGCAATCTTGTATATCAGACACATAGCCACAAAGCTATGTGGCCAAACCCACCCATGGATGAACCCATGGCCAGTGGCAAGACCACTCAACTGGACAGGGAGCTGCTGGTTCCCACTGGCCAGACAATCTTAAAAGCTAGCTGTAAGATTAACAGTTCCATGATTGGTCTATCTAAGGCAATCATGCCCACACAAACCACCTGGAGATCTCTCAGGTGGGCATAACTTATATAAATTATCTTTATTCATACAGGGTAAGCAGCTTATATAGGTTTGGGATGAGTAGTGTGACATCACCTCCTTTGGACCAATCCTAGACCTTCATGCAGTAAAGTCATCCAATCTTGAAGGTCATAAACAGAGGTCTTGTGATCTTTGCCTGTGACCCTGCAACATGCTGGCTGAAATGTCAGCTCACACATGCCCAAGCTGGGTCTCTCTCTCTCTCTCTCTCTCCATTCCTGGTGCATGGGGTTTCTTAGTCTCAGTTGGACTCCTGTACTCTTCCATATTCCATTTTGGCTGGATATACTAATCCAAATTTTTATTTCAAATTTTTGTGCTTTTATTTTTTTGTGAATTTATACAATATAACTTGATCATAGTTAGATGATTCCCAAAAGTCCACATTCCTTTCTAAACCCTCACCAAATTTGTGTACCTATATGGAGTTTGGTTGACCTACTAAGAGTCTCACCCTTAACTTAGACTGAATATCCCTGAATCTCCTTTTCCCAGTGGTCATTTATAATAGATTCTCAGACAGTTTGGGTTTCTTGCCCATTTCCTTAGGTCTAAATAGGGATTTTGTCTGCTAGAGCATAGGTGAAACTTGTATTCTGTCAGCACTGCTGTGAGAACATATGAGCAATTGACTAGCTCTTTAGAAAGTTCTCTCTTATTCTCTGCATCTGGATAGTTGTGATTTTCTGTATTAATCACCATCTGACATGGGACCTATTCTAACTGGGACAAGGTACAAAAGAGAAGAAAGAGAAATGGGTAGGAGACTGACCCTGGACTGAAAACTATAAGAGACTGAGTACTGTTGGGTGTGGAAGATTATACATTACCTAGAATTCCCAGATATTCTGACTAGACTCCAAAGGATGTATTTGCACCAAAGGATGTCTGGGTTTAGGAGGCTGACTGGATAGGGTTTAGCTTGAATGTTGTAATGCATGAGTTCTGATGGGGGGTTGGGGCATGGAGGGGAATTGGTTTGATTGGGAACCATTATATTAGTTGTACAAATGCTCAATAAAAAAATTGCCACTGTTGGATAACAAATCTCCTCTGAGATTTGAGAGATGCATTGATCTATGGGAATAACAACAATAAGTCATTAGAAATCAGTTTAGTACAATGTCTATTTAAGAGAATAGTTGTATTAGGCTTTCTCCCATGGCCTGTGGATTGTCTAGCATTAAATCAGTGTCAGGTTTGAGCTCCATCCTATGAAATGGACCTTAAATTCAATTAGAAAGTAGTTGATCTACCAGTTGATCCAGGCATGAACTTTACTCAGCTGTGAATCTTATAAGTTACAATAACAGATGGTCAGGAATGTAGGCTTGCTTATGCATCTCAGATGTCTATCTGGCACCTCTCATTTTGCTACTCTGAATGTTAAGAATGGTGTCACAAATAAATAATGAGGTCTTTCTCTATTTACACCAAATTTATGTGCAGTTTGAGGAAACATTGAAAAATAATGAAATATGTGAAATAGAAGACTTCACTTCAAAATTTATGAATAGAATTAATCAATTTGTGGAATAATTTGAAAATAAGACATGCAAGTATTTTGTAATACTAAAATGTGTCAGAAGTGACATTTGTAGGAGAGGCTCTATGAGCTAACATGTGACTATATTGAAATATCAAGTTATACAGAGGTACAAAGGAAGTCTCTAAAAACTGAGCCAACATATACAAATGTCATGAGGTAGCAAAATGCATTATATGTCAAAAAACTAAAAGGAAAATATATGTAAGTGCAGTTAAAGTGAAAGAAAGTAAATAAGTGAACCTTATAGTAGTGAGATCAGCTTGTTTTGAGAACCGTGAAAAGAATGTGGACTCACCAAAGAGGTTTGATTAGGGCAGGATAGGATTAGATTTCTAAGCAATATTTTATGATGTCAGAGAGAAGATAGGCCTTTTGGAAGAGAAGACTAGGAATCAAATTGAGATATCAGAGGATTTATAGAAGAAGGATGTGATTCTTACAGTCAAAGCAGGGTGATTGAAGATCTCCAGCCTAAACAAAATAAGTGAGACTCAGAAAAATAAATATCATGTTGTTTCTGACTTGTGCATTCAATGGTTTTATATTGATATCTAAAATTGTGTGCGTGTGTGTGTGTGTGCGTGTGTGTGTGTAAAGTAGAAGAGAGATTATCTATGGGTGTGAAATGGAAAGAGGCGAAGGAAAAAGACTGCAGTGGAGAGATTTGTAGGCAAATATGGTCAAATAACAAGATGTACTTGAAAGAGAATATTTCTATGAAACTCATCGCTGTGTACAATGAATAATTGCCATAAAACACAAATAAGAAAAAAGCAAGATGAGCATTTAAGAGTTTACCAGAGATGATATAATATGAAACAACTTGTAAGTATTGATCACATATATTCTCATGACTCACAAACAAAACATATAAATAATAAGTTGAAAATAACACTAATAATTTATACAAAACTATCAAAAGCTAAATATGAGCAAATATATCATACATCTTCCTTATCCTTTACATATGCAGGGGGTTAAAATTCCACTTAAAACTAATTAAGCATTTTGTGTAGCATTTTCGCTAATTCTAGGAATAGGCCCAAGGCACAGATATGTACTAGTATTATGATTTTTGTACTAGTGACTTTTCTTGTTACCTTCACTTAATACACTGACCAAAACAAGTTAAGAGAGGAGAACTCATTTTGGCTCACAGTTTGAGTGTATAGTCCATCGTGGTGGGGATGTCACGGTGGTTGGGACTTGGCACAACTGGGTACATTGCATCTGTAGTCAGGAAGCAAAGGGAGATGAATGCTACTACCCATCTCACCTTGTTTATAAAATTCAACCCAGGCTCCCAGTTCATGAAATGGTGTCACCCATAGTTAAGGTGGGCCTTCCCACCTCAAGCTAATCTGAATAATTCTTCTGAGGCTCGCCTCCAAGGTGATTCTAGATCTTATAAACTTGACAGTCAATCTGTCACAATTTTCTTTTTTTATTTTATTTATTTTTTATGTGTATGAATGTACTGTCTGCAGGTAGATTTGTGCACCCATGTCGTGCAATGCCGCGGAGGTCAGAAGAGGGCGTCGGATTCCCCTGCAACTGGAGCTCTCCTGGAATTGGAGTTACAGACGGTTCTCAGCCACCATGTGGGTGCTGGGGATCGAACCCAGGTCCTCTGCAAGAGCAGTCGGTGCTCTTAACCGCTAGGCTATCTCTCCAGCCCCCAACACAATTTTCAAGCTAATATTGTAAATAATGATAAAGTTTGAATCATATTTGAATAAAATTGTTTTTTAAGTATATTACTTTTGTACACCACTCATCAAAAAGGCTAATTTTGTCACAAGCAGAGACTATTACAGAGTTCCACAAGTGGTCACGCCCAGAAATTGAGTTTCTATAATATGCCCACCTCTAAGTGATACATCTACAATCGAACCTCTACACCTAAGGCTCATAGAACATAACGGAACAAGGGGTAGAGAGAATGCTAATTAAGTTCCCTAATGCAACGGTGGCCAATGAACCCAGGACTCAAGGGCCATTGCGGAATAGAAGGCTGAAAGATTGTAAAATCCAGGGAAGGAAGTGCATGTCCATATGGAACTAGAGAGTTACAGCTCAGGTAAACTTGCTCATCCCAACATAAGGAACGGTGACAGCATGAACATGATGAATGCAACTTCAAATAGGCAAAAAGCTAACATGCAACTGTGGAAATCGGCAAAAGACCCCAACCTTAAGCCTAAGAACTATTGGCAGCTGATTACTACTGCACGAAGAAGAGCTGATATTTAAGGAAGTGACTCTAGGCAGGGTGACCAGAACCCAGTGGATGAACTTGCACTGAGGGGCATCAGAGGACACTAACTTGACTTGATAGGTCTTAACAAATGTGACAGAATACATTAAATCCAATGGGAGAGGGGGCTCTAGGAGGGTGGTGATAGAGAAGGGGGCATATAGAGGACTAAGATGATGTGTATGAAATATACAAAAATTTAATTAAAACATATTTTAAAAATATATTACTTCTTCCCTTTCAATTAAATACTTAAAATGTTAACACATGATTTAATGGAAAACACTTTTGACCTTGAGTATTTGGTTCCAGTCATATTTGGGAGATTTTGGACTGCCATTTCTGAGAATATAGGAGTATTGCTCTTACACTGAAATACAATTCAACATATAAAGCAAGGCTTTAAGCTAACCAATTGTCAGTATTTTCCTGAAGGACAAATGAGACTGCATTTCTGCAGAATTAATGAGCTGCTGAAGGCCATGATCATTCTAATCTCTTTCATGAATTCTTAAAGCTCTAAATTCAAGACACACTATCTTTTAAAAGTTACTATGTCCATTTATATTTTAGATAATAGAAGATTCTCACATTTCACTATTATTTTCAAGAAATAGCTTGAGAGCTCTTTGAGATATAAAGTAACAAAAATGCTTTAAGATATCATTTAGCCCTTTGAAAATTATCTCCTCTATATATTCTGAGCACCAGCACAAGGATTCTGTAGATAGGAATTCAGTGAGCAGCAGCGTTCAGTGTAAATTGTGACACTGCCAGTTTGTCAGTGGAACAAATATGAATTGTACACAAAAATCAGTCTGTGTCATATGATCAATGAAACTCTCAGAGTAACTGATTTTATCATTAAATATTTTAGGTTAATAAAATGCTCATATGAGTAAAATAAATTATGCTATTTTTGCAGTAGATAGTACCTATCGGAGAGAAATAATGAATAGGTTTCAAACATAACATACCAAGAACATTTTGTTTTTCCTCAACAGGGATGGAAACAGGTAAGAAAAAAATACCAAAGATTAAAAGGCTGCAGGTATAGTGGCTAACTGAAAAATAACTTGAGATATTCCATCTTAAATTCATCATTTTCATTTTTAGCATAGAATACAAATGAAATTGCAGAAGAGAAAGAGAAGAGCAGGCAATTGTCTCATCATTTTAGGAGAGTCCCAGAAAGTAAATACTATTAGAATAAAATTTAGTCTTTGAATTTGTCTATGCTTAATTTCTTGTAACTGTGTATTTACACACTTATGTACACACTTATCTTAGTGGTGTTATTCTCCTTAGGATAGATTATTTCTTTATAATTATACATATGATTCTATTACTATATATTAACCACACAGAATAATGAATTTAGTGGTGACATTTTCAACACATACATATCACTTTATTTGATCATTTTCATTCCCATTTCTCTCTTCATGCTGTTCCAGTATGTTCTTTATCACAAACGTGACAGTTACTGTTCCCATACTAGAGACACACTCATGTTCTTTGCATACATAAACTCTGGCTAGTTCAGCATTATTACACTTCTACTTTTTGCTAATAACTTCATAATGTATACCTCACTTGGGTTTCTCTCAGTCTGTTTATTTCAGTGAGTTACTTATGACTTCATCTAGACTCCATCTCTCTTCTGCATTTGAAAAAGAGTCTCCTTGAATGAAATTTTAGAGTCATAAATTTAAAACTGAATGTAAAGGAGAATGCTTTAAGAATTCTGGGCAGAGAAAGACATCTTTTTTAACAATATTTGGAGAATTTTCTCTGAATTTCTTTCTAACATATGTAGAACTTCATATTCTTCTATTGCACCAAGGTTTGCCAATTCTTTAAAAGGGCAAAAGCACATGTACAAAACTCCCTCAGGTTATGAAAAACATTAGCACCAAAAGCCCTTTTTTATCTGGGAGGCAAAAGTTCACATTAAAATTATCATAACCCCAACTGTATATATTTTGTACTCCAAGTTCAAGTTCAGGGCATTCTAGGATTCTTATAGAATTGTAACTAGGATTCTTATAGAATTGTTACTTATAGAATTGTTACTCTTATTTACTTTTCTTTATTTTTTTTATTTATTTTTATTTTTTTATTTTTTTTAATTTATTTTTATTGATGCTTTGTGTATTTCATACATCATTTTCCAATTCAGTTCAGGCATATATACCCTTCCCTTCCCCCCCACCCCACCCCTACCCATCGCAGATCGTGCATTCTGCCATAAGTTTTCGCATCTTTCTCTGCTTTTTTGTTTTTGTTTTTCATTTTTTTTAACAATTAGGTGATAATTTGTGAGTACAAGCATCCTTTCATGTAAAACCAATTTGCAAGCAGTTTGTGCCCAACCCACACAGCTTCATGGGTCCCAACCATCCAGCAGGGGGGGGCTTGTATGTTCAATCAAGTTGATCAAATGATGTGTCCGTCTATATTTTGTAGTTTCACCATTAACCCAATCGCAGCCCTTACAATTCTATCACGACCCTTCTTCTGCGGATTGTTCCCTAGGCTTCAGAAAGGGCACAGGTGGATGAGAAGCAAAACACTTTACTTTCTCTGGAGCTGATGTCTTGGTCTCTAGTCAGTTCTTGGCTGTTTTCTTTCATGGGCTGCCAGCTTGTCCAGGCATAACCTTTCGATCCTACTAATGAAGCACATGCAATTGATATTTAGGTATTTAAACACAGTATAATATATGCCTTCGATCCTACTAATGAAGCACACACAATTAGGATATATGTGCATTTAAAACAGTACTAATTGTATGGTAGGTTACTTGGTATAGCCACAGATGTTTGGATGGTATGTATTCATGATCTGCATTTCTTCTGTCAAGTATGGGCAGGGTCTTCGTGTGGTTTAGAACATCTTCTAACCATAGAGGATTAAGCTTGTGCATCAGCCGTGGGTTATTCCTCCAAGAGAGAGCCATAGCCAATTGATTTTGGGATATACAGACATATGGCTGCCACTGCTGCACAGTTTCCAGGCAGATGAGGTGTAGCTGGTGCTGAAAGAGTCTTGCTTGACTCAAGGAGACCTATATTTTCTTTATTGGTTTAGTGGTCTTTGGTAACACTCTCTGGCATCCCAGAGACCATCTGTATACTTGCAAGTGCGGGGTCTCCATACATCTTTTCATGTTTGTATCAGTCTGTCAACAGCAGGGCTTATTCCTCTCTTCCTGCAGATATCCCAGTAGGGAGGCAAGAGCCTTTACCATTTGTGGGGGCTGGGATCCCTGGCCAAATCTCCTTGGTAGAATAATCCATTGTTGATGTCAGAGCTCCTGTATTGATATATTTTTGTTTAAGTGCATAGCTTAGGAGACTTTGGCATTATATT
The DNA here is from genome assembly GCA_009823505.1 of Rhizomys pruinosus. Lineage (NCBI taxonomy): Eukaryota > Metazoa > Chordata > Mammalia > Rodentia > Spalacidae > Rhizomys > Rhizomys pruinosus. Next base: position 1,332,676 of record VZQC01012421.1, read on the forward strand.
TGGTTCTGAATAGAAAAAATAATCCTTTTCTGCTTCTTCAAGTACTAGTTTAAAGCACTGCTACCATTAATTTTTTAGCATATATATATTAAATAATCATATAACAAACAATAACACATTTTAAATACAAATATTTTTAACAATATATACATATATACATCACCTTGATATTTTACGCTACTCCCATTTTAAGGAGAGAAAATTTGAGACACTGACACATTTAATGTTTGCCCAAAATCACAAAATCAGTAGCTGGTTGCTGCTATATCCACTATGCAAATTCTGCCTTGATCCATGCTTGGCATGGCTGAATTTAATTCTTGTTTCTGTAATAAAACTATTTTGAATTAAAAAAAAAAAAGGAAGAAAGAATCAAAGACTTTAATGTAAATGAAAATTGCCCCATACATAAGGCAAACTAAATTAATTAAATATCCATTTACCAAAGCAACATAGTAAATTTTCTATTAAATCAAATGAAGTATACCCCAGGAAATGGAGGGGGAACCAATCCTCAAATGGACTGCTTTCACCAGACTTGACTAAATCCTAACAATAGGCAGGATGATGGTGCACAAAAAAAAAAAAAACTCCCTCAGGTTAACATAAGATAATGTAGTCCTTAAACATGTATATTTGTTTTTCTTCAAATGAGTTTTGTCATAAAATTCCTTATTACCAACAGTATGTAAAAATAGTATTCTAAACTGAAAGAAAAGCTGTCAAGCGACTAAAAATATGGCCCCATATTTTTAATTCTAAAATGCACTTAGATTCAAAAGAGTCTAATTTCCTATAGCAACTCATACAACTAGGATCAGATGTAATGACAAATTGAATGTAGTATGAAAAAGTATGAAAATTTTGTTCTTTTGTATAAATCAAATTAGAGCAACTTACATATATATATATACATATATATATATATATATATATATGAATATATAGTATATATACAGGCTTGGGAAACTTAGCAGACCTGTTGAACATTAAAATATAAAGTACCTAATAATCTGCCTCTAGGCTTGGATCTAAAAGTGTGAACACTGCAATTGGGGGAATCAGTGATGGATTGTTCTGGCTTTAGGTTTATTGACTTGAGAAGACTGGAGTCCATCTTTTTGTTACATATCCAGAATTATTGTTGCTGATCAGAAGCACTTCTTTGGCCCCTTGCTTTGGAACATGTATTAACTCAAAAGGAGGCTGAAAAAATATAACTAATCATTACAAATGAATGTACAAATATATTTTAACATAATTTCCACTTATAAAAAATGAGGAGCAAAAAGGGATAGTTTGACTTCCTCTTTTCCAATTACTACTCCTTTAATTTCCTTTTCTTACCTTATTGCCCTAGCAAGTGTTTCAAGCACTATGTTGAAGAGGAGTAACAATAGGGGGCAGCCTTGCAGGGTTCCTGCCTTTAATGGGAATGCTTCTAATTTTTCTCCATTTAGCATGATGTTGGCTGTGGGCTTATTGTATATGGCTTTGATTATATTGAGGAATGTTCCCATCAATCCAATTCCCTCTAGAACTTTAACTATGAAGAGATGCTGGAACTTATCAAAGCCTTTTTCTGCATCAATTGAGATGATCGCGTGATTTTTGTCTTTCAGTCCATTTATGTGTTTTATGATATTTATTGATTTACATATGTTGAACCATCCCTGCATCTCTGCCATGAATCCAACTTGAACTTGATCTTTTTGATGTAGGTTTTATGCAATTAGCAAGTATTTTGTTGAGAATTTTTGCAGCTATGTTCATTAATGAGATGGGTATATAGTTTTCTTTTTTTGGTTGTGTCTTTGCCTGGTTTTTGTATTAGAGTGATGCTGGCTTCATAGAAGGGATTTGGGAGATTTCCCTCTGCTTGTATCCTTCTGAATAGTTTGAGTAGTAAAGGTTGTAAGACCTCTTTAAATGCTTTATAGAATTCTGCTGTGAAACCATCTCGGCCTGGGCTTTTTTTACTTGGGTGGTTTTTTTATTATGTCTTCAATTTCCTCAAATGTTACAGGTCTGTTTAAACTGTCAATTTTGTCTTGATTAATATTTGTTGACATGATAGTTTACCTGAAGGATGCTAAAAACTCCACCAGATAACTCCTAGAAATGATTAAGAGTTTTGGTAAAGTGGCAGGATAAAAAAATTAACCTAGAAAATTCAGTAGCCTTTCTTTATACTAACAACAAGCAACTGGAGAAGGAATATAAGAAGAACTTTTCACTCACAATAGCCTCAAAAAAAGCATGGGAACAAACCTAACCAAAGGCACCAAACATCTCTACATCAAAGATTTTAAAACCTTTAAGAAGGAGATTGAAGATGACACCAAAAGATGGATAAACCTCCAATGCTCACGGATTGGAAAAATGAATATAGTAAAATTGTTCATTCTACTCAAATTAATATGATGCAATGCAATCCCAATCAAAATCAAGTTTCTTCACAGACTTGGAAAAATCCTTAAATTCATATGGAAAAACAAAAGACTCAGAATAGCTAAAGCAACCCTGAGCAAAAAATGCAATACAGAGGGACCACCTTACCAGACTTCAAGCTATATTACAGGGCTATAGTTATAAAGACAGCCTGATACTGGCACAAAACCAGACCCATTGATGAATGGAACAAAATTGAAGATCCAAACTTGAGCTCATACTTCAGCCACCTCACATTTGATAAAGGGGCCAATAAAGCTCAATGGAGGAAAAGATAGCATCTTCAGCAAATGGTGCTGGCAAAACTGGATCACCATTTGTAGAAGAACAAAATCAAACCCCTACCTGTCACCCTGTACAAAAATCAAGTCCAAGTGGATCAAAGACCTCAACATGAAACCTGAAACTCTGAAGGTGATAGAAGAAAAAGTTGACAACAATCTATAAGACGTTTGTGTAGGCAAAGACTTTCTAAATCAGACAGCAGCCACTCAGGAAATAGGGTCAACAGCTGACAACTGGGACCTCATCAAACTCAAAAGCTTTTGTACAGCAAAATAAGCAATCATGGAAGTGAAGAGAAAACCCACAGAGTGGGAGGAAACCTTTACAGAGCATTAACATCCAAAATATATAAACTACTCAAAAAACAAAGAAGACAACAAATGACTCACTCAAAAGATGTAGTAAAGAGCTGAACAGAGATTTTACCAGTAAGGAAGTAAAGATGGCTGAGAAACATCTTAAAAAGTATTCAACATTGCAGCCAGGTGTGGTGGTGCATGCCTTTAATCCTAGCACTTGGGAGGCAGAGGCAGGTGGATCTCTGTGAGTTCAAGGCCAGCCTGGTCTACAGAACAAGTTCCAGGACAGCTGGGGCAACAGGGAGACCCTGTCTTGAAAAGGCCAAAAAAAGAGTATTCAACATTGCTAATAATTAAGGAAATGAAAATTAAAACCACTCTAAGATATCATCTCAATCCAATAAGACTGGCTAAGATCAAGAAAACAAAAGACACTAAATGCTGGAGACTTGTGGGGAAAGGGGAAGACTCATCCACTGCTGGTGGGAATATAAACTCCTACAACCACTGTGGAAAGCTATGTGGAGAACCCTTAAAGACTCAAAATGAGCCTACCACTTAACCCAGACATACCACTCCTGGGTATATACCCACAAGACTCATCCTACTGCAAATATACATGTGCATCTATGTTTATTGCTGCTCTCTTCACAATAGCAAAGAGCTAGAAATCAAACCAAATGCTCCTTAAAAGACGAGTGGATAACAAAAATGTGGTGTATCTTCACAATGGAGTTCTATGCAGTGGTTAAAAAAAAAAAAAGATGACATCATGAACTTTGCAGGTAAATGGATGGAACTCAAAACCATTATGCTAAGTGAAGTAACACAGTCCCCCAAAAACAAATGGAGAATGGTCTCCCTCATTTGTGGATGCTAGCACCAAATCCCCAGCTGAAAAGCAAGCTGAGCAACGTTATTGTTATACTTCTTTCTATCTGAAAGCAACTGTGCTGTGATACTGTGAATCTCTTAATTGGTCCTAGAATTAACTTACCACTTATTTTCAGACATGGTAATCAACATATATGGGTGGAAGGTATATATTCATATTTTAGAGTAAAATATTAAAGGGAAAAGTGTGAATTCCTAAACATACTTCAGAGTTAACATACAGTTTATTCCCAGAGGACATAATTCTGGTTCATATATGACACTCATATAGGCATATTTTGGAGCAAGGCAAATAGAAGGGAAAAACAACAACATAAGGACTGGGTCAAAGACTGGATTGATAAGTTAAATTCTACCCAAAGCAATAAACCCCTGCAGAGAAAGACTTCAAAAAGAATGAGAGAAAGATGCAGGACATGCATGGCAGAATGCATGATCTGGGGTCGGGGGGAAGGAAAGGGGAATATGTCTAAATTGAACTAAAAAATGATGTATGAAATATGCAAAACATCAAAAAAGGTATTATATTAAAAAACTGAGTATCAAATATCAATCAAATCTCTGTAGCAGGAAAAATGCCAACTTCCATACAGGTGTTTTAAGGAAACTATGGCTTTTTAAGTTAATATTTTCTTTTTCTTTTTTTTAACCAGGAAATGTTACTCTTAATAATGTCTAACAATGTGCATTTTATTCTGACTTTTTTTACCTGCTTCATCTAATTTTCCTACAGATATTTTCTCTATGTTCTAATTGTATCTGGTTACAGAATATTGACTAGAATAGTGTAAGCAGTGGCTGGAAAGATTGCAAAATGGTTAAGAGCACTGGCTGCTCTTGCAGAGGCCCCAGGTTTGGCTCCCTACATTAATCACATGGTACCTTACAACTATCTAGAATGCCAGTTCCAGCAAATCTGAGGTTGTTTATTTGTCCTTTGCTGGTACTGTGCATGCAAGTGTTCTATTTACATACATGCATGCACATTAAATCAGGATAAATATGACAACAATTAAAAAGGAATACTACAAGTAAATTATTTTATTAATATAGCAGTGGACCTATATATACTTTATATATTAAAGACATACTTTGGCATAGACACATATGTTTGGATGATATGTTAATCCATGAATTACATTTTTACCCCCTGATAAATATGACAGGGTCTTACTGTGGCTTATAACATCTCCTAACCTGTAGAGGATGTAGGCTTGTGGCATCAGCCATGGGTTATTCCTCCAAGGAGAGAGCCAATAGCCAATTAGATTTGGGATATACAGGCACATGGCTGTCTCTGCTGCACAGTATTTCCAGGCAGGTGAGGTGTAGCTGGTGCTGACGGTGGAGTCTTGCTTGACTCAGGGAGACCTGTATTTGCTTTATTGGTTTAGTGGCCTTTGGTAACACTCTCTGGCATTCCAGAGGCCATCTGTACACTTGCATGTGCGGTCTCAATACATCCCTCCCATGTTAACGTCAGGTCTTCGGCAGCAGGGTCTTATCGCCTTTCCTCCTGCAGGATCCCAACTTAGGGGCAAGGAGCCCTTACCTTTTGTGGGGCCTTGGATCCCCTGGCCAACATCCCCCTGGTAGAACAATCCATTGCTGATGTCAGAGCTCCTGCATTAATATACTTTGCCTAAGTGCATAGCCCAAGGACTTTAGTATTATATTTGGTTCTGAACAGAGTATAATCCTTTTCACAGTTCTTATGTCTATTAGTCAATTAAAGAAGGCACTTTTACCGGTTTTATAAGAGATTACCTCTATAATAGTTGTTTCCAATTTACAGTTGGAGAATGATGTCATCATCATCATCATATTTCTCCTTGTTCTATGGGGGGGAGGCAAGAAAGTCATATCAAAACCTTTGTTTCACCTAGAAGGTATAAGTTTCATTAGAACTCATTATAAATAGTTGTTACATGTAGGATCCATATAAGGGTTCAATGTTTATGGCAATCTGAGGCTTTTCTTCCTTTCAATGTTCAGACGGGTCAACCTTTCAGTTGCCACTTTTTGGTACATCCTACTCAATGCAAAGCTGTATCTTTTCTTTCTCAGCCGTTAAGTTGGTGACATTTTGTCCTGTTGGAACAAACAAATCTTTTCCCGTAGTTAGTTTTAAGACTATTAGTGCTGTTTAAATACCTATATATCTAATTGCTTGTGCTTCATTAGTAGGATCGAAAGGTTACTCCTGAACAAACTGTCAGCCCATGAAAGGAAACAGCCAGAATTGACCAGAATCCAAGTCAACAGCTCCAGAGAGAGAGGGCAGTTTTACTTCTCATCCACCTGTGCCCCTTTTCTAAGCCTAGGGAACAATCTGCGGAAGAGGGGGTGTGGTAGAATGCAAAGGCTGCGATTGGGGTGAACGGTGAAACTACAGCGATGTAGTCTGGACACTCATTTGATCAACTTGATTGAACAAACAACCTGTCACCCCCCACTGAATGGTGGGACTGTGGGGTTTTGGGCACAACAATCTGTAGATTGGTTTTGCATGAAGGATGCTTATACTCATGGATTATCACTTATAGCTAAAAAATGAAAAAAAAATAAAATAAAAAAACCCCTGAAAGATGCAGGACAGTTATGGCAGAATACATGATTTGGGATGGGGTGGGGTTGGGGGGGAAGGGAAAGGGAAATATGCCTGATCTGAATTGGAAAATGATGTACGAAATGCACAAACCATCAATAAAATTAAATTAAAAAAAATAAAGACATACTGAACATGTTATTTTTCTTTCAAAACTCTGGTTGAATTCTTAGCTTTCTTTGCATGTAAACACCCTAGACTTTGCAGTATCTAATATTCTTTCAGTAATCTAATGGAGTGAATAAATTCCCTGCATCATCTTGAAGTGGGAGTAAGATATATGTAAACTCAACCAGAAGCAGATCATGAATTATGCTTTGAGTATTCTGAAGAAGACCCTATTATAGCCTTTACAAGCAGGAGTCTTTTGTATAAATAATCTGGGGAAATGCTAATGGTTTCTAACAAAATGTTGCTGACAAATAAGTGATCTAAGATCATAAAATATGTGAGCTGAAGAATCCCAATTACACCAGGTATGTGATTAACAGGAAAATGAGAGTCCATCCCAAATTCCACATTTTCTTCCAAAATATGTTGAAGGAGAAATATTGTCTATATGTTTCACAGTTATTCTATAATGTATATCTTCAATAATGTGAATAAATATTGAAAATACAAATGGATAGAGGAAAATGAGACAGATTTTCTATCAGTTTTATACAAAATATAGCTAAACTTTAAGAACATTATGTTAAGAAATGAAAAGAATTCAGAATCAAAATAAATTACCACATGACCTTATTTAGTGCAGAATTTAAGAAAACACCAATTCTATGAAGACAGAGTAATAGAGTGGTTATCAGGAATGAGGGTGGGAAGGAAAATAAGGATATCAGAGGATGCTAACTGGAAGGCATGTAGAATGAATACTCTAGAGATCTACGACAGGGCAAGGACTATAGGAATTAAATCACATGACAGCTGGGGTTTTTGTTAAATAAGTCTACATGTAGAATGTATTGCTAGAAAATAAATACCTATACATACTTCTAATTCTGTTTATGAGATCTCTGGGGAATATTTGCTGCTTATTATAAAACTAAAGCCCAATTAGTTGGAAATTGTATTCCAGTTGATTCTAATTTATATGTTTTTACTGAAGGCACAAGATTAGCAAATATACTTAATGTAATTTGTCTTCTGGATTATTTTGGACAGCTCATCTTCCCAGGTAAGTTACTTATGTTAACTTTTTAAAATTTTCTTTTTATCAATGACTTTTAAACACCATGACATAACTTTGTGTTTTGCTATTGTGTGAAAATAACATATGAAATTACCCCATATTTAAGGAAATAATACTATATGTTTGTTGTTGTTGTTGTTGTTTGCTTTTGAGACATAATCTCTCTGTAGCTCTAGCTGGCCAGAAACTCACTATGTAGATCAGGCTGCCCTTGAACTCACAGAAATCCACCAGCATCTGTCTCCCAAGTGCTGGGATAAAAGGCGTGTGCCACCAAGCCTGGCACGGAATAATACTATGTTTTAAAATGTAACACTATGCATCCTTTAACTAACATGGTACTCAAATGTATACTTTAATTGTATTCATCTCCCGAATTGACTGATATGTATCACCTGATTTGTGTTGTATTGTTTTGATATCACACTTATAAAGAAATTAGGGGTATGAAGATATTGCTGTCTATGCTCTTTTTAATTCCAACACTTATAAAATGAAAAACAGTGTAGACTTAAATATACATATATTTTGTAAATGATACTATTTTTCTTGAGAGAATCAAGGACATGTGAAATGTTTTTTGGTAAGAGTGGGATAGTAATCATTACATGACAGGTGCTGAGAGATGGCTACAGTGTTAAAGACTTACTTCTCTTGCAGATAAGCAGAATTTGGTTCCCTGAACTCATGTCAAGTGTCTCCCAACTCCTGTACTGACATAGCTCCAGGGGATCTACATCCATAGGCACTTGCATTCAGTTGCACATAACCCCACACCAACAGGCACACTTACACATACATAAATATAAAATAAATGTTTCAAAAAAAGAAATGTATCCTACCTTTCAATTTTCATTAATGAATACATAGTATAAATATGTATGTACTACAGAGTAAAATACAGTATCCAAAAAGAAAAAAAGTAATTCCTTTGTTGGAAAACTTAGAGCCACCCTTTTCTTAAGGAACTTACCTTTGTAAACACAGTTGTCCTCTTACTCTGAACTATGTTACCTATCTCAGTCTCTGTGAGCCCGGTGCCAGGATGTAATAAAAGGATGCTTCCCTAAGGACTAGAGATCACATCTTTAAAGCCTACCCAGCAGGGAAAACAAATCACTTTCTCCGGATTCTATAGGTGGATACATAGGAGAGTAACATGTGGAAGTATCTTGCTCCAAATTACATAGCTACATTCTATCATCTATCATTAGAAGGAAGCTTAATTTTCCTTTGAATAAAAGCCTGGCATGGTGGCACATGCCTTTAATCCTAGCACTCAGGATGCAGAGGCAGGCAGATCTTTGTGAGTTCAAGGCCAGCCTGGTCTACAGAGTGAGTTCCAGGATAGTTGGGGCTACAGGGAGACCCTGACTTGAAAAGACCAAAAAAAAAAAAAAAAGCCAATTTATTACCACAGATGTGTCTCACCAGTTACTAGCTGAATTTAGGTTGAACTACATATGGTAAAGCCTTCTGCCTTGTCTTCTTACTTTCAGATTAGTTACTATCTGAAGAATTTGCATGCAGTGGCCTTTATCTGTTTGGCTCTATGAAAGGTTAAGATGTCTTTCTGAATTTGCAACTTCCTTAATAGATTGCCTGTTGGGCTCCCATAAGCTGTTTCATATTTACTCAATAAGAAGCGGCTATCTTTCTCTTCTACGTTTTTTGGGAAGTTAGTGTGAACTAAATGATGGTTATTTTAGATTATATTATTCCAAGAATAATTGACATCAAGTTCTAGTTATTATATCTTCTCTATTAAGCTTTTCAAATAACATAAAGAATATGCCTTTGTATAATTTGACTAAAACAGGAATTTGTAGGTCTTAGAAAATCTAAAAACTTAAAAATATCCATTATATGATATAAAATGCTACACAATGAATATTGTAAATATGTGAGATTCAAACAACTATACAGATAATTTTAACTTACATCTATATTACATCTCTAGAGGTAATTTTAAGGAATTTACCCCTAGAAGTATTTTTGTCCTAACCATGTGTCTAAAATGTCAAATGTTCTTCATTGATATCTTGTTTTCTATACAGGAAAATAAAGTGCTCTTTCTCCAGGACTATTTTTGTTTTAAAAAGCTAGAGAGTGGACCTAAACAGTCAAGTATTGCTCAAGGAAATGAGTTCTAGTATACATTTTGGTTTGCTTGAATTCTAGGTCTATAAGTCAATCTTAAAAAATACTAAATTTTAGGAGATACTTTGGACTCATCTGAAATAGATTTCAGAATGGAATGTGTAGGATACAGTATGTAGTAAACTATTTCTTTTCTGCATGCCTTTCCATGACATTAATTTTTAAAATATTTTATTTTATTGTTAAGTGCACCCATGTCCTTCAATGCCCATGGAGGTCAGAAGAGAGTGTCAGGTCCCCTGAAACTGGATACAAACCTTGGTCACTGGCATGTGGGTGCTGGGAGTGGCACTCAGGTCCTCTGCAAGAGCAGTAAAAGCCCTTACACTGAGACATCCATCTCTCCAGCCCTGATATTAATTTTTTAAGTTTATAACAAGCACTACTAAATCTGATAATGTATTTTTCTTTTGCCCCCAATTAGTTTATACTGAGAGATTTTGGCATTGAAATAAACCCCTAGGTAACAATTTAGCTCTTTTACCTGTGATTTCTCAATATGCTTAGCTACTTAAATGTCAAGATCTTGTTAAATATAGGCATAAAACAAAGTGTTAAAACTTTTAGCAGATGTTTTTAAAATTCACAGCAGTCCACCTATATCAGCTCTGACCTCTTAAAATATTTATTTCATAGCTCAGTCAAATAAGCAAATACACAATTAAAGAATTTATTACTTTTATTTCTATTATATTTCTTGCCCCATTAGAGTGTAAATTTTATAAGCACATATAACTTTGCTTATCCTTTAGAGTAGAATTTCTCAAGTATTTGTGCTCAGCAAAGATTCATGCAATATATTCTTTGAATACTATTGTTTTGATGAGTAGTCTTTGAATCTGAATATGAGTGAAGCCACACCACAATCATTCATTTTAAATGTTTAGTTTTCTGTAGCTATATTTATTTTATGGGACATTAGTACATGTTTTTTTTTTTTTTTAATTTAGTCTTGATTTTTTTTCTTTGAGACAGGGTCTCCCTGTAGCCCCAGTTAACCTGAAACTTACTATGTACACCAGGCTGGCCTTGAACTCATAGAGATCCACCTGCCTCTGTCTCCAGGGTACTGGAATTAGAGGTGTATACCACCACTCTCAGCTAGTTTTGCTTTTTGCAGTTGTCTTTTCCATTTAAAACTATTTCATATGTCACATGAACAACCATATATCAAGGTCTCTAAATGAAATGTGGTAACCTTTAAAAAATTACAAATTAGCATACTCAGGTTTTAGGCACTTAGTTTGAAAATTCTAGTCTTAAAATGTGCCAAGTACTGGGGCTGGAGAGATAGCCTAGCGGTTAAGAGCACCGACTGTTCTTGCAGAGGACCCGGGTTTGATCGCCAGCACCCTCATGGTGGCTGAGAACCGTCTGTAACTCCAATTCCAGGAGAACTCCAGTTCCAGGGGAATCCCACACCCTCTTCTGACCTCCGCGGCATTGCATGACACGGGTGCACAAAACTACATGCAGACAGTACATTCACACACATACAAAAATAAATAAAACTAAAAAAAAAAAAATGTGCCAAGTACTTCACCTTGACTTTCACTTAAGGGTCTGGATTCTCCCTCTGCTTTCAGGAATGATGTAGAGAAGGAGCTGTGATCATTGTCAGCTCAAATGCTGTAGACAGAAAGAGCATGCCTATAGTTTCTGAAGGGCTATGTGTAGTGATATGACATATCTCAATAATCGGGTTCCATTAGACTTGTAAAAACTTGAATGCCGGCCTCTGGGGATATTACACACAAATCCTCACAGATCAGAGAGAGGAACAAGAGCAGAACAAAGACAAAAGATGAGGGAGAAATTGGAGTGCAGGGAGTGAGTGTCGAATTTGATCAAAATGCATTCTCCACATGTCTGAAATTCTCAAACAATAAAAATAGAAATTTCCATAGAAATTTCCTGTTATATCAGGAACCACTTATACTGATTCTACAACTGAGTTTTGATGTACAAAATCAGATGGCATTTTTCTTGTTGTTCTAAGACTAGTTAGTGGGGTCATCTCACTTGTTTTCAAATAATTACACCTTAATTTTGAAAAAAGTAGTGTATCTATTCTGTGTAAATACAACTAAAAGCAAACTTTCCCTGTTTTTTCAGTGATAAAATACTTAAAGATTAGAACAGGAACATGAGTGTGAGTCTTGGCATGATCCCCAAAGGAATATGACAAGTATTTAGCTGTGAACTCTATTTCTTTTAATTTCTGCAATAAAATTAACGGATAACAATATAAAATCTTGATACATATAAACATCTCATTTAGCTTTTAAGTAATTAAGGAAGAATGGAGTCAGTTTAGAAAACAAAACCAAACAAGCAAAATAACCTCTCCATCCTGTCCTAGTTGAGTCAAGCTCACTGTGGGTTCTGTTGAGTATTTATACTTTTTGTCCCATTATACTAACCTAAAGAAAAACAACACCTTCAGTTTACCATTGCAAAGAGGTTAAAAGGAAGAAGCTGTGGTTTTGTTGAATGTGGAAAACATGCTAATGTTGTAGAGAGAATGAACCCACTTGAGCTATGCTTTCTACTGTTTTTCTCTGCCTTTGTCTTAGAACTGTGCTCCACCATGCAAGTTGAAAACCCTGGTGTTCCGACACTGAAGCTTCCATTTCCAGGAGCAATCTGTAATGATTTATGATAGATTGCTAGCAGGAGTTTCTGAGTAATGATTGCATTTTTCTTTGTAAGATTTGCTTTATTTGTGTAGGTTCTGGTTTGTAAATCACTGAGCCTGGTGACAATTTTATTTAAAACAACCAAAGGCTTTTTCAGCATTTTCTCATCTTATGCATAAGTTTATTGCCCCTTTATTTACTATAAAACAAATATAACTAATATACTCATGTAGATAATTTTGCTTGTGGATTAAAGCAAAACCCTGGACTGATAGACTTAAGTACTCTTGGCAATGAATGATTACAGTTACTTTTGGTATTCATACATATACGCAGGAAGATTTCAGAATTGAGTCACAATCTATGGTTTTTAAATTTCAAGACTAATTAATTGAATTTTTGTGTTTCTGTTTCTGTGTGCAATGCACTTTTTTGTACAGGTGAATATGTGGAAGTCAGAAGATAATTTGTAAGAGTTGGATCTCCTCTGTTCATTGTGTCCCAGGATCTAACTCAAGTCCTTAGGGTTGGTGGCTAGTCTCTTTACCTCCTAAGCCACCTTGCCAGCCCAGTAACAATTTTCTAAAAAATATATATAAAATTGTATATTTATCTCCAGAGTGAAAATCAGTTAAGAAATCTGAGCTGAATATTTTTCTACCTTTTCTAACTCCTCAAATAAATAAAATTATCTTTGCCAAAATAACTTTCAGAAGAATTTATGGCTAGAAAAACATTTTAAACCACAAAGATACTGATTAAAATTATTTGAAGTACTTTATGTGTTGAAAATTTAAATTTGTTATACATAAATGAATGTGCTTTGGATGCAATTTTATGAGAAAAACAATAATTTAAAAATATTCTATCACATCTGCATGCTTCTGATTTTTTTAAAACATCCCAAATCGGGGCTGGAGAGATGGCCTAGTGGTTAAGAGCGCCGACCGCTCTTACAGAGGACCCAGGTACGATCCCCAGCACCCACATGGCTGCTGAGAACCGTCTGAAACTCCAATTCCAGGAGAACTCCAGTTCCAGGGGAATCCGACACCCTCTTCTGAACTCCGCGGCATTGCACGACACGGGTGCACAAACTTGCATGCAGACAGTACATTCATACACATACAGTAATAAATAAAACTAATAAAAAAATAAATAAAACATCCCAAATCATTTAAATATCTATCCTTTCTTAAAATGAGAACATCAATGCATACATTTTCTAAGCCCTCGTTTAACTTTATAGAATATATTTTGTGCTGGCTGCTTGCGAAGACATCTCCATTTCATTAGAAGACTCAAAGATCTGACAGACTTTCTTCAACAGTAGATGGACCAAGTGGTATTTTAGTCTTCAACAGAGAACTCTTGTAAATGTTATTTTACTACTGTGCTAAAGACATGTACCTTTGTTATTCCATCTAAATTATCTATGATCCCCATATAAGAAATATTAATATGTGAGAAATTTGTTTTATAAATCAATATTTTACAGCCTTAGCTCTGACTTGGTAAAAAGCAGGCCAACTCAAGACTGGCACTCAGTGTATTTCTGGCCTTTGTGCTAATAGCCCAAAATGGGAAATCAGGGTCAATGCCTCTGCCGGCCTCTGTCATATTGTCCCTGACCCAGACAGTAAGTGCTGTGATTTTGGTCAGCTTTGTGCTTTCAGCAGAGTGAAAAGGCTGTTATTTAAAATAGTCCCTGGCCACTAACCTGTTACATCCATCCAGCTGGGTGAGACTCTGCTCTCCAATTTCTATAAAGTGGATAGGATTTTTATTGTTCTGCCTGGAAGCTCATAACATGTTCTCTTTGTCCTTGGCATTGTAGAGCCATAGCAGGATATGGTAGGACCTGCCCTTTCTTAACAAGCTGTCTGGAACTCTGTGAACTCTCTCAATTTGTTGATTCATACTTAACCCAGGAGGCTTTCTGTAATTCTGTGCTTCCTTCACAATTTGTCTTCTCTGTTCCTACAGTATTATCATTTTCTGAAATTGTGTGAGCAGTGGGGAATGACACAAATTTGTACACTGATGCCCAAGCTGGACCTAAAGTCACTATGCAGACCAGGCCAGACTCGGCGTTTTCCCAATCCTTTTTGCTTTAAAGCACAAGGGTGCTGGGAATGCAGGCATCATTGCTACTACGCCTGGCTTGGTTTCTGATTTCTTATTAATCATAGGAAATTTTACTGGATTTGAAGTGTTACAAAGCTTAAATATAAAGATTGTGTGCTGCAGCAATGCCTCCAGGGGGACTTTATGAAGGTCCCTCTCAACATGAGCCTTGTATATTTGTTTTTTAGACATCTGTATAAATTTGCTTGGACTTTCACAAATGTCTTTTACTTGATAATCCAGGTATGGAATCCAGGTCTTGACACTGAACATTTTTTCTCCTATTTGTGCATTACAAAGTTTAAACAACACCACATATTAGTTACATAAAATTGTATGCTGAGTTTCCAGAAACCCTACCCATATTTTACTATTAGACAAAATAGACTTCACACTAAAACTAATCAGAAGAGATAAAAAATTAACCAATTCAAGGAATGTAAAGAGCACGCAAACAAATCAGATAACTAAAAGAAGATGGAGATAGTCTAAAAGAAGATAGTGAAAAAGCATCTGACTTCACAAAAGAGATAGAAATGCTGAGGAAAACTCAAGCACAAATGAAAAATGAAATGGAACATTCAATAAGCCATCTGGAAGTGACAGAAGAAAGCCTCAGTAAAAAAAAAAAAAAAAAAAAAAAAAGAATGAAATAGAAAATAAAACATCGAGACTGGAAGATAAAAAGGAAGAATTGGACCACTCAAGCAAAGGATTATGCAAAAAATTAAAAAGAAATGAATGGTATATTCAGGAAATGTGGGACACCATGAAAAGAACATACCTATACATCATAGGTGAAGGAAAAGAGTCTCAGGATAATGGTATTGACCAGATCTTCAACAGGATTGTAGAAGAAAATTTCCCCAAATTAAGGAAAGACACACCCATTCAAATACAAGAAGCACATAGAACACCAAATAGAGAGGATCACAAAACAAATTCCCCATACCATATCATAGTAAAGATACTAGAAGTTCAAAACAAAGAGAATACTGAAAGCTGCAAAAGAAAAACAATAAGTTGCATATGAAGGAAACCCCAACAAAATTAGAGTTGACTTTGCAATGCTAACAATGAAAGCCTGAAGAGGCTGGACCAAAGTATTCCAAGTTTTAAATGACTATAGATGCCAACCCAGAATACTTTACCCAGCAAAAAAAAAATGTCTATTATATTTGAAGGAGAAAGAAAAAGATTTCATGACATAGATAGGCTGAAAGATTTATGTACAGAAACCCAGCCCTTCAAAGAATGCTTGAAACAAAACAAAAAGCTGAAGAAAAGAAGGACTATTCCCAAGAGGAAACAGAAAGTAGTTAATGAGTATAACTTGGGTTAAAGGGTATAATTTGGAACTACAAACCTAGACCAAAAATGCAAACAGAAACTAAAATGATGGGAAGTGATATACATTTATTAATAATAACTATAAATATTAATAGACCAAACTCCCAAATCAAGAGACAGACACTAGTAGAATAGATTAAGAAACAGAATCCAAATTTCTTTTTTTTTTTTTTTTTTTTTATTTTTTTTTTTTGGTTTTTTTTTTTTTTTTTTTTTTTTTAATTATTTATTTTTTTTTTTTTTTATTTTTTATTGATGGTTTGTGCATTTTATACATCATTTTCCAATTCAGATCAGGCATATTTCCCTTTCCCTTCCCCCCCACCCCCACCCCATCCCAGATCATGTATTCTGCCATAACTGTCCTGCATCTTTCAGGTTTATTTTTTTTCATTTTTTAGCTATAAGTGATAATCCATGAGTATAAGCATCCTTCGTGCAAAACCAATCTATAGACTGTTGTGCCCAAACCCCCACAGTCCCACCATTCAGTGGAGGTTGACAGGTTGTTTGTTCAATCAAGTTGATCAAATGAGTGTCCAGACTACATCGCTGTAGTTTCACCGTTCACCCCAATCGCAGCCTTTACATTCTACCACGCCCCCTCTTCCGCAGATTGTTCCCTAGGCTTAGAAAAGGGGCACAGGTGGATGAGAAGTAAAACTGTCCTCTCTCTCTGGAGCTGTTGACTTGGATTCTGGTCAATTCTGGCTGTTTCCTTTCATGGGCTGACAGTTTGTTCAGGAGTAACCTTTCGATCCTACTAATGAAGCACAAGCAATTAGATATATAGGTATTTAAGCAGCACTAATAGTTATGGTAGGTTACTTTGGCATAGACACATATGTTTGGATGATATGTTAATTCATGAATTACATTTTTACCCCCTGATAAATATAACAGGGTCTTACTGTGGCTTATGACATCTCCTAACCTGTAGAGGATGTAGGCTTGTGGCATCAGCCATGGGTTATTCCTCCAAGGAGAGAGCCAACAGCCAATTAGATTTGGGATATACAGGCACATGGCTGCCTCTGCTGCACAGTATTTCCAGGCAGGTGAAGTGTAGCTGGTGCTGATGGTGGAGTCTTGCTTGACTCAGGGAGACCCGTATTTGCTTTATTGGTTTAGTGGCCTTTGGGAACACTCTCTGGCATTCCAGAGGCCATCTGTACCCTTGCATGTGCGGTCTCAATACATCCCTCCCATGTTAACGTCAGGTCTTCGGCAGCAGGGTCTTATCGCCTCTCCTCCTGCAGGTATCCCAACTTAGGGGCAAGGAGCCCTTACCTTTTGTGGGGCCTTGGATCCCCTGGCCAACATCCCCCTGGTAGAACAATCCATTGCTGATGTCAGAGCTCCTGCATTAATATACTTTGCCTAAGTGCATAGCCCAAGGACTTTAGTATTATATTTGGTTCTGAACAGAGTATAATCCTTTTCACAGTTCTTATGTCTATTAGTCAATTAAAGAAGGCATTTTTACCGGTTTTATAAGAGATTACCTCTATAATAGTTGTCTCCAATTTACAGTTGGAAAATGACATCATCATCGTCATATTTCTCCTTGTTCTATGGGGGGGGAGGCAAGAAAGTCATATCAAAACCTTTGTTGCACCTAGAAGGTATAAGTTTCATTAGGACTCATTATAGATAGTTGTTACATGTAGGATCCACAGAAGGGTTCGATGTTTATGGCAATCTGAGGCTTTTCTTCCTTTCAGTGTTCAGACGGGTCAACCTTTCAGTTGCCACTTTTTGGTACATCCTACTCAATGCAAAGCTGTATCTTTTCTTTCTCAGCCGTTAAGTTGGTGACATTTTGTCCTGTTGGAACAAACAAATCTTTTCCCATAGTTAGTTTTAAGATTTGAATTGCAAGGTTCCCAAGCTACTCGCCCAGGTGGCTTTCTGGGTATCCTGCCCAAAGGCGCAGCCGCCCTGGCCGCCGGACTCTCCGGACCCTCTGGCCCAGCGCCCGGGTCCCGCCCTCCGAATCCAAATTTCTTAATAAAATTCTTAAAATTTAATTTATTTTTTATGTGTATGGATGTACTGTCTGCATATAGGTTTGTGCACCCATGTCGTGCAATGCCACAGAGGTCAGAAGAGGGTATCAGATTCATCTGGAACTGGAGTTGAAGACAGTTCTTAGCCCACACATGTGGGTGCTGGGGATAAACCCAGGTCCTCTGCAAGAGCAGTCAGCGCTCTTAACCGCTAGTCCATCTCTCCAGCCCAAAATCATTATTTTTTTTGTCTGCAAGAAACCCACCTCACCTTTAAAGGCAGGCACTATCTTAAGGTGAAAGTGTGGAAAAGATATTCCCAGCAAATGGTACTAAGAAGCCAGCAGGAATTGCTATTCTAATATCAGACTAAACAGACTTCAAACTAAAATTAATCAGAAGAGATGAATAGGGTCACTTCATTCTTATCAAAGAAACAATTAAACAAGATATCACAATCATGTATATATGCACATCAAACTCTGGTGCACTAAACTTCATAAATACAATTCTATAAAACTTCAAATCACAGAATAATCCCAACACATTAGTAGTAGGGGACTTCAATACCCACTGTGTCCTCTAGACAGGTCCACCCATGCAAAGAATAAACAGAGACTGATCTTAACTGAACAATTCAATACAACAAATGGACCTAACAGATATCTACCAAATAATCCACCCAAGCACAAAAGAATATATTTTATTCAGTACCCCATGGAACTTTCTCCAAAATAGACTGCATACAGGGGCATAAAACAAACTTTTGGGAGGCAAAGGCAGGCAGATCTTTGTGAGTTCAAGCCAGCCTGGTCTACAGAGTGAGTTCCAGGACAGCTGGGGCTACAGGGAGACCCTGTCTCGGAAAAGGCCNTTTGAACTAGAAGGTTCATGTCTCTGTCCGACCCCCCCCCCCTTTTTTTTTAAACCCCATAGTCTACAGAAGAATTGTCATTATAAACATAAAACTCATAGGGTGGAACCAAGGCACAGATTTCATCCAAATTCACCCATGCTGTTTGTGTACTATATATGATTAACTTGGGAAGCAAACTTAATTTTTGCCTTAAATCATCTTAAAGAGCGAATGCACAAGGTGATACTGCTACAACAGAGCAACATTATAGAGAAAATCATTGTATGTGCCTCCCCAAATTTAATTGCTCTAGAGATTTGTTGTAAAACAAATGTGGACAACAGCATATTATATCTACATTTAACTCAGTGCATTACCGTTTTTATCAGATCTGTACAAACAATGTTGTTTTAATATACACATATTTTACACATATTTACTTTTACTAAGTCATAAAACACCAGGTATCTTGTAGACAGTGTCTAGGTGAAACTTGGTACTTGCTGAAATCAAATCAATTAAATATGCCTTGAATGAATATACATCCGTGTCCCTTCCCACCCCTTCCCCCTCCCAATTCACCATTTCTAGTCCATTTTTGATGCAATCTTCTTTCTGTGTTGTTATTTTACCTATCTTGCATCCCTCTCCTCGAGAAATATTTATATCTGGGTGGTTGGTACTAGCATCCACATATGAGGGACACCATTTGTCGTCTTTTTTTTCTGGGACTTGTGTTACTTCCACTCTTAACATAATGATCTTTCCAGCTCCATCCATTTACCTTGCCACGTATGATGTTGTCCCTCCTTTACTGCTGCGGCACTACTTTTTCTTTCTTTATTTCATTTTGTTTATACATTTTACCCACATTTTATATTCACCCTTATTCTGACAGCTGTCAGTTGAGGGGCACCTGGGTGGTTCAGGCTTCTTTGCTATTGTGAACAGAAAAGTGCAACATAAATAGCTGTGCATGTACTTTGCCGTAAGTTGTGGTCTGTGGGTATATACCCTGGATTGGTATGACTTGGTCAGGTGTTAGGTTCATTCTGAGTCTTTAAGGGTTCTCCACACTCCGTTTTCCATAGTGGTTGTACTAATTTTACATTCCCACCAGCAAATGGATGAGTGTTCCCCTTTACCCGCAACCTCTCCTCCTTTTGGAACATTCGTGTTCTTATTTGATCCTTAGCCCGTTCTTATTGTAGTAAGGTGATATCTCAAAAGTGGTTTTAATTTGCATTTCCTTAATTACCAGAGATGTTGAACACAGTTTCTTGAGGTGTTTCCTCAGACATCTCTAATTCCTTACTCTGTGAAGTCTCTATTCAGATCTTTGCTCCTCTTTTGCGTGATTCATTGTTTTTTTCTTCTTTGTTTTTGAGTTGCTTATACTCTGGAAATTAATTGCTTTGTCAGATGTTTCTGCTGTGAAGGTTTCCTACCACTCTGTGGGTCTTCTCCTCACTTCCTGTATTTCTTCCTTTGATGTACAGAAGCTTTTGAGTTTAATGAGGTCCCATTGTCAATTGTCGATCTTATTTCTTGTGCAGCTGCTGTCTGATTTAGGAAGGTCTTTTCCTACACCTATGTCTTGTAGTCTGCTGCCAAGCTTCTCTTCTATCACCGCCAGGGTTTGGGGTTTCACTATGAGGTTTTTGGTCCATCTGGAGTTGCCTTTTGTTCAGGTGAGGAGGTAGGGGTTTAATTCATTCTTCTACAAGTGGTGATCAAGTTTTGCCAACACCACTTGCCGAAGCTGCTGTCTTTCCTCCCTTGTGTTTTTTGGCCCCCTTGTCCAATATGAGGTGGCTGAAATGTATGTGAGCTCAGGTTTGGATCTCAGTTTTATTCCATTGGTCCCCTGGTCTGTTTTTGTGCCAGTTACCAAGCTGTTTTTTTACTATAGCCCTGTAGTATTTTTTGATGTCTGGTATAGCGAATCCCCCCTGTATTGCATTTCACTCAGGTTTGTTTTGGCTATTCGGGGGGTTTTGTTTTTCCAAAGAAATGAGGGATTTTTTTTTTCCAAGCCAGTAAAGAAACTCTTGGGCTGATTTTGATTTGTATTGCACTAAATCTGTACACTAGTTTGGGTAGGATGGACATTTTTACTATATTTATTTCAATCCATGAGCTGGGAGTTTTGTCCATCTTCCGATGTCTTCCTCAATTTCCTTTTCTCAGTGGGTTTAAAATTTTTGTTGTGTGTAGAGGATCATTGGGTCTTGGTTAGGTTTGTCCAGGAATTTTTATTGTTTTTTTGAGGCTTATGTGAGTGGGAAGGTTCTCCTGTAGTCCTTCTTCAGTTGCTTGTTGTTGGTGTTAAAGAAAGGGCTACTGATTTTTTCTAGATTTATGTTGTATCCTGCACTTTACTGAAACTCCTAATCATTTAGGTTTTTCTGGTGGAGTTTTAGCATACCTTAGGGTAGACAATCATACTCCTCAGCAAAAAGGGGGGGATAGCTTGATTGATTCCTTCTTTTCCAATAGAACTCCTTTTAATTTCCTTTTCTTGCTTTTGATTGCCCTTGCAAGGGTTTCCAGCATTATAAAAAAGTGGAGTGGTGGCAGGGGGCCAGCCTCTTTGCCTAGTTCCTACCTTCAAGGGAATGCTTCTGTCATTTCCCATTTAGGATAATATTGACTCTGGGTTTCCTATATATGGCTGTGATTACATTAAGGAATGATCCCTCCAGAACAATTCCCTCCAGGACTTAAACATGAAAGGATGCTGGTTTTTGTCAAAGGCTTTTCCGCATCAATTGAGATGATGATGGTGTGGTTTTTGTCATCAGTCCATGATCTGTTTTTGGATGATGTTTATTGATTTTCGTGTTGAAACCATTCCCTGCATCTCTGGTATGAATCTCCAACTTTGGTCATGGTGGATGATTTCTTGATGTGAGTCGTATGCGATTTGCCAGAATCCTGTTTAGAATTTTGGCATCTGTGTTCATTAGGGAGATGGTCTATAGTTCTCCTTTTGGTTGTATCTTTCCAGGTTTGGTAGTAGAGTAATGCTGGCCTCATAGAAGATTCTGGGAGAAGAAGTACCTCCGTTTTGTATCTTCTAAACAATTTAAGTAGTAATGGCTGTCTGTCTTTTGAAAAATATTTTATAAAAATATTCTGCAATGACATGAAAACACTAATCCCGGGCTTTGCGCGGCTTTTTGTTGGGAGGGCCTTACTTATTAACATCTCGAGATTTCTTCCTGTACTATTTGGTCTGTTTAGGTGTCAACTCTTCTTGGTTGAGCTTTGGTGATCCCAGGATTTCAAGCATATCCATCCATTTCTTTCGGTTTTCCAACTTAGTAGAGTATATAAGTTTGAAGTAGTCCCGTATGGTTGTCTGGATTTTTTTCATTGACTTGTTTGGATGTTTCCCCTTTCATCACTTGAATACTATTGATTTGGATTGTTCCCTCTTTCCTTTGGTTAAAACTGGGCTAGAGGTTGTCATCTTGTTATTCTCTCAAAGAACCAGCTTTTGGATTCCTTGATTTTTTCGTATGGTTTTCTTTTTGTCTATTTCCTTGATCTTCTGCTTGATTTTGTTTATTTCTTCTTTGTCTGCCTTGTTTAGGGTTCATTTGTTGTTGTTTCTAAGTATTTTTAGCTGCAGAGTTAGGGTTCATTCCCTTGTGTTCTTTCTGTTTTTTTAATGAGGCATTAGAGCTATAAACTTCCCTCTTAGGATTGCCTTTTTAACGTTGTCCCATAGATTTTGCTGTGTGTTTTATCATTGTCATTCAGTTCGGGGACCGTTTTTATTCTTTCTTATTCTCTCCCTTGACCCCACTCATTATTCAGGAGAGTGTTGTTATTCTCCATGTGTTCCTGTAGGATGTATGGGTTTTATTCTGGTGTGGATATTGAGTTTTATTGACCTGTGGTCTGATAGAATGCATTGAGATTATGTCAATCTTTTCTATTGTTGAGTTTTTCCCATGTGTCCCAGTATATGGTTCTATTTTGGAGAATGTTCCATGAATGGTGCTGAGTAGAAAGTGTTATTCTCTGCCGTGTTTGGTTGAAATATTCGATAGATGTCTGTGAGGGCCATTTGTTGTATTGTGTCATTTAGTTCGGATTTCTCTCTGTTTATCCTTTGTCTGTTTGGACCTGTCTAGGGGATTAATGGGGTATTGAACGTCCCCCTAGTATTAGTGTGCTGGGGTTTAATCTGTGCCTTGACGATCCTGAAGAAGTGTCTTTATAAGTTGGTGAACCGGTGTTTGGTGCATATATATTTTATAATTGTGAATATTAATTCGTTCTCAATGGTCCTTTTATAAAGATGTTAGTGTGAACTATTTTGAGCTCTTTTGATTCTTTTGCTTTGAAGTCTATTTGTATGATATTAGAATAGCAACACCTGCCTTTCTTTTTGGTACCCATTGCTTGGAATACTTTCTTCCATCCCTTCACCTTAAGTGGTGCCTCTCAATTTGAAATTGAGATGGTTTCGTGTAGACAGATCATAGAAATGGGTTTTGTTTCCTCAACCATTCTCCCAGTCTATGTTTTCGATTGGGGAGCTTTAGTCCATTAATATTTAGGTTATAATTGACAAGATGGATGTCGCTTCCTTTCATTTTTATTATCCATTGGGCTTCTAGCCTCTGATTTTGCTCCTATTGTTTTGTTTTTATTAGTTTCTTTACTAGGTGTTTGAGGATTGTTGTCCTCTCTTCTACCCTTTGAATTGCTCAATATTTTATGAAGAGTTGTTTTCCAGAATGATTCCATCATCTTGTTTATGTCATGGAGATTTTTCTCTTCTCCTTCAAGTATCGTCGACATTTTTGCTGGGTAAAGTATTCTGTTTGGCCTCCGTAGTCCTTAAACACTGGACTGCTTTGCTCCCATTGTCTCTTGCTTTCATGCGTTTGAGGAGAGAAGTCCAGTTGTAATTATGAGGGTTTCCCTTTGTATGTGACTTTGTTTTTCTTTTGTAGCCCCCAGAATTTTGTCTTTTATTTTGGGCATATAGCATTTTAAATATGATATGGCGTGTGGGGTGTTTTCTTTTCTATCTTGTCTGTTTGGAGTTACATGTGCTTCTTGCTATTTTAATGGGTTTGCTAATTTTAGTTGGGAAGTTTTAATCTATTATTCTATTGAAGGATCTGATCCATACAATTCTCTTGATATTCTTCTCCTTCCCTATTCCTATGATACGGACGTTTGACCTTTATATAGTGTCCCATATTTCATGTTGTTTCCACGTTTGTGTATTTTTAAATTTTTTCATCGTCTTTATTTGAGCTTTTTTTAAGGCTATGTGTTATCGTCAAGAGCGTATAGTATGTTGGTCTGATTTTTTCGCCATTCACTGATGAGGATTTTTACTTTCCATTTCTTATTGATGAATGTGGGTTTCTATCATTTTTCCATTCATCCTGTTGTTTTCTTTTGTACATTACCAAATTTTTTCCTTTTTGAGTTTTTCAATCTCTTCTTTGTGCTCTCAATCTCTTCTTGGTGTCCCTTACTTCGTTGGTTGGCTTTTTTAGTGTTTCTCCTTCCTTTCGGAGTTTGTTTTTTTCTCCCTCTAGTTCTTTCTGGGGCTTGTCTTTCCGAAGTTTGTCATTATCTCCCTTTAATTCTTTCTGAAGTTTGTCATTGTAATCCTCTAGGTACTTTTAGTTTTTCATTCTCTCTCTTTAGTTCTTATTATTCTTTATTATTTATCCCTCTAGTTCTTTCCGGAGTTTGTCAATCTGTTCCTTTAGTTCTTTCTGATGTTTGTCATTGTATCCCTCTATGTCCTTTTTTGAGTTTTCATTCTCTCTCTTTAGTTCTCGGAATTCCTCTTTATGTTCTTTATTTTCTATGCATAGGTCTGCACTTATTCCTCTAAGATCTGTTCCTTGGTTCTCCTCCAACGGGTTCCCATTGTAGTAGCTGTCTCCCACATGTTGTAGAGTGCTTGGTTTCGCAGGCTATCCTGTGCCTTTCCCATGGTTGTCCCTTCGTCGTGTCCCTTTCATGTGGGCTTCCCTTTTGTTGTTTAGATCACAAATAGCAGCCGGTTTTGCTTTCCTCCTTCTAATAAACTTTTTTGTTGTTGTTTTGGGTTTCCCCTTCCTCCTCCTTGTCTATGGAGTATGGACTTTTGCTTTTCAATTTTGTTGCTCTATTAGATATTGGGAAGCCAAAGCACTATTCTCTTCTTGTTCTGAGGGTTCTCCACGGGGGGGGGGGGGGTTATGCCTGATCTAGCCCCCCGGCAGTCATGCTCAAAGGCGCAGCCGCCTGGCCGCCGGACTCTCCGGACACTCTTGCCCAGCGCCCGCGTCCCGCACTCAAGGCCCCAACTCCCAAACTACTCGCCAGGTGGTTCTGCGGTTATCCTGCCAAAAGGCGCAGCCGCCCTGGCCGTCACGCGGACTATAGGGACCCTCTGGCCCCGCGCACGGGTCCCGCCCTCAAGGCCCCAGCAACCCCAAGCTATAGCCAGTGCGCTTCTGGGTATCCTGCTCAAAGGCGCAGCCGCCCTCGCCGCCGGACTCTCCGGACCCTCTGGCCACAGCGCCCGGGTCCCGCCCTCCACGCCAGCAACCCAGCTTACTCGCCCAGGTTGTTTGCTGGGGTATCCTGCTCAAGGTGCAGCCGCCCTGGCCGCCGGACTCTCCGGACCCTCTGCCCAGCGCCCGGGTCCCGCCCTCAAGGCCCCAGCGTCCCAAGCTACTCGCCCAGGTGCTTCTGGGTATCTGCCCAAAAGCGCAGCCGCCCCTGGCCGCCGGACTCTCCGGACCCTCTGGCCCAGCGCCCGGGTCCGCCCTCCGAATCCAAATTTCTATAATAAAATTCTTTAAAATTTAATTTATTTTTTTATGTGTATGATGTACTGTCTGCATATAGGTTTTGTGCACCCAATGTCGTCGCAATGCCACAGAGGTCAGAAGAGGGATCAGATTCATCCGGAACTGGAGTTGAGACAGTTCTTAGCCCACACATGTGGGTGCTGGGGATCAAACCCAGGTCCTCTGCAACAGAAGTCAGCGCTCTTAACTCGCTGTGCCATCTCTCCAGCCCCAAATCAATTATTTTTTTTGTCTGCAAGAAACCCACACTCAACTTTAAGGACAGGCACTATCTTAGGTGAAGAGTGGGAAAAGATTATTCCACAGTAAATGGTACAAGAAGCAAGCAGGAATTGCTATTCTAATATCAGACTAAAGACCTTCAAACTAAAATTAATCAGAAGAGATGAATTAGGGTCACTCATTCTTATCAAAGAAACAAATAAACAAGATATCACAATCATGTATAATGCACATCAAACGCTGGTGCACTAACTTCATAATACAATTCTATACTTCAAATCACAGAATAATCCCAACACATTAGTAGATAGGGGACTTCAATACCCACCCACTGTGTCCTCTAGACAGGTCACCCAGCAAAGAATAACAGAGACTGATCTTAACTGAACAATTCAATACAACAAATGGACCAACAGATATCTCCAAATATCCACCCAAGCACAAAAGAATATATTTTATTCAGTACCCCATGGAACTTTCCCAAATAGACTGCAACAGGGGCATAAAACAACTTTTGGGAGGGCAAAGGGCAGCAGGATCTTTTGAGTTCAAGGCCAGCCTGGTCTACAGAGTGAGTTCCAGGACAGCTGGGGCTACAGGGAGACCCTGTCTCGAAAAGGCAAAAAAAAAAAAAAAAACAAAAAAAACAAAAACCAAAAAAAAAAAGAAACTTAATAAATGCATAAAATGAATACATTGCATTATTTTTTTTTTTGGTCTTTTTGAACAGGTCCTCCCGTTAGTCCCAGCTGTCCTGGAACTCATCGGTATTCCATGCATTCTATTAGACCACAAGCAATAAAGTTAATAGCACACAAGAAGAAGCCCTCAGTAACTACATGAACTCATGGAGATTAAACTTCATACTCTCAAATAATGAATTGGTCAAATTAAGAAAGAAAGAAAAGTTCTTGGAAATTAAATGAAAAAGAAAATAAAACAACCAACAAAACCTCTGAGACACTTTAAAAGCATACTAAAAGGAATTTATAGTTCAAAATACCCATAGGAGAGAAAGAGAGAGAGAGAGGAGAACAAATAAATGACTTAACATTACTCGCACTAAGACAACAACAAATGAATCCCAAACCAAAAAGATAAGAAGAAATAACAAAAAACAAGGCGAGATTAATGAAATAGAAACAAAAAAATACAAAAGAATCATGAGACCAAGACTGGTTCTTGGAAACGGATAAACAAGATAGACAGACCCTTAGCCCAGTTATTAAAAGAAAATAAATAAAGCACAACTCCAAATCAACAAACTAACAATTAGAGATGAAGGGGAACATACAACAGAAACAATATTATCCAGAACAAGGTACAGGAAGACTTAACAAACCTATTTCTGTATTAAATTTTTGAAACCTAAAAGAAATGCGTGAATATCTGAAACCATGGGGAATCACCAAAGCTTAACCAAAAGAGAGATCAATAGCTTAAATAAACCCATAACATATAAGGGAAATTGAAAAGAGTAATACAAATCCCCCCAACTAAAAAAAGCCCAGGCCTATAAGGACTTACAGCACAATTGTACTAGACATTTAAAGAGAACCTAGCAACCAATATTACTCAATTATTCAATAGGATAGAAAAGAGGGAAATCTCCCAAATTCTTCTATGAAGCCAGGATCACTTTAATACCCAAAACAGGTAAAGATAAACAAAACAGGAAAATATAGACCCTATATCCTTAATGACTATAAAAGATGCAAAAAATTCTGAACAAAATTCTTGCAAACCATACACAAGACACGATGAAAATGTCATCCAACATGATACAAGTCGATATTTATTCAGAGATGCATAGGATCGTTCAACTATATGTGAACCAATAAACATTATAAATATATATAAATGATTAATGTAAAAAAAACCACAGGTCATCTCAATTGATCCAAAAATGGTTTTGATAAAATTAAACATGCCTTTATATTAAAGTCCTAGAGGGATTGGACTGGAGGGTCAGACCAACATAATTAAAGCTATGTAAAACCAACCCACATTCAAAATAGGGAAAAATAGAAGCATTTCCCTTAATGTCAGGAACCTGGTAAGGTTGCCCACTATCTCCCACTCCTTTTTCAATATAGTACTTGAAACTCTCTGCCAGAGCAATAAGACAAGAGAGAGAATGAGAAATAAAGGAATACTAATTGGAAAAAGAAGAGAGATAAGCTTACCCTTCTTTACAGATGTATATATTATCAAAGACCTAAAAAAATCCACCAGGAAACTCCTAGAAATGGTTATAATTTCAGTAAAGTGGGAGATTACACAAATTAATCTACAGAATTCAGTAGCCTTTCCATATGGCAACAACCTAGCAATTGGGGAGAGTCATGGAAACTCTCCCCATCACAAGAGCCTCAAAATATATATAATATATATATATATATATATATATATATATATTATATATATATAACTTGAAAACAAACATGACAAAGATATTAAAGATCTCTTACAATGAAAATTTAAGTCTTTGAGAAGAAGAGATTGAGAATACACCAGAAGATGGAAAGACCTCAGCTGCTCATGATTGGAAGCAATTAATATAATAAGAAATGACCATTCTACCTAATCCCAATCAAAACCCTATGACTTTCTCAGAAATTAAAAAAAAAAATCCTGAAATTCATGTGGAAACACAAAAGACTCTGATAGCCAAAGGTACCTCTGAGCACAAGGATTCATACAGGGGGTATTACTTATACACGATTTCAAACTATATTGCAGAAGTTATATTCATAAAAAACGCATGGTACTGGCACAAAACAAAACTAGACCCACAGAATTAATAGAACAACACTCGCAAGACCGAAACCTTGAGTACATGCCATTCAGCTACCTGAATATTGACCAGGAGGAAAGTGGGCAATATCTTTTGCAGACATTGTGCTGGCAAAAACTGGCATCACAATTTACAGAACAAAATGAAACTAAACCACTACCTTTCACCTTCCACAAAAATCAACTCTAAATGGAGCACAGATCTCACTGTGAACCCTGAACTCTGAACAGTTTTTCATGAAAACATCTGCCAGTAATCTACAAGATATAAGTGTGGAAAAAGATCGTTCTAAATCAGACAGTAGGTATGAGAAGGAAGTAAAATGTCGAATAACTAAAAAGGTTTCTGTATAGCAAAATAAGCAAACAATCAAAGAAGTGCAAAGAAGAAAACCCACGAGACTGGAGGAAATCTTCACATGACACATCTGACAGATTTACCATCAGGGATATAAATTACTCAAAGGACCAAGAAAACAGTTGACCCAGGTAAAAGATGTGCTAAAGATTTTACTAACTACAAAAGAAATATCCTTGATATTTCAAGACAACATCTCTCAGCACACCATCAAGAAAGAAGCTTCTTTGCACCAGATGAGAATAGATACAGAAGTTCCTAGTAAACTGGACACACACAGACATATCTGCCAAATGACCCATTGCCTAGACAACACATCTTACAATGCATCAAACCTCTACACACAAGAAACAAGCATTATAAACCAAGGACCCAAGAAGGCATCATTACCTTTAACTCTCATTAAGGAAGCACCTCCATATATGAATAAGAGACCACGAAACACAAAGGGCCTAAATGGCCAGACCGTGAGGATTAAGAGTTACAGAGTGTGGTCCTATGCCACTCTACAGAATGTGTGTTATATTCAGCTTCACCACTCACAAGCTCAGGACCATTGCAGAAGAGGCGGAAAGAAAGATTGTAAAAGAAACCAGGGAAGTGATTACAAGGAACCAACACCTCGAAAATATGTCCTTACAAGGCTCCTGGACCACCGTTCAATATGAACCATTGCATTGGATAAGATCAGTAGCTCAAGACCCAATACATAAATCAGCTGGACAAAAACAGACCACAGACTGTAGAAATGGGTAGAAGAACCCAACCATGGCTGAAAAATTAATTGGCAGCGATACGTAGGGGATGACTGGTCTGGTCTTCAGCTGAAGAGATCGTGCCGTTCATAGGAAGAGGCTGAGTTAGGCGACTAGAGCTCAGGGTGACTGGCATGAGGAGCTGGGAGAGAATGTGGCACAGATGGTCTCAGCAGGAATGGCAGAAGTGTGTGAACTCGGGGAGGAGGGGCAAGGGGGATCCATGGGTGAATCCAGTATAATTGTGATTAAGATTGACCAAATTACAATTTTGATGAAACTACATAAAAAATAGCAATAAAATCGTATTGTGCCAAAACGGGATGTTTCTCATTATTGTAAGTGGTTTCGTTGTGTATACTTTCATTCACTCTCCATCCTCTAGTCTCTTTCTTCTCCCTCTGCATTTTTTTTCACAGCTGGAAACAGTGATACAGATAGGTTTATTTTCCTAAAATGATCATTGGAGCCCAGATCTGGCTACTGGTATACAGCAAGCATCAATAATTATTCGGGAAGTTATTTGTGCAGTGAACATATCCCTGTGGGCTTTTGCGGGATTCCAAAGAAAAAATTGAAACATCTTTTTTTTTATTATTACCTCTGATTCAGTTGCAAAGATCAAGACTCTTCTATCCATGGGAATAGAATCTTCCCAGTTTCTCTGACTTTCTCAGGTTTCATGAGGATCAGCTGAACCCTCTCATTCATGAGATTCCAGTATCCCCTGCGTGTATGTGCAATTGTGCATGTGGCTTACCATGCAGGAATAGGGGACATTAGTCATCTAATGACTTTATAGTGAGGGAAATATGCTTACCTGGGATTATGGGGATGGAGAAACATGTCATGTCCAAAATACAAACAGATGATATTGACAGTACTGTATCAGCTGCTCGTCTTCACAGTTTAGGGAAGGTCTTTGCTTCCAGCCTGCAAACAGGGACTCTAAGCCTGTGAATCTCTCTCTCATCTCTCCTCTCTTTCCTCTCTCTCTCATCTCTCTCTCTCCCTCTCTCTACTCCAATCTCTCTGTCCATCCCTACCCATGTTTTCCTTTCCTGAGATACACCTTGATGTCAAGCTCTTTCTTATTTATGCCATGATTATTTATTCTTCATGAATATACTTTTTTACTATCGCCAAGCCTTCTCTTTCAAAATCAACCTGATTTGATAGATGGAAATACCTTGATAGATTTAATACCTTGGAAAAATAGGTACAGACTTAGAGAATTTTCACCCTAAATCACTGTATTGACAGGTTAAGCTAACTATGCCTTAAATATTACAGAGGAAGAGGCTCATTTTATCAGTATTGGATCTCACTGCTAAGAAAGGATATTCCATTATTCTGGAAATGTCATATCTTCAAATGAAATAATAGTCATTTTCTTAATATAACTCATTAAAGGTGCATACATAGAACTCATCGGATAAATCATAGTATATTGTTTTGTATTTCCTGTAATAAAATATGATCACTGTATATATAAATGTCATAAATATGTGAAACTGCATCTAGGAACTGAATATTTCTGCTTAAAAAACAAACTCCATTTTTAAGGCAAATAAATTATATATGTGTTACTATTCAATTCTTTTTCCTTTAGACTGTTTATATAGTATCAACTTTTTATTTATTATTTTTTGAGAAGAAAAATATCCACCTCCAGCTCCCAGAGAGAGGAACGAGAGAGGAAGAGAGAGGAGAGAGAGAGGAGAGCAGAACTTTAGTACAAAGGAGCTCAAGAGGATGTGGTTTTGTAAGAAGTCATGTTGCTAAAATGTAAGTATAACTATTCACCAGGACATATTACGACCAAGAAACAACCCAACAGGACTATCTGACATAAAATTGAGTATATCATGTGGTATATCCTGTCTGTTGAATACAATTACTCCTGCAATAAATTTTAATATTGAACCAGAATTTTCAGTTTCTTTTAATTTATTGGAATAATTATGGAAAGTTGGCTCTTTTCAGAGATAACTGTATGTATATTTCAAAGGCAATTCGTACTGTTCAAATTCCTTGCATACATAAATAGCAATATTCAGATCGTGTGTAAGCTTGTGGAACTTTTGCTAGTGCTTGAGAAATTGACCTTCTGTGTTAAAAAAAAAAACGCAGGAGTTCTGTTATCTGTCAATCAGGGTAATGTTTCACTACATTGTTTAACTTAAAAATTTTCTATTTTTATTCTGCCCTGTAGATATTAAAATGTTTTATAACATGTTGCTAATGTTGCTTGAAAACTAGACTACTGCGGATCTGAGATTCTTCTGAGACTAGCTAAGCAAGCACAGGTGTAGGTAGGTAGGAGTCTGGGTGCTTCGAGCAAGGCTGATTTGTTGTCTGACTCAATCTAGTTAATCTGTTAATCCCAGTGTGTCTTGGCTTTAATGGCTTTTGTGGCTGTGGGGGTTGGAGTTATCCTCCAACTGGTATGAAAAGGTAGGGTTAGTGTGAGTCTAGGTCTGAGATCTGAGATCTCGCCCAAGACCAGCTTGAAGTGCAGACCACCCCCCCACAAACTGGGATTATGAAAGGATCTGAAAGGAGGCAAGCAAAGCAAGCCTTCAAACACAGTGAGGAGGCATTGGAGACTCACATGAATACAGGCAAGAAGAAGCCCTAGCCAGGAAACGAAGAAGAGACAAGGGAAAGGGTAGGATAATCCTGCACCAAGCCTACCAACCCTTGGAAGATTCCTCCAATGGGATCCCCTGGGGAGGCCCAGGACACAGATTCAATAACCCAACTTGTGAACATACTTAAAAGAACTACCATAATTATAAAGAGAAAATCACAGAACTAAGAAATTAAGAGAATGAAGAACTCAAGAAGGACCTAGAGAGAGAGAATAACAAACCTGTGGAAGGAACGTAGAAACACGAAAAGACCCCATGCTGAAAAAGAGAAGGAAACCAACCATCATAGCAAAGAAGCTACAGGGAAGAGATTGAGAAGCTCTAAAAAGGAAGTTAGAAAATACTAAGGAAATCAGAAGCGTTAAGTATCCCTAGCACTTGGGAGCCAGAGGCAAGGCAGATCTTGTGAGTTCAAGGCCAGCCTGGTTTACAGTTGTAGTTTCAGGACAGAAGGGGCTACAGGGAGACGCTGTCTCAAAAAGATACAAAAAAACAAAAAGGAAAAGGGAATGGGAAAAGCTACCAGAAGAGATGGTGGAGGAGCAGAAAAAAGAATATCAGAACTCTGAGGATAACACAAACAACTAAAAACCTCAAGTAAAGATTATGAAAAAATTTAAAAATAAACAAAAGTGGAACAAACAAAGAGAAACCATTGGGAGGACCACTATGAAAAGATCAAACCCTCCACCTCATAGGAATGAGGAGGAGAACATCCAATGAGATAATGGTATTGATCACGTTCTTCAAAAGTAATAGATGAAATGAAAACTTCCACCAACTATAAAAGACAAACCTAATCACCAATACAAGAGCACATCAAACTCCAACAGACAAGATCAGAAAAGAAATTCTCACATCGCCACAATCATAGTTAAAATGCTTAGACAACAACACAACAAGATACTGAAAGCCAAAATCTGAAAGCAACAAGAGAAAAACAACAAGTGACATCTAGAAGGGGGAAACCTATCAGAATTACAACTGACTTCTCAATGCAAACTATGAAAG
Organism: Rhizomys pruinosus; assembly: GCA_009823505.1. Classification (NCBI taxonomy): domain Eukaryota; kingdom Metazoa; phylum Chordata; class Mammalia; order Rodentia; family Spalacidae; genus Rhizomys; species Rhizomys pruinosus. Next base: position 1,366,184 of record VZQC01012421.1, read on the forward strand.
CAAAGAAGAACATGGGCAAAGCATCCCAGTGGTTTAAAGACAATAGATGTCAACCCAGGTTACTATACCCAGAAAATGTCAATTATAAATTGACAGGAGAGAGAAAACCTTCCATGACATAAACAAGTTGAACGAATACATGTACGGAAAACCAAGCCTTCATGAAATACTTGAAACAATCAAAAGACAGAAGAACGAGCAAACCTATCCCCAGGACCTAGAAAGCAGAAATCAATAAAAGCATAACTGCAGAAGAAGGAAACCTAAATCCAAAGCCACAACAAATGGTATAATGAGGTTAAAGGAAAGCAACACAACCTATCAGTATAACTTAATATTAATGGACTAATTCCCCACTCAAAAGACATAGGCTGGGAGATTGGATTAGGAAACAGAAACCATCTGATATGCGTTACAAGAAACACATTTACTTCAAGGAACAGGACCACCCTTAAAGTGAAAGATGGGAAAAAATATTCAAAGGCAAATGGTACAAAAAGGAAAGCAGGTGTCCGCTATTTTAATATCAGACAAAACAGACCTCAAAGATAAAACAGCAATCAGAAGAGAAAGCAGGTCACATTACATTTTATCAAAGGAACAATCACCAAGAGATTTCACAATTATGACCTATATGCCACCAAATCTCTGGTGCACAAACTTTTATAGAAGACAATTCTCCAGGAACAGACAGCACACACTAACCTCCAGTACCACTATAAGTAGGGGAGCTTCAATACCCCACTGAGTCCTTTGGACAGGTGAACAGGGACAAAGAATAAACAGAGAGACATTGAACTGAATGATATGAGACACCAACATGGACCTCATAGGACTCTCTATCAAATGTTACCCTCTAATACCAGAGACATCACTCTCTACTCAGCACCCCTTGGAACATTCTACATAAAATTTGACCACCATAACTGGGACCAGAAGAAACTTCCACACATACAAAAAGAATTGAAATAACTTCATGCATTCTATTAGACCACACAGTGCAATAAGCTCACACATCAACACCAGGATAAGCCTCTACTGCCTACAAGAACACATGGAGACCTAAACAACCACTTTGAATAATGAATGGGTCACAGGAAGAGATAAAGGAGAAGAAATAAAAGCATTCCTGGACTGAATGACAATTGACAATCACAACACAAACCACACACACCCACACAAAAAAACTAGAAATAAAAGAAGCAAGAGGGAAGTTTATTAGTCAGGGTGCTTACATTAAGAAAACGCACAAGTGAATGATCTACACCAGACTAAAAGCACTTGAGGGAAAAAACAGATGAACCCCTAAATGCAACAGACAGGAAGAAATAAGAAAACCAGAGCAGGAAATCATGCAAATACGAAACAAAATAAAACAATACCAAAATTTCAATGAATCCAACAAGTTGGTTCTTTGAAGGAATAAACAAGATAGACAGACCTCTAAAGCCAGTTAAGCCAAAAAACAAGAAGAACAACTCCAAATCAATACAATCCACGGAGAGAAATGAAAATGGAAATATTCACAACAGACAAGGAAAGATCCAGAAACTCATATGGAATACTTCAAAAACTATACTATCACCAAGTTTTTGAAACCTAGAAGAAAATGGATGAATATCTGAAATCACTGGGAATCACCCAAAAGCTCAACCAAAAAAGAGATCCACAGCTTTAAACATACTCTATAATACATGAAGAATTGAAGATGTACTAAGAAACCTCCCAACTAAAAAAGCCCAAAGGCCAAGTGGTTTCATGGCAGAGATTTAATAAAACATTCCAAAAAGACCTACAACAATTATTACTGAAATTGTTAGAGGGATACAAGCAGAGGGAATTTCCTCAAATTCCTTCTATGAAAGCCAGCACCACTTCTATTACCAAACACAGGCAAAGATACAAATAAAAAGGGATAAAATTATGATCCACTCCCTCCTAAACACAGATGCCACATTTCTAAACCGGATATGGCCAACTTGCATACAGCCCACATCATTGAAGATCATCCTCATGACAAGTGGATTCATACAGCAGATGCGGGGATGGTTCAAAATACGAAAATCACTAAAACATCATCAAAACATTAAATGGAATAGAAGACAAAATCACACCATCATCTCAATGATGCTGAAAAAGCCTCTGACAACATCCAGCATTTCTTCATGATTAAAGTCCTTGAGGGTATTGGATTGGAGGGATAATTACTCAATGTAATCAAAGCCCTTGCTTACAGTGCAACCACAGCCATAATAACCTACTAATGGGAAATGACAGGAAATTTCCCTTTAAAGGTAGGAACATGCAACGAGGTTGTCCCCAGTCACCACTCCTCTTCAATCTAGTGCTTAAAACACTTGCTAGGAGCAATAAGCGGCAAAGAAAAGGGAATTAAAGGAAGAGTACTCATGGAAAAGAGGAAGCCAAGCTATCCATATTTGTTGATGATACGATTGTTTACCTAACAAAAGCTAAAAACTCCACCAGAAAAAAAAAAAAAAAAAAAAAAAAAAAAAATTAACCTAAAAAATTCAATGGCCTTTCTTTACACCAAGAACAAGCAACTAGAGAAACGCAAAGAATTCAAAGGACCTTTCCATCACAATAGCCTCAAAAAAAAAAAAAAAACAAAAAAACAAAACAAAAAAAAAAGAACTTCAATAAATGCATAAACTGAAATAATTCCATGCATTATTTTTTTTTTTTGGTCTTTTTGAGACAGGGTCTCCCTTTAGTCCCAGCTGTCCTGGAACTCACTCTGTAATTCCATGCATTCTATCAGACGACAATGCAATAAAGCTTAATAGCAACACAAGAAGAAGCCCTAGTAACTACATGAACTCATGGAGATTAAACTTCATACTCTCAAATAATGAATGGGTCAAAGTTAAGAAAGAAAGAAAAGTATTCTTGGAATTAAATGAAAAGAAATAAACAACCCAACAAAACCTCTGAGACACTTTAAAAGCAATACTAAAAAGGACATTTATAGTTCAAAATACCCATATGAGAGAAAGAGAGAGAGAGAGAACAAATAAATGACTTAACATTGCAACTCAAGACAACAACAAATGAATCCCAAACCAAAAAGATAAGAAGAAATAACAAAAACCAAGGCAGAGATTAATGAAATAGAAACAAAAAAAATACAAAGAATCAATGAGACCAAGAACTGTTTCTTGGAAAGGATAAACAAGATAGACAGACCCTTAGCCCAGTTAATTAAAAGAAATAAATAAAGCACAACTCCAAATCAACAAAATAACAAAATTAGAGATGAAAGGGGAAACATTACAACAGAAAGCAATATTATCCAGAACAATGTACAGGAAGACTTAACAAACCTATATTCTGTTAAATTTGAAAACCTAAAAGAAATGCGTGAATATCTGAAATCATGGGAATCACCAAAGCTTAACCAAAAAGAGATCAATAGCTTAAATAAACCCATAACATATAAGGAAATTGAAAGAGTAATACAAATCCCCCCAACTAAAAAAAGCCCAGGCCTATAAGGACTTACAGCACAATTGTACTAGACATTTAAAGAGAACCTGCAACCAATATTACTTAACTTATTCAATAGGATAGAAAAGAGGGAAATCTCCCAAATTCCTTCTATGAAGCCAGGATCACTTTAATACCAAAACCAGGTAAAGATACAAACAAAACAGGAAACTATAGACCCATATCCTTAAATGAATAAAGATGCAAAAATTCTGAACAAAATTCTTGCAAACCATACACAAGCACACGATGAAAATGTCATCCACCATGATCAAGTCGGATTTATTTCAGAGATGCAAGGATCGTTCAACATATGTGAACCAATAAACATTATAAATAATATAAATGGACTTAATGTAAAAAAACCACATGGTCATCTCAATTGATCCAAAAATGGTTTTGATAAAATTAAACATGCCTTTATATTTAAAGTCCTAGAGGGAATTGGACTGGAGGGTCAGACTTCAACATAATTAAAGCTATGTAAAACCAACCCACATTCTAAATAGGGAAAAATTAGAAGCATTTCCCTTAATGTCAGGAACCTGGTAAGGTTGCCCACTATCTCCACTCCTTTTCAATATAGTACTTGAAACTCTTGCCAGAGCAATAAGACAAGAGAAGGAAATTGAAGAAATACTAATTGGAAAAGAAGAGATCAAGCTATACCTTTTTACAGATGATATTATCCCTAAGTGATGCCAAAACCCCATTCCACCAGGAAACTCCTAGAAATGGTTAATAATTTCAGTAAAGTGGGAGATTACACAAATTAATCTACAGAATTCAGTAGCCTTTCCATATGGCAACAACCAGCAATTGGAGGAGTACATGGAAACTCTTCCATTTACAATAGCGCCCCCCCCAAATAATATATCTTGAAACAAACATGACAAAAGATATTAAAGATCTCTACAATGAAAATTTTAAGTCTTTGAAGAAGAAGATTGAGGAATACACCAGAAGATGGAAAGACCTCAGCTGCTCATAGATTGGAAGAATTAATATAATAAGAATGACCATTCTACCTAATCCCAATCAAAACCCTATGACTTTCTCAGAAATTAGAAAAAAAAATCCTGAAATTCATGTGGAAACACAAAAGACTCTGGATAGCCAAAGTACCTCTGAGCACAAGGATTAATACAGGGGGTATTACTATACCAGATTTCAAACTATATGACAGAAGTATACTCATAAAAAGCATGGTACTGGCACAAAAATAGACCCATAGATTAATAGAACAAAACTGAAGACCGAAACTTGAGTACATGCCATTTCAGCTACCTGATATTTGACCAGGAGGAAAGGCAATATCTTCTGCAAATGGTGCTGGCAAAACTGGATCAACATTTACAGAAGAATGAAACTAAACCACTACCTTTCACCTTCCACAAAAATCAACTCTAAATGGAGCAAAGACCTCAATGTGAAACCTGAAACTCTGAAAGTTTTTCATGAAAACATCTGCAGTAATCTACAAGATATAAGTGTTGGAAAAGACTTTCTAAATCAGACAGTAGTTGAGAAGGAAGTAATGTCGATAAACTAAAAAGTTTCTGTATAGCAAAAGAAACAATCAAAGAAGTGAAGAGAAAACCCACAGAGTGGGAGGAAATCTTCACCAGTGACACATCTGACAGAGTTTTACCATCCAGGGTATATAAATTACTCAAAAAAGGACCAAGAAAACAGTTGACCCAGGTAAAAGATGTGCTAAAGATTTTACTAACTACAAAAGAAGTATCCTTATATTTACAGACAAACATCTCAGACACCACTCAGAAAAGAAGCTTCTTTTGCACCAGATGAGAATAGTAAGAGTCCTAGAACTGGACACACACAGACATTATCTGCAAATGACCCATGCCTAGACAACACATCTACAATGCAAACTACACACAAGAAACAAGCATTATAAACCAAGGACCCAAGAAGGCATCAATTACCTTTTAACTCTCATTAAGGAAGCTCCTCCATATGATAAGAGACCACGAAACCAAAAGGGCCTAAATGGCCAAACCGTGAGGATTAAGAGTCTACAGAGTGTGGTCCTATGCTCACTCTACAGAATGTGTGCTTATATTCAGCTTCACCCACTCAAAGCTCAAGGACCATTGCAGAAGAGGCGGCAGAAAGATTGTAAGAACCAGGGAAGTGATACAAGACCAAATGAAAATGAATCCTACAAGCTCCTTGGACCCAGTTCATATGAACCTAATGCATTGGTATCAGCATGCTCAAGACCCATACATACTCAGCTGGACAAAAACAGACCACAGACTGTAGAAATGGGTAGAAGAACCCAACCATGGCTGAAAAATTATTGGCAGCAGATGGTGGTCAGGTGAAGAAGATGTGGCCTTCATTAGAAAAGAGGCTGGATACGCTGACTAGAGCTCAGGGGTAGAGCTGGCAAGTGAGAGGGGAGAGCAATTTCACACAATGGGCTCAGCAGGAATGGCAGAAGGTGTGAACTCGGGAGGAGGGGCAAGGGGGATCCATGGGTGAATCCAGTATAATTGTGATTAAGATTGACCAAACAATTATGGATGAAACACATAAAAATGCAATAAAATCGTATGTTGAAAAGGATGTTCTCATTATTGTAAGTGGTTTCGTTGTGTACTACTTTCATTCACTCTCCATCCCCTAGTCTCTTTCTTCTCCTCTGCATTTTTTTCTCCATGCTGGAAACAGGATACAGATAGGTTTATTTTCCTAAAATGATCATTGGAGCCCAGATCTGGCTACTGGTATACAGCAAGCATCAATAATTATTCGGGAAGTTATTTGTGCAGTGAACATATCCCTGTGGGCTTGCGGGATTCCAAAGAAAAAATTGAAAATCTTTTTTTTTATTATTACCTCTGATTCAGTTGCAAAGATCAAGACTCTTCTATCCATGGGAATAGAATCTTCCCAGTTTCTCTGACTTTCTCAGGTTTCATGAGGATCAGCTGAACCCTCTCATTCATGAGATTCCAGTATCCCCTGCGTGTATGTGCAATTGTGCATGTGGCTTACCATGCAGGAATAGGGGACATTAGTCATCTAATGACTTTATAGTGAGGGAAATATGCTTACCTGGGATTATGGGGATGGAGAAACATGTCATGTCCAAAATACAAACAGATGATATTGACAGTACTGTATCAGCTGCTCGTCTTCACAGTTTAGGGAAGGTCTTTGCTTCCAGCCTGCAAACAGGGACTCTAAGCCTGTGAATCTCTCTCTCTCTCTCTCTCTCTCTCTCTCTCTCTCTCTCTCTCTCTCTCTCTCTCTCTCAATCTCTCTGTCATCCTACCCCATGTTTTCCTTTCCTTGAGATACACTTGATGAAGCTCTTTACATTTATAGCCATATTTATTTCTTCATGAATTTCTTTTTTACTTCAGCAGCCTTCTCTTTCAAAATCAACCTGATTTGATAGATGGAAATACCTTGATAGATTTAATACCTTGGAAAAATAGGTACAGACTTAGAGAATTTTCACCCTAAATCACTGTATTGACAGGTTAAGCTAACTATGCCTTAAATATTACAGAGGAAGAGGCTCATTTTATCAGTATTGGATCTCACTGCTAAGAAAGGATATTCCATTATTCTGGAAATGTCATATCTTCAAATTGAAATAATAGTATTTTCTTAATATAAACTCATTAAGGTGCTATACATAGAACTCCATGGGCATAAAACTCATCAGTTATATTTTTGTATTTCCTGTTAATAAATATGATCACTGTATATATAAATGCATAAATATGTGAACTGCATCTAGGAAATGAATATTTCTGCTTAAAAACAAACTCCATTTTTAAGGAAATAAATTATATATGTGTACTATTCATCTTTTTTCCTTTAGACTGTTTATATAAGTATAACTTTTTATTTATTATTTTTGAGAGAAAAAATATCCACCTCCAGCTCACATAGAGGAGAGAGAGAGAGAGAGAGAGAGAGAGAGCAGAACGTTAGTAACAAGGAGCTCAAGAGGATGTGGTTTCTGTAAGAAGTCATGTTGCTAAAATGTAAGTATAACTATTCACCAGGACATATTACGACCAAGAAACAACCCAACAGGACTATCTGACATAAAATTGAGTATATCATGTGGTATATCCTGTCTGTTGAATACAATTACTCCTGCATAAATTTTAATATGAACAGAATTTTCAGTTTTTTTATTTATTGTGATAATTATGGAAAGTTGGCTCTTTTCAGAGATAACTGTATGTATATTTCAAAGGCAATTCGTACTGTTCAAATTCCTTGCATACATAAATAGCAATATTCAGATCGTGTAAGCCTTTGGAACTTTTGCTAAGTGCTTGAGAAATGACCTTTCTGTGTTAAAAAAAAAAAAGCAGGAGTTCTGTTATCTCAATAGGGTAATGTTTCATTACATTGTTTAACTTAAAATATTTTCATATTTTTTTCTGCTTAGATATTAAAATGTTTATATACATGTGCCATGTTGCTTGAAAACTAGACTACTGCGGATCTGAGATCTTCTGAGACTAGCTGAAGCAAGCACAGGTAGGTAGGTAGGAGTTGGGTGCTTCATCAAGGCTGATTGTTGTCTGACTCAATCTAGTTAATCTGTTAATCCAGTTGTCTTTGGCTTAATTGGCTTTTGTGGCTGTGGGGGTGGAGTTATCCTCCCAGCTGGTATAAAAGGTAGGGTTGTGTGAGTCTTGAGATCTGAGATCTCCCAAGACCAGCTGAAGTGCAGGTACCACCCCCCCCCAACTGGGATTATGAAGGCATCTGAAGGAGGCAAGCAAAGCAAGCCTTCAACACAGTGAGGAGGCATTTGGGACTCACATTGGAATACAGGCAAGAAGAAGCCCATATGCCAGGAACGCGAAGAAGAGACAACACGGGAAAGGGGCAGGATAATCCTGCACCAAGCTCTACCAACCCTATGAAAGATTCCTACAATGGGATCCCCCTGGGGATGGCCCAGGACACAGATATCAAAAACACAATTGTGAACATACTTAAAGAACTACAATATTATAAAGAGAAAATCAAAGAACTAAGAAAAGAGAATGAAGAACTCAAGAAGGACCTAGAGAGAGAGAATAACAAACTTTGGAAGGAAGTAGAAACACTGAAAAGATCCCCATGCTGAAAAAGAGAAGGAAACCAACCATCTAAGCAAAGAGCTACAGGAAGAGATTGAGAAGCTCTAAAAGGAAGTAGAAATACTAAGGAAATCAGAAGAGGTTAATCCTAGCACTTGGGAGGCAGAGGCAGGCAGATCTTTGTGAGTTCAAGGCCAGCCTGGTCTACAGAGTGAGTTGCAGGACAGCAGGGGCTACAGGGAGACGCTGTCTCAAAAAGATAAAAAAAAAACAAAAAGGAAAGGAATGGAAAAAGCCTCAGAAGCAGAATGGTGGAAGCAGAACAAAGAATATCAGACCTGGAAGATAACACAGAACAACTAAAAACCTCAAGTAAAGATTATGAAAAATTTAAAAATAAACAAAAGTGGAACAACCAAGAACCATGGGAGGACACTATGAAAAGATCAAACCTCCACATCATAGGAATAGAGGAAGGAGAAACATCCCAAGAGAATGGTATTGATCAGATCTTCAAAAGAATAATAGATGAAAACTTCCACAAACTAATAAAAGACAAACCAATACAAATACAAGAAGCACATAGAACTCCAAACAGACAAGATCAGAAAAGAAATTCTCCATGCCACATCATAGTTAAAATGCTAGACACCCAAAACGAAGACAAAATCCTTAAAGCCACAAGAGAAAAACAACAAGTGACATAGAAGGGGAAACCTATCAGAATTACAACTGACTTCTCAATGCAAACTATGAAAGCAAGAAGAACATGGAGCAAAGCATTCCCAGTGTTAAAGGACAATAGATGTCAACCCAGGTTACTATACCCAGCAAAAATGTCAATTATAATTGAAGGAGAGAGAAAAACCTTCCATGACATAAACAAGTTGAAAGAATACATGTACGGAAAACCAAGCCTTCATAGAATACTTGAAACAATTCAAAAGACAGAAGGAGCAACCATCCCCAGGCACCTAGAAAGAGAAATCAATAAAAGCATAACTGCAGAAGAAGAAACCTAAATCCAAACCACAAATGGATAATGAGGTAAAAGGAAGCAACACAAACCTATCAGTCATAACCTTAAATATTAATGGACTAAATTCCCCAATCAAAAGACATAGGCTGGGAGATTGGATTAGGAAACAGAATCCATCGATATGCTGTCTACAAGAAACACATCTTACCTTCAAGGACAGGCACCACCTTAAAGTGAAAGGATGGGAAAAAATATTCAAAGCAAATGGTACCAAAAAGAAAGCAGGTGTCGCTATTTTAATATCAGACAAAACAGACTTCAAAGTAAAAGAAATCAGAAGAGACAAAGAAGGCCATTACATTTTTATCAAAGGAACAATTCACCAAGAAGATTTCACAATTATGACTATATGCCCCAAACTCTTGTGCACTAAACTTTATAAAGAAAATTCTCCAGGAACACAACGCACACACTAACCCCAGTACACTTACAGTAGGGGACTTCAATACCCCACTGAGTCCTTTGGACAGGTCGACAGGACAAAGAATAAACAGAGAGACATCTGAACTGAATGATATGATACACCAAATGGACCTCATAGACCTCTACCGAATATTCTACCCTAATACTAGAGAATACACTCTCTACTCAGCACCCCTTGGAACATTCTCCAAAATTGACCACATACTGGGACACAGAAGAAGCTTCCACAAATACAAAAAGATTGAAATAATTTCATGCATTCTATCAGACCACAGTGCAATAAAGCTCAACATCAACACCAGGATAAGCCCTACTGCCTACAAGAACACATGGAGACTAAACAACACACTCTTGAATAATGAATGGGTCAAGGAAGAGATAAAGAAAGAAATAAAAACATTCCTGGAACTGAATGACAATGACAATACAACACAACAAAACCTATGGGATACCTTAAAAGCAGTCCTAAGAGGGAAGTTTATAGCCCTGGGTGCCTACATTAGAAAAACAGAAAGAGCACAAGTGAATGATCTAACACTACAGCTAAAAGCACTTGAGAGGCAACAACAGATGAACCCTAAACGCAACAGACAGGAAGAAATAACAAAAATCAGAGCAGAAATCAATGAAATAGAAACAAAGAAAACAATACAAAAAATCAATGAAGCCAAAAGTTGGTTCTTTGAAAGAATAAACAAGATAGACAGACCTCTAGCCCAGTTAACAAAAAGAAAGAAGGAACAACTCCAAATCAATACAATCTGTGATGAAAAGGGAAATATCACAACGGACAAGGAAAAGATCAAGAAAATTATATGGGAATATTACAAGAACCTATATTCTACCAAGTTTGAAAATCTAGAAGAAATGGATGAATATCTGAAATCCTGGGAATCACCAAAGCTTGGCCAAGAGGAGACCAGCAGCTTAAACAGACCCATAACATATGAAGAAATAGAGGATGTAGTAAGAAGCCTCCCAACTAAAAAAAGCCCAGGCCCAGACGGTTTCACAGCAGAATTCTATAAAACATTTCAAAAAGACCTACAACCATTATTTCTGAAACTGTTTAGAAGTATACAATCAGAGGGAACTCTCCCAAATTCCTTCTATGAAGCCAACATCACTCTATTACCAAAACCAGGCAAAGATACAACCAAAAAGGAGAATTATAGACCCATCTCCCTCATGAACACAGATGCCAAAATTCTAAACAGAATACTGGCAAATCGCATACAGACCCACATCAAGAAGATCATCCATCATGACCAAGTTGGATTCATACCAGAGATGCAGGGATGGTTCAACATACGAAAATCAATAAACATCATCAAACACATAAACGGAATCAAAGACAAAAACCACACCATCATCTCAATTGATGCTGAAAAAGCCTTTGACAAAATCCAGCATCCCTTCATGCTTAAAGTCCTAGAAGGAATTGGATTGGAGGGATCATTCCTCAATGTAATCAAAGCCATATACAGGAAACCCACAGCCAATATCATCCTAAATGGGGAAATGACAGAAACATTCCCTTTAAAGGTAGGAACTCGGCAAGGCTGCCCCCTATCACCACTCCTCTTCAATATAGTGCTTGAAACACTTGCTAGAGCAATAAGGCAAGAAAAGGATATTAAAGGAGTACTAATTGGAAAAGAGGAAGTCAAACTATCCCTATTTGCTGATGATATGATTGTTTACTTAAGGGATGCAAAAAACTCCACCAGAAAACTCCTAGAAACGATTAACAGCTTCAGCAAAGTGGCAGGATACAAAATTAACCTTAGAAAATCAATGGCCTTTCTTTACACCAAGAACAAGCAACTGGAGAAAGAATTCAAAGAGACCTTCCCACTCACAATAGCCTCAAAAACAATAAAATACCTAGGAACAAACCTAACCAAAGACACCAAAGATCTCTACAACAAAAATTTTAAACCTTTAAAGAAAGAAATTGAAGAAGACATCAGAAGATGGAAAAACCTCCCATGGTCATGGATTGGGAAAATTAACATTGTAAAAATATCCATTCTACTGAAACTCTTGTATAGATTTAATGCAATCCCAATCAAAATCCCCAAGAGTTTCTTCACAGGCTTGGAAAAAAAAAGTCCTTAAATTCATTTGGAAAAACAAAAGACCTCAAAGAGTCAAAACAACCCTGAGTGAAAAGAGCTACACAGGGGGTGATCTCTGTACCAGACTTCAAACTATACTACAGGGCTATAGTCATAAAAACAGCCTGGTTCTGGCACAAAAATAGACCTGTTGACCAATGGAACAAAACCAAAGATCCAAATCTGAGCACATACAATTTCAGCCATCTCATATTTGACAAGGGGGCCAAGAAGACAAAATGGAGAAAAGACAGCATCTTCAGCAAGTGGTGTTGGCACAACTGGATCACCACTTGTAGAAGAATGAAATTAAACCCCTACCTCTCATTCTGTACAAAAGTCAACTCCAGATGGATCAAAGACCTCAACGTGAAACCACAAACTCTGAAGGCGATAGAAGAAAAAGTTGGCAGCAGACTACAAGCCATAGGCATAGGAAAAGTCTTTCTAAATCAGACAGCAGCTGCACAAGAAATAAGGTTAACAATTGACAAATGGGACCTCATTAAACTCAAAAGCTTCTGTACATCAAAAGAAACAATCAAGGAAGTGAAGAGAAATCCCATAGAGTGGGAGGAAACCTTCACTGCAGAAACATCTGACAAAGCATTGATTTCCCGAATTTATAAACTACTCAAAAAACAAAGAAGAAAGAAAACAAATAACCCACTCGATACATGGAGCAAAGAGCTGAACAGAGACTTCACAAGTGAGGAATTAGAGATGTCTGAAAAACAACTTAAGAAGCGTTCAACATCACTAATCATTAAGGAAATGCAAATCAAAATCACTTTAAGATATCATCTTACTCCCATAAGACTGTGTAAGATCAAGAAAACAAATGATACCAAATGCTGGAGAGGTTGTGGGTAAAGGGAACACTCATCCACTGCTGGTGGGAATGTAATCTCGTACAGCCACTATGGAAAGCAGTGTGGAGAACCCTTGGAAGACTTGGAATGAATTTGCCACCTGACCCATCCATACCACTTCTAGGCATGTAACCTCAAGACTCACCCCACCTCAGGGATACATGCATGGCCAGGTTTATTTCAGCTCTCTTCACAATAGCAAGGAGCTGGAACCAACCCAAATGCCCCTCAACTGATGAGTGGATAGAGAAAATGTGGTACATCTACACAATGGAGTTCTATGCAGCAGTAAAGAAAGATGACAGCATGAGCTTTGCAGGAATATGTCTGGAGCTAGAGGACATCATGCTGAGTGAAGTAGCACAGTCCCAGAAAAACAAACGACGAATAGTATCCCTCATCTGTGGATGCTAGTGCCAATTACCTTGAGCTTTTGTGCAAAGCAGTTGGGAGTGATGCCTCTTGGAAACAACAACAACAACAGTCACAGAAAGGACTGCATCAAAGAACTGACTGAAACAGTGAACTTCTGCTCAAAACAGTCAACTTCCACATGGAGAATATTGAGAATGACTGAGAAAGGCATGTTTGGCAGAATGCATGAGCTCTGGTGGGGTTCGGGGATAAGGTGGGAGACACAGATCCAGATTTGTAAATATATATATAAATAAGTAAATTTTTTAAAAAAGAAAATTAGACTACTGCATGAGGTTGAGAACATCTCATTAGTAAGATCCAGCATCTTTAGAATTTATAGCTCTAAGCTTTCTTTGCATTCTAAAACTGATGATTTAGCAAAAACATCATTTTATTTTATTTTGCAATCAGAATGTGGTTAATTTAGAATATTTCTCCATGGAAAAAAATGTTTCTTCACTAACAGATATGTTTCAGGTAAGATAAAATTTGCAAAGTTTATTTGTGCAGATTTCATAGCATTTTTGATTTATCATATAAATTATTTATTATATCTGATTATTATATCACATATATATGATTATTATATCATAAATAATTTTCATTATATTTTGTAGCTTATAAACCATAATGTTCAAAATGTTGAAAAAGCTTAGGAAATTATATGTGGGTAAAAATTAGAACCAATCTCAAGCATATACTACATTCATTTTGACATTTCTGTTCTCTGGCAAAGAGATTACAAACTCAAAGATAAATTAGCCTCATGTGTGTATGGAAATCATATTTCTTTTATAGCCAAAATATCAAGAAAGCAAAGTGATATATCCTGAAGATATTAGAGAAGTCTGGCATGAAGTGGAATGAAAAAGAATAACCTTAACAAGACAATTTAACTTTCATGTAACAGCTTCTGAGATTCACAATTCAGTAGCCTGCCAAAACTAATGATGTTGTTCATTTGAACTATGCCTTAAATATTACAGAGGATGACTATCATTTTATCAATATTGGATCTCATATGATATTATTCTCATTGCAAGCTAATTTCTCTCTGCTTCCTATATTTCACTTTGTATTCTGCTTTCTGCTGTTGAAGCTTGGATTATGCATATTATTACTCTGGGCACCAGCTGCCTGTGCTTCCTGTTTTCTAATAGGCACCACAGAGGGAAGTTGGAAGAGAAGAGGAGAGAATTTCTTCTTTGATACATGCTTGGAGTTCCTGCCAAATTCCCTACAGCACTGGTAATTTACCATAACAACACTGCCTATGAAAAGTGTTCCTGAGTGGCCAGGAAAACAAAAGAGAGAGAGAGAGAGAGAGAGAGAGAGAGAGAGAGAGAGAGAGAGAGAGAGAGAGAGAGAGAATGAGTTTTTCTACTAAAAAGGTTGACTCCACATACCATGACAAACACCTAAATTTAAGAAAAGCTCACCTATGTTTCTTCAATAGTAGGGGTGGAGTGTTGATTTGTGGTTACTTTCTTTTATTTTTCTATCACATAGCCTTGGCTAGCCTTGAACTTGAACTTAATATGAACAAATACGACCTTGAAGTCCTGATCCTTTTTCTTTCACTTACAAAGTGCTGGAATTAAAGGCAGGGGCCACCAGGGCAGGTTCTTTGCATTCTGGGAAGGAGACAGAGGGCTTCGTGCATCCAGTTCTAGCACTGTGCCAATTGAACTGCCTCTCCAGCTCTGCAGTTATCATTTCTGAGTTATTTTCATGTTTTCTTTACACTCTGCTGCTATAGATTACCTGATAACTGATGACCGATTATTTAACTAAATTATTTAAATAATTTAATGTTCCAGAGTCAGAACAACCACTATCATTTATAAATGTAAGTAGACAAAATGGTAGACTAAATATTTTCTGCAGGGTTTATTCTACTATACCATCCTTGCTAGGGTAGAATTAGTCAATAAAACAATCTGTACCTTCTGGCTAACTGTAGACCATTACTTCATTAAAAAAAAATATTGAGCTTATTTGGATTTATTCCAGTGTTTGAAGTTGATTACCTTGTGATTACTGATTTATGTGTTCATTATTTAATGATATGATAATTTTGCTCCCCTCTCTCCACATATATCTATGCAAGAATCTTCAAGGAAGATAGCTAAAATAGAGATACAGCATTGTAGCAAACATGAAAAAGTAGATGTAACCTCATTTGGTTGGAGAAAGGGATTCATATTAAAGCAACACTGAATGATAGAATTAAGAATATAGAATGGCAGACTGGGTAGATAACTCACTCTATAACATTTTTGCTTTGCAAGGATACGACCTGAATTCCATTGCCATACACAAATATAAAATCCTAAGCATGATACACATCCCATTGTAAGAGATGTGATAAGAGGCAGATCCCTGGGTGTCATTTTCTAGCCAACCTATCCTATTTGGTGATTTCTACATCATTAAGACACTCTGCGCCCCCAACTACACCCAAAACAGTAGCTAAAGCTTAAATTCATTCCATTGATTTAGTAGATATAGAAGGTATTACTGTGTAGAGTAAGCACTGCTTACACAAAATGCTCAACATCATTTTGATTACAAAATATATTAGAGGGTATGTGCAGAGCTCACTAGGTCTGTTATTTCCTAGAGTTTTTTGAAAATGAAGGATCATAGAAGGTCCATACAGAATAAAATCAACTTCGTAGGAGTGCATTGTGGGAATAGAGTAGATTTCTTCCTGTAATGAACATTATGGGCCCTTTCCATACTTCAGTTTCCAAGATAAAAACTCATACTCCACCTGTTAGTTATTGATGCAGCTGCTGTCATCTCCCTCACAGTTACAAAACCTCCTCCCATGTAGTGTATCAATGGCTTGTTGTTATGAGGGTACAATGGATCTCCCATGGTACTTCATTTTCAGGAGGCTCTAAGAAATAAGAGAGCTACACAGTTCTCCATGTTACTGTCTAATAATATTTTTATGTTAAAATACTCACCCCACCAAGTCCTATAAAGATGGTCTCTATTATTTCCTTAAAGGGTAGTTAAATGCAGATAAGCTGATTTCATTGTAGAAAAATAGATTGAATATATACTGTTAAAAAGATCTCATATCTCATGATGAGCTTTTTTATGAGTTTAGGTAAAATTTCATTTTTAACAGGAGGCATTGCCAGGAAAGAAATCCCCACAGGACCACTTTTTGACAAGTTACAGTAAAACCCTACAATGAAAGCCAAGAAGTTTTTCGATCATCTCTCCTGCCAACTATTAGCCAGCAGTTAACTCACAAGGTATATATTCCTTTTGTGGGATTGTTGGGCCACTGGACAAACTCACTTGATGACTTAATAACACTGACAGTCAGTTGTAGGAGTGAAACTTTGTGTGGCTTGAGGCAAGAACTTGTAAGACCTGTCCCATAAGACAGTTTATCTGATCTCTGTAGGCATTCAGTTGCCTCTGTGAGATATCTGTAGCTCTAAAGGCTTGGGATATTACAATGTTTTCTTGCTTCACCTATCTCTGCAAAGTTCCAGAACTGGATGGCCTCTTCCCCTGAGGCATTGAGCAAAATGTCACACTTCCAGTTACCCGTTACAGAAACAGGAGCTCTGCAGCCCCCGATTAGAGCCAAGGTGGCTCGCCCCTCCCTTCCCTTGTTCCCCCCTTCCTTGCCCAGAGCACAGTAACTTTTGGTACATAAGCACACTGTTGGCATAAATAAAGGGAGACTCAATTCTCCCGGGCTTTCTCTGAATCCATGTCTGTATGTCTTTATCTTTCCTTGTCTTTCTATTCCATTGGGTAACTCTTTTTGTTAAATTTTATTTATTTCTCTATGTGTATGAATGTACTGTCTGCATGTAGGTTTGTGCGCCCGTGTCGTGCAATGCCACAGAGGTCAGAAGAGGGTCTCAGATTCCCCTGGAACTGGAGTTCTCCTGGAATTGGAGTTACAGACGGTTCTCAGCCTCCATGTGGCTGCTGGGGATCGAACCCGGGTCCTCTGCAAGAGCAGTCGGTGCTCTTAACCGCTAGGCTATCTCTCCAGCCCCCTCCATTTGGGTAACTCTTTCACGGTCCCCTTCCTCCTCCTTGCCAGGGCTAAGCTGAGAGATTGTCTACCTGCAGGCAGGAGACAGCCTCCAGAAATGCAAGGAGGGAAGAACAACATGTGGATGTTGGCCATGCATGACTAAAGGATGATTCAGATAATTATTAAACTCCTACAGCTGGCACCCAGAATGTGCGGCTTGAACTCTCCACTAACAGAAGGAAAAAGGAATAAGGTATTTCCACAGGCTGTCTCTCTCAGCCTTTTTCCTCCCATGTGAGAGTAATCCCACCCCCCATGTAGGATTAAGGATAGTGGCCAGGCTCGGCCTATTTCAGTGGAAATAGGAGGAAAGAACAACATGTGGATGTCAGCCACATGTGACTAAAGGACTCTTCAGACAATTATTAAATTACATAGTCAGTGTCTAACAGGGTAAGTATGTAGCTAGACTGTGAGTTGGTCAGTGTAAGAGGAGAGTGTAAAGTCTAAGGTCAGTTCAACTGACTGAAATTTTGGCCTCCTAAATTTAAATGTTGAAAAAAAATCCAATATGATATTTTGAATGAAGACTTTAGAGTTGATGAAACCATAACTAGACTATTTATAAATGCATTACCCTCTGAAGACTCTAGAAAACTAATTAGGTCTCTTTCTACTAGATGAGGACACAGTGAGATGTTGACAGGTGAAAACCTACAGGAAGACTTTCACCAGATGTTGACCAGGTGACACTTTGATCTCAAAATTCAAGCATCCAGAACTGTATGGTTTAAACTCTGTTGTGTTTGAGTTCTCAGTCAGTTTTGAAACACTGGTGGAGTGATGACCGACATTGTGATGGAAACATGCCAGAGCCCACAGTGAAAGAGAAGAAAGTGATAAATACATTTGGAAAATGGGATGCTACATAAGATCAGAAAACTGGCAACCCATGGAAGAGGGACACTAGCATCATGGACAAATTCATTAGTGACTCTCCTCTGTTGATAAAGGCTCAAGTTATGAGATGTTGTTACAACTTATATTCTCAGATAAAATAAATCTGTGAAACTTTAAAGGTCAGGAGTCATTGATTACCCATCAAAAGTAAGGCAAGAAAACAATTAATTATTTTTATTTTATGTTTATGAGTGTATTGCCTGCATATGTGTAAGTGTAACCATGCCATGTAATACCCACAGAGGATCCCTAGAACTAGAATTACAAATAGGTGTTAGCTGCCATATAGGTGCTGGGAATTGAATCTGGTGTTCACTTAAATGCATGCAGACTAGGGTCTGGAGTGATGGCTCAGCAGTTTAGAGCACCAACTGCTCTTGCAGAGGACCAGGAATCAATTCCCAGCACCCACATGGCAGCTAAGAACCATCTTTAACTCCAGTTCCAGGGAAATCTGAAGGCTTTTTCTGACCTCCGCGTCATTGCAGGACATGGGTGCACCAACCTACATGCAGGCAGTGCACTCATACACATAAAAAATAATAAATAAAAAAAATTTTTAAATGCATGCAGATGAAAACACACACACATAAAAATAAACATAAATAGTTGGGTGTGATGGTTTACCCCTTTAATCCCAGCACTTGGGAGGCAAAAGCAGGTGTATCTCTGTGAGTTTGAGGCCAGCCAGGTATACAAAAGGAGTTTCAGGCCAGCAGGGACTACAGGGAGACCCTATCTCAAAAAAAATACCATAAACATTAGTAAATAAAAAATTTTTAAATAGACATATTGTCTTTACAGAGTGTAGTGAGTTATGGAATGCTAAACACTTAAGCATTATGATGATTATTGGATAAAGTGCTATAAATGACATTACAAAGACATAAAATGTTACCAGTTTCACATTTGGAATGATAGATATATTTCCTAAAACTTAAGTTTTCTGAAACATGTTTCATTGACTTGAAATTATAGTATACATTTCTAAGGGATTAAGGTGACCATCCCATCCTTTAACTTTATCATGGTCCCAAGCACCCCCAAATGCATACCTTCATTTTATGATATTATTTTAGCTCATTTCTATAACATCACTATGATCTATGTCTTTAAACAAAATTATTCTCCTTGTGTCTACAACTTTTAAAGGGCTGTGTGGGAAAGATTTAGTGTTAACTTGGTACATCTGGGTTGTGGGACCCTCAACTGGGGAATTGTCTCAATAGGACTGGCCTCTGGACCTGTCTATGAGGTATTGTCTTAATTGTTGAATTATGTGGGAGGGCCCAGCCCACTGCGGGTAGAGCCACATTTGGGTAGGTGGCTCTATATTGTATAAGAAAGAAGGTTGAGCAGAGAACAAGTAAACAGAATTCCTCCATGCCCTGTGCTTCAGATCCTCCCTCCAGATTCCTGTCCTGAGTTCCTACCTTGGACTCCCCCACTAATGACCTGTAACCTGGGCGATGTAAGCTGAAAAAAACCTATTTTTCCCCAAGTTTGTATTGGTGAGAATGCTTTGTCATGGCAAGTGAAGGCAAATTGGAATAAGTTCCCTAGCAATACCTGGGTCCACTCTGGATAATGCAAGACAATTTCATTATCTCAGAGTCAATGCAGCAGCACTTATGACCTCATTTCAATTCTCTGTTGACAGTTTTCCTTACATACATGGGTTTGTTAAATAGGATACACAGACTTTAAAGTGTCATTCTCCATATGACAAAGGAACAACAAACCAGTCTATCAATGCACAGAGTTATTATCTGTCCTGTTCATGGTGAATCCAGCAGCTCCATCAAACTAGAAAATGGTTGTTTTCCTAGTCTCTTCAAACATGACTCCAGTGGACATATTATTGAGCCCATTCGATAGATGTAAAGGAAGAGCTTTACTTTGAGTCCTTCACTTTAAATCTATGAGCTTCACAGACATTTTCCAAAATAGAAGATGAAAAACAATGTTGTGTCCAGGAAAGATGGTTCTCCATATCCTTACACTTAAACAAAACACACATGATTCATCCGTGATGGATTTCAGCATATGTCCATTGAATTTACTCTTCTGATCTGTGTGAAGGAAATGGACCCTGTGAGTTGACAAAGTACCACACAGAAGCAAGTCAGTTGAAATATCAGTGGAACCTGCTCTGTTAACATCATTCCATAAGACATGTAATGCTCAATCCTACGTCATTTCCTTCCCTGAGATAGACAAGGATGAAAAGCAGTTCAAACTCATATCAGACCACATTTGTAGAGTCATGCAATGCATGAGGCAATACACAACATTCTAATGCACAAAATTGTTACCTTCCATATTATTAAATGGAAACTGATAGTAGACCATTTCTTTTTTTTTTTTTTTTTTTTTTTTTTTTTTTTTTTTTTGGTCTTTTTCGAGACAGGGTCTCCCTTGTAGTTCCAGCGTCCTGGAACTCACTCTGTAGACCAGGCTGGCCTTGAACTCACAAAGATCCGCCTGCCTCTGCCTCCCAAGTGCTAGGATTAAAGGCGTGCGCCACCACGCCCGGATGATAGTAGACTTTCTATTCAGCTCAGAAACTATCATGGAAATCACATTTGCAACTTGGATTACTTGTATTATTTTCACCAGACGATGACAAAGTCATGGTGAGAAATGTGTGGTACAGGCATTAAGAGAATTAAAAGAAGTAAAACTTGATTTACGATTTCAATCATCTTCGGCAAGTTGAGAAATGGCCTCCCCCCTCCCAAAAAAAAAAAAAAACCCAAAAGATGAATTGATGTATCTCCAACATCCTCCCACTGAAAAGAGAAGACTATTATTTATAGGGCCCTTCAAGTGGTGGCAGTAATTTGTCACATGTTTTAGAACACTGTTCTAACCTGTTAACTGAATGACAAGGAAACTGTCAGTTTGAGTGAAACACAGAGGAAAGCACATTTTAGCAGGTGTAATCTGAAGTTCAAATGCATTGCAATTTGAGTCTACCATACTCATGGGTGCTATGGTAGGATAGATATTGGAGTTTGTCACAGAAGACATATAAGATGTACAATGAAGAGCAGTACTGAGTTTTGGAAGAAAGGTGTTGTCTTTATCAGTAAAACATGTATCTTATAAAACCTAGAAAATTTTCAAGGATTTCCCTTTACAAAAGGAATCAAGCAAAAAAGATCAGATTCACCCTTTGACTAAACACAAAGAGCATGAAGCAGAAAAAAAAAATTAACAAGTATCCTATGCTTACTATAGTTGCTTCAGGAAAGTTTGTATGAGTCAAGCATGATAGCACCTTCTTGTAATTCCGGCACTGAGAAGGCTGGAGCTAAAGTATCCTGACACCAAGGCTAGCACGGATCCCACAGCAAGCCCAAGTTTAGCTTGGGCTACAAGCAAGTCTCTGTTTCAAAAGAAAAGAATGGAGAGAAACAGAGACAGAGTTAGAGAGACAGAGACAAAGACAGAAAGAGAGAGACACAGAGAAAGAGAGAGAGAGAGAGAGAGGCAGAGGCAGAGAGAGATGGTATGTATATATGACAAGGCACACATTTTTACATGAGTGTGTATACTAGCTTAATTTGCAATGACAAAAATAGAAATATGTGAATGCTAATCAAAGTATCTGGTCAATTTGTCTTATACTGATAAAATAAATATTCCTTAACAATAAAATGACAGGCATGGATGATTGAACGTGGATGATTTTCAGGATAAGTTAGCTGAGTGACATAGGCCAGACAAAAAGAGACATATTCCATGACTCCATTATAGTAAATTCTGAAGATGGAAACCAAGAACTCAACACAAAAGGGAAAATCATAGTTGCTTACAGAGGAGGGATATGGAGAGATATGGAGAGATATGGGCAGAAGACATCAGAAAGGGAGAGAGCAATCATCCATGCTAGCTTTATGTGTATTCTTGAAAATATATGAAAACAATTTTAGATTTATTTTTCTTTATTTCTATGTGGTATGTACAGAGCAATTTTGTGTGTGTATGGTTTGTATGTGTGTAGTATATATAGGTGTATGTGTGTGTGTGTGTGTGCATGTGCATGCAGAAACACATGAGTGTGTGTGTGTGTGTGTGTGTGTGTGTGTGTGTATAGTTTCAAAGCCGGAGGTCTTTATAGAATGTGTGCTTAAAACATTTCCCACTTTATCTATATTTAAGATTTTAAAAATCCAGTAATTCAGTCTGTATTTCAACCGAAGTGATTGCTGTTAGGATCTGCACTTTCTCACTGGCCACTTCTGATTCCAACGGTATCTGCTTTGTGGGAAAGGACACTTGAACTTTTGAAGGATTTGACTGTAACATATGAGTAAGTGGTGATTTTATTAGATAAAAGATTTTATCTATAGGCTTCCATGAGACTATCACCGATAGGTTTAGTTTTCTCAGTAATTTTGCTTCACAGGGTCCTGTTCTAAAAAGCTGTTGATTGTCTTGCACCAAAGCATTGGTTGATGAATATGAGGCAGAACTTGTCATGTTGAACTCCCTGGCTTTTGCACTGAGAAATATTAGATAAGATAATTAAAAACAAGATAAGTAAATGTAGCTGGGGTGAATGAGTAAAGTGTTGAAATTGAAGAGAGGAGAAGGGAGCTCAGATAGAACTTGTTTCCTTTTTTTCTGTCTTCTGAAGCCCTTCCCTTGATGATTAATGGTTTAATAGCTAATCTGCTCTATCATACTTTGGAACATTATCAAAATTTCTTTTTTCACTCTGGTTTCACTGAATGGTTCACAGTTACATTTAATGAGCACACGGTGTCTTGCCTTAAACTGCATTGAATAAATTCCTTTTCCTCCTAAGAAAAATTATTAGTCTCAAAGAATAATTTGCATACAGAATCAGCCACCTGCTTTGTATTTTTCCATCTTATCACAGCCATGCATAGAACTTTAGCTTTGAATTATGCTAATATTGTACAAGTACCAGGTGACTCCACTCCAACATTTATGCAACAGACAAAAATTGCTGCTTTCTGCCACTTATAATAGTGAAGTTTCTTCAATAGGAGCAAGGAACTGACAGAATTTTACACAATTTCAGATGAGATATTGCAAATATGTATAGTCTTGTCAAATAACCTTCAGTCATGTTCCTCCTTTTGGAAATTGAAATCTTGATGCACATTTGCAGTGCTTGAGCTGTATAAATGACATTCCTGAATTATTTCCAAAAGACAATTGTTTATCATCTGAAAATTATAATGAAAAATGATAAAATTATTAGATAGCTGGTCCTAAATTTAATAAGTTTTCTTCCTGTGTGGGTGTGTGGGGTATAGTACATATGCATGCTTGTGCATATGGGCGAGCAGATTCCGATGCACATGCATGCAGGGTGGATGCATAGTGCTGAGGCCAGAAATCAACTGGATATTTATCTCAAATTTTCTCTACCTTATCTTATTTTAGATTTAAAAAAATTAATTGATGTGTGTATGTATCTCTTTCCGTGTGTATGTATACATACTATGAATATATATGTGCCTGTGGAAGCCAGTGCAGGCACCAGATCCCTTAAATTGGGAGTTACAGGTGGGTCACAATACATGGGTTCAGGGTAGCTAACACCAGTCATCTGGAAGAGCAGAAAGTGATCTTAACCACAGAGACATCTCTTTAGGTCACATACCCCCACACATACACACTTAGTCTTTTGTGGAAAGGTGTCTCGTTTAACCAAGCACTCACTATTTGAGTAGAATGGGTAGCCAGCAAGCTCCAGAGAATCACCTATTTCTGCCTTCCATCTGCTAAATCTATGTACCCCTGCGACCCTGGTTGGGGTTTTACTGTGGGTAGGAGAGCCCCAAACAGCAATCTCTCAAGCTCATGTTTCTTTTGTGGAGAGTTTACAAATCAAACATCTTTCCAACAGGATTTCTTTAACAAGTAATATTTCAATCTGAAGTGATTCTCTTTTTAAATAGATGTTGAACAGGACTGTCGTCTAGGTCAGACAGATGGCATTGTCTTGAGCTCAGCTCTGTCTTCTTGCCAAAGATCATCATAGCTGGATTTGTTGACTGCTGAAAACCTTGCATAGTAGAAAGGGCAAAGCTAGTTTCAGGATCAGAGACTTACAAGAGTCTCCAGTTAAACCTCCTGCCACATGGTGGATAATTGCGCCCTCAGTGCATATGACCTGGGAAAGAGGTCGAGATATATAAAACTAGGGAAGGAGGCTCCACTTATGTCCTGAAAGTGAAGCCACCATCCATGGTCAAGAATTTCAGGTGTGGCCTTAAGGGAGAGAACCACATTCCTGTACATAAAGCATTGCTCTGAAAAGAAGCTCAATAAATGTATTGGTTTTCCTGAGTTCATTTTGGTGGAATCTTAGCTTGGTTTGTCATTTGGACCAAAGGGAGAGAATGGACACTATTTACATCTCCACTAGGGAAGGAATTGTAGCAACAAAAGATAATATATATCATTTTCTACCAAAGTTATATAGTATCTTATGCATCTGGTAAGAATTTCCATTTCATTGGAAAGTACTAAAAGAATTTTAGGTCGCAGTAAATAATTGATCATCTGGGTAGTACCCTCATACAGAAAGGCCTGAGGGAGTAAAACACCTCTCCTCAGAAGGTGTTGAACTCTTAGTCACCAGAATTCTTTGTCTTACAAATTTCATAGAATCTCTGTTTTTTTCTTCCTTAATTATATTTAAAGTAATACTATCTGCACCAAGAAGAAAACAATTAAATATTCTTTGTTGATTTTGGTGCTATCTGAAAGAATTTTCCACTGCATTGGAAATAAAAAGAGCATCTTTGTGACCTGTTTTCTGTGTGGCATGAAAATGGAATTATATTTCTAAGTTTATTTACTCATTTAAATTTGCATTTACTCATTTGTGAAATGGATACTGCCATGCCTAATCTGTAGCATTACACTCAGATTTTTCTGAAGATTTAAGCAGATATCATTTACATAGGGAAAAAAACCCCTCAGATTGCACTTCCAAAACATTCATCTCTCTGCTGTTCATTGAAATTGTAAGTTGACTCTTTCAACCGGGAAATTCAGTTAATTAAGGAAAACATTTACAAATAAAAAATAACTAAGCATGGCTAATGTTTAGTTTCTGTGATTCTCAGAGAAGGACCATGAGGAGCAGTCTCTGTCCAGCACTGAGTACTTGCCATACCCTCCCCAGTTCCCAGACTCCTTCCAAGGTTTGTCTTAAATGAGCCACTGTTATTATGTGTTAAACATTTTCATAGAATTTTCTTTCTTTCAATAGAAGTACAATGAGTGACTTAGTTCCAGGGGAATCCGACACCCTCTTCTGACCTCCGCGGCACTGCACGACACAGGTGCACAAACCTGCATGCATTTATACACATACGAAAGTAAATGAAATTAAAAAAAAAATAAAAGAAAAATAATTTTTAAATTTTTTTATTTTTATTAATTTTATTTATTTCTGTATGTGTATGAATGTACTGTCTGCATGCAAGTTTGTGTACCTGTGTCGTGCAATGGCGCGGAGGTCAGAAGAGGGTATCGGACTCCCCTGGAACTGGAGTTCTCCTGGAATTGGAGTTTCAGACTGTTCTCGGCCGCCATGTGGGTGCTGGGGATCGAACCTGCGTCCTCTGTAAGAGCGGTCAGCGCTCTTAACCGTTAGGCCATCTCTCCAGCCCCCCCAAAATAATTTTTAAAACCCAGAAAGAGACTTTATTTTAAAAAATTGCCAACACTAGGCTCAATTAAGGTAAGTGCTGCACTAGGACAATGGCTTGAGTTAGAATCTGCAGCACCCAACATAAAAACACAGGACAGCTTCGAGTGCCTACGATCCCAAAATGGGGAGGCTGAGACACGCAGATCCCCAGAGCACACTCCCTAGTTGTCCCAGCAGAATTGGTGAGGCTGAGGTTCACTAAAAGACCCTACATCTAAAACAAGATGTATAGAGTATTAAAAATGAAAATTGTATCAGTCTGAAGAGTCTTTGACTTGGAATCAGATACCAGTGCTTCCCTCCTGAACACTCAATTGAGTTGATTTCTGTAATCTTTGCATCTGAGTAAGTATGTACAAGAGAAAGTACTATAGTTGTAGCTTCCAGGGATATACATTATCAGGGGAACCAGAGGAGTGCTCACAGAGGACATAGTGTTTGCAATGAGCTACATTTTTTTACATATATCTTAATAAAAAAGAAGCTGGAGGCAGAGGCAGGCGGATCTTTGTGAGTTCAAGGCCAGCCTGGTCTACAGAGTGAGTTCCAGGACAGCTGGGACTGCAGGGAGACCCTGTCTTGAAAAGACCAAAAAAAAAAAAAAAAGAAGCTGGGTATTATTCTTATTTTCTAGTTCTTTTATTGGTCATTCCTTTTCTGTTTGATAAAAGAATCTTTGTCTTCTTTGAGAAAAATAATACAAAATCACTAAAGCTAAACTTAAGATCCCTGTAGCTTCTTATGATATAACTCATCAGAAGTCACTGTCTTTTTGCCTTCTCAGGGGTTGACTAGACTGTGAATACTGGCCAACGGACCTGTAAAAAGCAACGTTATTAATGATGGGACTTGGAATGGTTCCTGCACTCTGTAGGTTTCTCAAAATGACTAAAAACAATCTTGCTCTTAAGAATTAGAAAGAGAATAACATTTAGTTATTTCCTCGTGACTGAAAAATTTAACATCATTAATATTTAACTGTTCTAAGTCTTTCTCCAAAGTCTATCAAGACTATGTGAATGGGCTCTTCCTTTCCCTTTACCTCCATGCTTCCTCATACAACAAAGTGCCATGCACACAGAAGATCTACAGCTAGCTACCTTTTAAAGACCAAGAGACTGCAAAGTATGTGTTCCTGGGTAAGACTTCTACATTAAACCTCAGCTACCCAGGCTCAGGGATCATTGGGGAAGAGGGCATAGAAAGATTGTAAGAGCCAGTATTGGTACATGAAAATAAGGAAACAGGTTTTCAGGCTACTGGAAAGTTGCTCATATGAACTTGCTGTAATAGTGACAGTATGCACAAAACCCATGTTAACTCAATCAGACAAAAATTCAGCATAGTTTGAGGGAAATGGCAACAGACTCCACCCTAGCTGAAGAATTAATGACAAATGATTACTCGTAGGTGAGAAAGTATATCCTCTTTAAGGGAGTGACTCTAGAAGGTCTTACTAGACCCCCATGGATGGATGAACTTTCACCAATGGAATCTGAGTAAAAATTCATGGTAGTTAATGGCATAACATATATGGCTGAATGGATGAAATCTAGTGGGAGAGGGGATAATGGGGGCACAGATGGGAGAGGGGTCTAAATCTGATTAATGTCTATCATATTAAATGCATAGAATTCAATATTGTAAAGCAAAATATAAAGTAACATGGAACAGAAGTAAAATAAATCTCTGTGTTTTCAGCCAGGCGTGGTGGCGCACGCCTTTAATCCTAGCACTTGGGAGGCAGAGGCAGGAGGATCTTTGTGAGTTCAAGGCCAGCCTGGTCTACATAGCGAGTTCCAGGACAGCCAGAGCTACAGGGAGACCCTGTCTCAAAAAGACCAAAAAAAAATCTCTGTGTTTTCTTTGCAGAAGTTATTAAATTATTGTTTAAATCACTCTGAAGTATCTCCAGCCTCATCCTTAGGACCTCTTCCCAAGATCTGTCATTGATTTTGCTCTTGCAGGTCTAGTCTCCAAGCTTCCAGTGTCAGTAATCCCATGGTAGGCTGGATAGCTTCCTTGTCAACTTGACACACCTTGGATGAGGGAATCTCAGGTGGGGACTTTTCTTTATCTGATTGGTCCATAACTTGTCTACAAGGCATTTTCTTGACAGCTGAATGATACGGAAGCTACTAGCCTAATGTGGGTTATACCACCTCTGGGAAGGAGGTCCTGGGTTGTCTAGGAAAACAAGCTGAGCACAGGCCAGAACAGGAAGACATGAAGCAGCATTACACCATGGCCTATGCTTTGGTTCATTCCCCCAGGTTTCTGCCTTTAGTTCTACATGTCTTCCTCAAAGACTGACCGTTATGTGAAAGTAGAAGATATATACACCCTTTCCTTCTCAAGTTGGTTTTGGTCAGTGGTTTACCACAGCAATAAAAGGAAGACTAGGATACATCATCAGCTGAAACTATCTTAAGTCCACATTTTGCATTTTCATTTTGAGGGAACAGTTTAGTTTTTTTTAATGCATTTTCATCTTTCTTGACCAATGACCTCTTTAAATTATTCATACTTCATCAATGTCTCATGGTTTATTACTGCGAGACCAGGAGGCAAAGGCAACGCCACACTCTTGCTGTCTGCACAGAAGCATAACAGACATAGAATGACCAGTCACTGAGAACTTTGAAAGGAGAGATGTGATTAGTCACGAATCACAGCTGTTGTTTACACAGTGATTTAAAAACTGAGGAGGCAGAAATGAAGTTTGTAAATTGTGGAATTACTCAGTTTATATAGCATACCAACTGAAATTCTAAGTATATTTTGAAAGAATGAGTGTTAAGCTATCCACATTCATTCAGGCAATCCAGATCTCATGTGTATCAATGCTACACACAGTAAGAACTGTCCATGTCCCTGTTTAGAATGTTTCTCTCCACAACTACATCCTACAAAATAGTAAGTCCAGTAATCTGTCACGGATTATAATGTTGTTTAAAGCAGAATGCTGCTTTGTTTTGAGATTGTTCCTTTCAAAATTTTGCCTGCTAATACTTTGATTATTTCCACATCCCACATATAATAGATTTAATATAAATTGAAAATTACTTTTATGAATGGTATGAGGAAATGGACCAAGTTCACCATTATTTTAATGAGTATATCTACATAAGGTGAGAAAATTCTTTTGGAAAATACTTTCCTTTTTAGGCTATATTTCATGAGTATCTTTTTTACAATTAATTTCATCACACAGAAATAACACATTTCTGATCATAAATTAACATTGAAGCCAATGAAATTGACAATTTATATTTCTTATTTTGTATTTACAGTTGAATAGTACTTAAGATTTTCTACATAAAACACATTGCATATAAAAGCAGAAAGATTTTTTTGTTTTTACATTTTCTTTTTTTTTAATTTTTTAATTAATTTTTATTTATTTCTGTATGTGTATGAATGTACTCTCTGCATGCAAGTCTGTGCACCCGTGTCGTGCAATGCCGCGGAGGTCAGAAGAGGGTGTCGGATTCCCCTGGAACTGGAGTTCTCCTGGAATTGGAGTCTCAGACGGTTCACGGCCACCATGTGGGTGCTGGGGATCGAACCTGGGTCCTCTGCAAGAGCGGTCGGCGCTCTTAACCACTAAGCCATCTCTCCAGCCCTGTTTTTACATTTTCAAGTGTTATCATAAATAAATTACTTATATTTTTAATATAACAAGTAGGTGATTTGAATAATATTTTAATACAAATTGGCATTTGGAGTACTCTGTGTGTTTATTATTGAGTATATTACAAATTGATCTATTGAGTTGGTTGGATACTGAGAATTCTTAAATTTTAAGAGATTTTTCCATGCAGAATGACTCTAAATTCAGTGTTAGGTAAGATCAGGGGAATTGTAGAAATGAAATGAGAACTCTTGCAATACACTAAAGCTATAAAGGGAATATCTAGAAGCAGTGAAATTTGTAGGATGTGACTCATTAAAATCAACTCCTCTTTGCGTTAATGATATGGCAGAGTAGTTCTCCATTAATGATTTATTTTACTTTTCTTCTACAAGGTTTGAAGGACAATATATTTGTATGAGTTGTATGTATGCTTTTTAGAAGATTTTTGCTAATGAAGTAAACATTATTGAATCACTGGCCAACAAAGTTATACAATTATTTATATCGAAGTTTATTTAATAGCATTGATGAAATGATAGCTCTGTCCAATTCAACTTACGTGATGTTTCCTATAATTTTTGTTTCATTGACAATATTTTATCCCTTTTGTATGCTCCCTTAACACATTAGTTATTTTTCACTGGCGATATTCTTTAAAAATCTGAGCATTCATGTACACATCAGCAAAGCCGACTGCAAGTGTCAAGAACCAAGCTAATCAAGATTAATGTATTCATTTAACAGATGGTTACAATGTTATTAAAATTCAAATGATTGGTTTCTGCTAATTGTTCAACATCAGAAACAATTAATGATGATTTTTTTCATTTTCTGATAGCTTTGTAGAGTTTTCCTCAAGAGATTAGCATAAAAGGCAAATGTGTAAATTTTTCTCACTTACCCCAAGAGAATCAGTCAAGTTGAAAGAAAAGTGGAGTAAAGATTATATATTTTTAATGGTGGGAAGAATCCTTTTAGTACTGTAATTTGCTCATGAACTGTTTTGCACACAGTTTAACTAGTCACCATATAATTCCATTTATTAGAATATCCATGCAATAATGTGATTTGATGCCTTACTTGAAGTCAGAAAGGATGAAATACCTGTAGGAATAAATAAAATATTTCACAGGAGGAACGAGAATCTTTGTACAATAGTAGGAATAACATGGAAATGAGAATTTACAAATTTATAAACCATTGAACAAACAATTATTAGCTGCAATTTTTTTTTATAATTTCTTAGCTGATATACAAAACCGAACAGATCTCTGATTTGTTAGAGCACATTACTATGAAATACTTAATAATAAAAAAAAAATCCATGTAGAATTTCAGATGGTCGAAAGTGGGCATATATTAATCATGTTTTCAAAGTTCTAGTTTATGCAGGTTTGATATCTTGGGGATGTGTGGGCCAGAGTTAGGGTCCGCCTTTCCTGGAGTTAGGACATTTTGTGAGTGTGTGGGTTTTTTTTTTTTTTTTTGAGACAGTGTGTCACATGTTGTTCAAGCTGAATTCA
This sequence comes from Rhizomys pruinosus, assembly GCA_009823505.1. Lineage (NCBI taxonomy): Eukaryota > Metazoa > Chordata > Mammalia > Rodentia > Spalacidae > Rhizomys > Rhizomys pruinosus. The sequence continues at coordinate 1,397,498 of VZQC01012421.1, forward strand.
AGCTGCCTTTCTGCCTTCTCCACTCATCAGGCTAATGCTAAGTGGTACTTTGTAGCCATATTCATGGGCTTTGCATATGCCAGTAAGAACAAAATCCTAAATACATTGTGTGTGTGTGCTTGCCATGCTCACATGTATTTACATATATATATATATATATATATATATATATATATATATATGAATGCTCATCTATATGTGGGAAGTGAAGAGGATGTGAATAGCTTCTCAGTAATGGATGGGGCCTGGAGAGCATGACCTTCTTGATGCTGGGCTTTTGTTTGTTTGTTTAGTAATTAATTAATCTAGATCCACAGACCCACCCTTTTGTGAGATTTTGTTTGTCTTGTTTTTTAAATTTTGTCCTTTATTCTTGAGCATTCTATTCATGTTTGCAATGAAACATGGCCCATCTACCCTATTTCCCCCTTCAATTCTTTTTATACCCTCCTCATCACACCCTGCATCCAACTTTGTAACCTTTATTTCTACATAATGAACCAGATCCAGTCAATGCTGTCCATGTGTGCATAGAATCAAGCCAGACAAAACCCAGCATTGATATGTATCCCTAGACCCTACCCCTTGCTGAGAAGCTATTCACTGTTTATACTTGCTGCAGAAAGGAAAATGGCTCTTATTGAGGATGCCATCACTGGTGGGATTCCCATAGTCTGGTGGATGGCCTATGCACATTTTATTATATTTTTTAATTCTTTTTTTTTTTTTTTTTTTTTTTTTTGAGACATTGTCTCTCTGTACACTCAGCTTGCCGGGAACTTGCTACATAGAGCAGGTTGGCCTTGATCACACAGAGGTTCACTGACCTCATTCTCCCAAATTCTGAGATTAAAAGGGTGCACCACCACCTGCCTGGCCTGTGCACTTTTTAAAACACAATGCAATAATACATATTTCGAACAACATCAACAGAAATGGGATTATATGAAGGGTAGTTATAATTATTTTTCAACTGCCTTCTACGAGAAGGTGAGTGCTGAACAAACTGTAAAAAAATAGAGACCCTGACAAGTTTGGGTATTTTGAGAAAATGAATTACAGAAATGGTAATATTCCTTATATAGGACATTATCTGACACATTTTGGATGGGCTAGGGTAATTAGGGTGTAGGGAAGAATGTGGCAAACACCAGCAGACAATAGGGTAAAGTTGAAATAAGGCAGGTCTTCATGGATTTGTAGTACTTATTATTGACCATGCATTAATGTGTCAATAATTAGGAAGATATTATAAAATGAATATAAAATGATTTTAGTGCTATATCATACCAATGAGAGATAAACACATGAGTAAGAACAGTAAGAACACAAACTGGGAATTTATGAGATTATTTCATATGCAAGAGGATGATGGTTCTCACAAGAATAATAAAATCCAGGTCCTCTAATTAGAACTTGAAACAGGCAAATTTCATACATTAATTCTTTCACATATTAACAATGTATTAAATAATTCCTTGCTTGAGTTTTTTTTCTTCTTATAAATAGAGGATAATATATAATTAGATACAGATATTTATTTGTTGGATGTAAGTTTTATATCACAGGAGGGCAGAAGGTAGCAGGAAAGTGCAGGTTTGAATGAAGGTCCATAGTCAGGACACAAGGCAGGGGAAGAGGGTTATATGGCCAAGTCTTCACTCCAGAGATCTTGGAAAATATGTCTGGACCACTGAAAGAACCTCAGTTGAGGAAGGCTTGTTTTTCTCTAGGTTAGACTTTGAAGTTTTGAAAAATAAAATATATCTAAATGATGTGGTCATTTAAATGACAATATACCCTATAAACTCTAAGTATTTGGACATTTTAATTCTCCAGTTGGCGGTAATGTGCCTGATTGAAAATGCCAGTGCTTGGTGTTTTGCTCCTGACACCCCTGCCACTCCTCTGCCATGCCTGCTGTGCCATTATGGAATCTAATCCTTCAGAAAACATAAGCCAAGTACATTCTTTCTCTAAATTGCCTTGGTCATGGTATTTTCTCACAGCAATAGAAAAGTAACTAATACAGACTCCTGAGTGTGGGGTAGGTATGGCTGTGAAGGACCTGACCATGGGGGTTTGAAGGAATATGGAAGATTTTGGAAATTTGGACTAGAAAAGTAGTGGATGATTTATCAGCGTGTAACAGGCACTTCTACTAGGAGCCTAGAAGAAAGTAATCCTCCCATGTTAACATCAGGTCTTCGGCAGCAGGGTCTTATTGCCTCTCCTCCTGTAGGTATCCCAACTTAGAGGCAAGGAGCCCTTACCTTTTGTGGGGCCTTGGATCCCCTGGCCAACATCCACCTGGTAGAACAATCCATTGCTGATGTCAGAGCTCCTGTATTAATATATTTTGCCTGAGTGCATAGCCCTAGGACTTTAGTATTATATTTGGTTCTGAACAGAGAGTAATCCCTTCCACAGTTCCCATGTCTAGTAGTCAATTAAAGAAAGCAGTTTTACCGGTTTTATAAGAGATTACCTCTACAATAGTTGTCTCCAATTTACAGTTGGGGAGCGACCTCATCATTGTCATATTTCTCCTTGTTTAGGGAAAGGGAAATAAGCCTGCACTGAATTGGAAAAAATGTATGAAATGCACCAAAGCATCAATAAAAAACTAATAAAAAAAAAAAAAAAAGAACTTAATAAATATATAAAAAGAAAAAAAAAAAAAAAAAGAAAGTAATCCTAACAGCAAAGTAGCTCCACAGAGAAATAAGGACTTGGCAACAATTAGGGTATTTTGGCAAAGTCTGGCTGGAATCTGTCATATATAACTTAGCTGAGGCTAAGTTTGAAAGTAAGGAGCTAAATTATTTGATGGAGGAAATTTCAAGACAGCTTAACATCAAATCCCCGCTGTAAGTATTAATGATGCTTATTATGGAGATCTACAATGAAAAAGAACAAGTGGGACAGAAAGAAATACAGAATGTATAGGTTTGGATGGAAAAAAAGATCTCTTTAATAAGGATAGCTGAGTCGTTAAGGAGAGGTCTAGAGATTTGCCCTCAAATAATGGAAAGAGTACATTCAGGGTAAAACCACACCCAGTAAAGCCTCCAACTTGTGAAAGAAAAATAGCTAAGGTGTTTTCTGCTCCTAGAAATCACAGCATAAAGTTGCCTCTAGTAGGGTTCCATGAAGAGGGCTAGAGTACATCCCAGGCTGGCAGCTAAGCCTAGCAATGTTGTTCCCATGAACCTGGCTTTAGAGGCAAGAAAGATGCAAGAGTAAAGGGGCATATTATAGAGTAATATAAATTTAAAAAGGAAAAAAAAATGTGTATCCTGAAATGTGATATGGAAATAACATACAGTTTTTTTTTTTCAGATGATATAATTTCAGTATAAGTGTGTGTTGGGCCTTACAGGCTCTCTGAGAACATGGCCTGTTGGAATTCTCTAAGCCTAGCTTGAGTTTAGTGACCTGTTTTTTTGCCAGTCACTTCCGCATGAGAATGATGCAGCAAGATTCACTTGAAAACACCCGTGCCCAGACACCACTTACGTGGATATATTTCATTGGCCCAAAGCCACCACCCCACTCTATACATCACTATCCCCACCCCTATGTCCAGGGAATGTATATAAGGCCCCACCCTGCTACAATAAAGTGAGATCTTGCCTGACTTGACTCCCCGCTGCGTCCAAGTGTCTCCAGGAACTGGGAGGCTGGTGGGTTGCCACAGGGATTTGTGGTGAGGCCCACTTAATCCTAGGACTACCCATGTGGAAAGCCCATGCAGGAAAGCATACCACGTGTAAGCAGTTTGAGGTTCGAATGCAGAGATTTTATTCCAACATGTCTGCTTAAATATCCATCATGACTCAATTCTCAGGGCCCAATGCTGAATATTTTCATCACTACACTCCACCCCACGGGTGTGGCCAGGGAGGTAACATTGGCTTAGAACCCAACCCATCAACTAAGTTTTCCCACATTTCACCCTTTTAATTTTTTTTTTTTAATTTTTCTGAAAGGCAGAGGAGCCCATGGGTGAAGCTAACAACCCAAAGAACCTGAGTTTTAAATAGCCAGCTGCTCAAGCCTGTTTTGAGTTCTAGGCAGTGGGGGACAGGTCAGACCTGAAACTTTGTTTTCACACTAAGGCCAATTAATATCCAAAAATCTCAACCATGAAGTAAGCTGATTGTCAAGCATAAGCAATGAATGTAAATAATATTCATGTAAAACCAATTAGCAAGTATCTATGTTTATGTTTTGAACAACCCAAGGTTCCCATAGTCCAATTGGAGAAGCTTGTATGCACAAGCATATTGATCAAATAAGAGTCCAGTCTATATTGTTGCAGTCTCATGATTCACCCCAATCTCTCTGCAGCCCTTACATTCTACCATGCCTCCTCTTCCCCGGTTGTTCCCTAGGCTTTGGAAAAGGGGCACAAGTGGGTGAGAAGCAAAGCAGTCTGTTTTCTCTGCAGATGTCATTTTGGACTCTAGTCAGATGGTTTCCTTTTATGGGTTGACAGCTTATCCAGGGTACCTTTTGATTCCTACTAACAAAGCACAAGCAATTAGATGTACAGGCATTTAAACATTAATATTATGGCAAGCTAAGCTGTGAGCACAGATACAGATATTTGGATGGTATGCTAATCCACAAACTGTGGTTTCTCTATAAAGGGTGACAAGTTCTTATAGTGGCTTATAACATCTCCTAACCACTAGAGGACATAAGCTTGTGGCATCCGCTGTGAGTTATTCCTCCAAGGAGAGAGCTAATAGCCAAATAGATTTGGGATATATATAGACACTTGGCTGCCACTTTTGCACAGTATCTCCAGGCAGTTGAGGTGTAGCTGATACTGACAGAGGAGACTTGCTTGACTCAAAGAGACCAATATTTTGCTTTACTGCATTAGTGGCCTTTGGTAACACTCTCTGGCATTTCAGAGGCCAACTGCACATTAGCAAGTGATATCTCAAAACATTTTTTCATGCTTACACCAGGTCTTTGACAACAGGGACTTACCACCTTTCTCCTTGCAGATATCCCATTTTTATAGGCAAAGGGCCTTTATAATTTTGGGGGCTTGGATTCCCCCAGCTAACATCTCCTTGGCAGAATAATCCATTGCTGATATCAGAGCTCTCCTGTATTAATATATTTTGCTTAATTACACAGCTTATAGAGACTTTACTATTATCTACAGTCAGGGAATGACTTCAGTAACATCATGTTTCTTTTTCCTATAAAAGGGGAGAGATAGGAAGGTTTCTCAGCATCTGGAAGGTAAACTTCATTAGGGCACATTATGAATAGTTAACCCAAATAGAATTCAGAGAGATGCTCAGTGTCTGTGAGTCAGGCAATCTGAGGTTCCTTTTTCTTTCATGTTCAGATGGGTCAGCCTCTCTGCTGGAATTTCCCAGTCCATCCTGCACATCCAAAAGTTGTACATTTTCAGGCATTTAAGTTGGTGTTTTTACCTGTGGGAACATACAAATCTCCTCCCATTGTTAGTTTCAAGACCACAAAATTAAAAATTTATCAAAAGGTTTGGAATACAGAAGGAATATTATACCACCTCCCTCTTTTTTTTTTTAATTTTTATGTTTTGATCTATAGATGCCTATGTTGTCCTGCAAGTAAAGAAAAAATGTTAAAGGTGATACTGTATGACACAGAAAAATATAGAGACCATTTGTGTACCTTAACCCCAAAGTTATTGTTGGAAAGTCAATACAGATTATGCATAAAACAATTAACATTTTACATTCCCAATTAGTTCAAATGTATTACCATTTTAACTATCTTTCTCCAAACTCTTGGCCTTTTCCAGGCCTGGCATGAAAACCTGGTTTAAAGATTTTTCAATATCTAGTTCTTAATAAAATTTTCTTTTACAGTTCCTTTGCCCATTAGTCAAATAAAGACTGGCTAGATATGCCCCATGAGAAATTGTTACCATCATTACCATCTTGATTTTTTTGTTTGGTTTTTTTATTTGTTTGTTTTTGTGGGAGCTTCTAGGAAGCTTCCTTTGTCACGAACAGGTGCAACGCAGTCCTGCTAAGGGGAAAGGGATGCACAGTGCCCACTTTTTGGACAGTGTGGGGAACTGGCCTCATTGCGTAGAGGACAGTTGGTCAGTTCTATGACCTGACCAGAGAGGTATCTTCCTACTCGGGTCGTTAGCCTGGGACAACGAAACACGTATCCCACTCTTGGCCGAAACATTTCACCTGCCCAAGCCCAGGACAGGAATTTCACACCAGCTTTTCAGGTTGGTGGTCCGCAAACGGAGTCTTTTCCAAACTAACTGGTCACCCACAACACCAGCTACCCACTGGTCATCTGAACAAAATGCAGGCTCAGCCTGTATGCATACAAAAAATTAAAAAATGGCGGCCGTGAATTCCGCAATGATGTTAATTGGAATTCAATTTTTTTTAATTTTAAATTTTTATACCTTTTATTTTTTATTCCCAAATACCCAAAAACTTAACACTTTAATACAATGAAAACCTGGTTGCATCTTTGTTTTAGATGTTGAAAGGGCATAACCTGTAGGTGGCAGTATAGATCCACTATTTTAAATTTTTAATAGATAACCCATAACCTTTGTTGAAATTGAATTATGTTTTGGCTGTTTAATATAAATTTGCGTCTTGAGAAGAAAGGGCCACGTTCCAACTCAGAGGCAATGTTTTTACTGGTTTCATAGCTGTTAACATTATAATATACTTAGAACACAAGTACACACATCCATACACACGTGTGCGTGCACATACATACATGCACACATACATACATATATAATAAAGATTTGTTAGGTTGACCTGTAAGAGAAGAAAGCCATGTTGATTGATGTTTAATGAGAAATATGAAATTTTTATAATTTGTTATAGGGTTATTTTTACATAATTAGAATAAATGTCCTAGTAAGGTGTGAAACAGCTGAGATCCATATGCCACCTCTTAGGCCCATTTGCAACCACTTGCCTTCAATGAACTATACCTAAAGTTTACTATTCTTTCCCTATCTTGTCCCTTCTGGTTAACTGCCTAAACTCTACCTATGCTATTTACAAATCTAAAGATTGAGGATTTCCAAAAGTAGACAGGCCAAAGTTGTTTGTAGTCTTGGAACAATCCATCTTGACTTATTATTAAGGACTTTGGTAGAATAATAATAATCCATAATCACAATTACAACCATTATTAATTATTATTAATAATTATTAACCATTACTAATCACAACAATCCTTAATTATGAATAATAATTGTCAATAATAATAGCCAAGAACAATTTACCATTAGACTGAATTTTTATCAATTATTATTAATTATATTCAACAACAATAGCTACAGCCATTAATAACAATAATTAACAATAATCTATCATTAAACTGAATAATATGCATACTAGAAACCCAATTAAAATTGTTAACACTAAGGGGTATAAAACAAACATTTTTTATGAATTGAATCTATTTTTGTTTATAGTTAGTTAAATAGATTTAAACCTGTAGATAACAATGAATTAAAAGCGGGGACTCACATTCACTCACACTTACACGCAGCTTGAAGATGGGCTTAGAGAAACTTTATTCAAAAAAATTCTCATTTAAATTGAACCAAAATATCAATTAACGTTGTTAAAGAGACTTTTACCAATGGTCCTTAAAAAAGACAATTTATTGGAGCAAATTTGTTGTTAGAACTTCAAGGCCTATAAATTCTCCTAGAAATCCATCTATCTTGTTTCCAAAATGCTGAAGTCAAAAGGATGTCACCTAAAATCAAAATTTAGTGGGCATGATTTAGATACCATGTGCTCAGCGGGGCAGCTGGTATGCATGCACAGCAAGCAGGCTTATGGCACCAGGCCAGAGCTCAGACCACGTGTGATCTAGAATTCTGTGAGAAGAGATTTTTAAGGTGAAACACATTTAAAAGGAGCAAGATAAAATTAATCAACCATATCTAGGGTACCCGGGGGTTAAGTAAAAATATTACATTTTAAGTTAAACTTGCTGAGATGGATTTGAATTACTATTAACTAGATCCCAACCTTGGATCTACAAATAGCTGGCAGGTTTTAGGTAAGAAGAGTTAGATTTAGAGAAAACCCATAAGAAGACAAGACAACAACACACTTTTATCCAAAAACAGATTTTGTATACAGAACTTAAGAGAAAATGACCAATGCTTGAAATTATCTGGAAGAGGCTGCTCTTGGGGGAGGGTGGGTCTGTGAAAGACCTTAGTTTGCAACAGAAAGAAGTGGGCTCAAGTCAAAAAGAGCCACCAGGAGAAAATTTACATATGAACAAGTCAAGATTGGAACTGAACTTGAGGAGCTGGTTCGTTAGTCTTTCTTTTGGGGGGAGGGGTGAAATTTAAAACCAGAAAGTTTTTCAGACCCGTAGAATTATGAAAAATTGTTTTAAGGCCAAACATAGCTGCTAAGGCTTAATATTAAATGCAGCCTTGAGGTCACTGGCTTTTATAGCCTGCAGGAGTGACCATGCCAGGAGGCACATGCCTGGAAGGCACTGGGTGCTCCCTCAGAACCAAATCAGATGCAGGCTCTCCACGTGTACAAACCCACATGCCCTCAGACTACAGTCCCATCCACTGAGACCAGCAGGAAAGACAGCTCCACCACAACAGATAGATATCAGGAGAGAGAGAAGAAAAAGGCAAGATTTAGGGGTATGCATACTTAAGTTGTTAAGGTTTCCTTCTGCCCCACGTTCGGACGCCAATTGTGTGGTTGCCACCAGGATTTGTGGCAGGGCCCACTTAATCCTAGGACTACCCATGTGGAAAGCCCACACAAGAAAGCATACCACGTGTAGGCAGTTTGAGGTTCGAATGCAGAGAGAGATTTTATTCCAACATGTCTGCTTAAATATCCATCATGACACAATTCTCAGGGCCCAATGCTGAATCTTTTTGTCACCACACTCCACCCCATGGGTGTGGCCGGGGAGGTACCATTGCCTTAGAAGCCAACCCATAACAAAGTTTTATATATAGATATATATCTATATAGTCATATTATATATATTACAAATTGGAGGGAACAACAACAAAGAACAGACTGAAATAGTAAAGTTTTCCCCAAAACAATAATCCTTTGCTTTAAAAAACTTTAAAAAGACTAAGAAAAATATATAAGACAGATATGGCAGAATGCATGAACTCAGTTGGGATGAGGGGAACTGGGAAGAGAAATTAATCTAAATTGGACTGAGAAATGATGTATGAAATGCACGAAACTTCAATAAAAATATGAAAAGTCTAATGATCCTTTCAGAAGTAGCTATATGTTTTTTATGTATAGCATCCATACTAGTGATTTGCTTATCCTCTTAAGAAGTTAATAAAAGGAAAGTTGTGTCTCAACTGCACTGTAGGAGCTAATTAGCCCTTGGTAAAGAGGTTGTCTCCACCCCTGTTAATGTACAACTTCTGAGATATTTTCACCGCAACTATCTTGAGCTCTGTGTATTCAAATTTGCCTAGCTCTCATCCATTTCCAGACATCTTGAATCCACCAAAGGTGCACCCGGCAGATAAAACCACATAGCAATTCACTCACACCCCCTATGATTGCAGAGCAGAAGAGACTGCCATGGCTTTATCAAGGTCTTTTGTAAAGACTCCTGCTGCAGGGCCATAAGTAGTATTGCTTGGTCTCTTGATGACATCATCTACAGATTTAAAATTCATGATTTGTTGCACTAGTCCAAATATCTCCTTTTTGGCAATGTGCATCTCATCAGTGACACTGGAGAAAACTGTGGGCTGGACAAAGTAGTCTTTGTCCCTCCAGTGTCTGTCCCCACACTCCAGTTTGGTCCCTTCTTTCTTTGCACTCTCAATGAATTCAAGTATTTTATTATGCTGTGCCTTGTCAATCAATGAACCTTGGGTGAGTTCAGAGTTCAGAGGATTTCCAAGATTATATTTCTTTAGCCTCCTCAACCCTCCACCACACAAATTCATCATAAATTGACTCCTCGACAAAAAGCCTGGATACAACCACACAACATTGGCCCTGGTAGTAGAACACTCCTTGACGTGCAAACTGGATTGCACTGTCCAAGTCCCCATCAGTGAACACAATGCAAAGGATTTTCCTCCAAGCTCCAGGATGACCTTCTTCAGATTGCTTTTCCCAGAAGCTTCTTTCATTAATTTACCAACCTGTGTTGATCCAGTGAAGGCCACTCTGTCGATATCCATGAGAGAAGAGATGGCTGCCCCAGCAATTGGCCCATAACCAGGAATAATGCTCATCATGCCAGAAGGAACCCCTACCACTTTTATCAAAGATGCCATGTGAAAAGCAATGGAAGGAGTTTGTTCTGCTGGTTTGACAATTATGGTGTTTCCATAGCTAAGAGCAGGGCCTGTCTTCCAAATCAACATGACCAATGAGAATTCCAAGAATGGTTTGGCCACACACACCATTAGGTTCCTGTCTTGTAAAAGTGAAAAGGTCTCCATCACTTGCTATTGTTTGGCCACGGGTCTCATCAGCCCAGCCAGTATTTTAGTGGCTTTATGCATCCTTCTATATCCATCAGTAATACATGGATAAAGAACACTCTGGCATTGAATGACTCCTTTGTAGCCAGCAGCAAATGGTGTCCTTCAGTTAAGACAGCCAGCTTGTTCATCAGGCATCCCCTCTCTGAGGCATCCATGGTGTGCCATGGGAACTGATCTGGAAAGCCTGTCTTGGAGCCCTCAGGGTTCTATCAACATCTGCTTTGTCCCCTTCTTCCGCATGGCAGATCACTTCCTCAGTCACAGGGTTAAGAATGGGAAATTTCTTGCACTCACTGAATCATGCCATTCATTGTTTATGAAGAGCCTGGTATCCTGGATCTTCAACTTGACCAGTGGGGCAGGGACATCTGGGAGTGCCTGGTGGAGCTCCTGGAACACAGGTGACAGGATCAGCACTTGGCTTAACCATTGTTTTCTAAAAAGGCTGTTTCTGCAAAACTTGAATGTTTACACATATATGTAGTTCTGTACGCTTTTTTGTATACAGTGAATTCAGGTGTATGGAGGGAAAATGTGCATACATGTGTGTTTCATTGCATATGGAGGCAGTCGCAGGTGTGATCTTCAGAAAGTCCATCAAGTCCTTTCAACTGAAGTGTGTTATTAGTCTGCAACTGACCAACCAGGCTAGGTGGACTGACTAGGTAGTTCCAGGAACTTGCCTGTTGCTGAATAATGCCTTGGAATTACCAGTGTGCCTGGCATTTTTCTGGGGGTGATGGAAGTAAAACTCATGCTGCTATGGTCTTTATGATGATGTGGTCTTCAGGCTGGTGAGGCAAGCACTTTTCCTAGTGAAATATCTCCCCAAATTAATTTTTAAGTTGATAAACATCAATTAAAAATCAAATATATTTTATCTATATATCATCATATTATGCATATATTGTAAATATAGTTATAAAATAAACTTTGACAAGATTTTCAATTCAAAATACTTTTTAAAAAGTATGAAGAGTGTACATCTGAATTTGTGCTTAACTTTTTTCTTATTGTTTCCTATCTGATAATATGACTTCTTTTCTTAAGTTATAATACACTTTCAAGTCACATGCCTTTCAGATCTTTTTTGATCTGCATCAAAAACAGGTGCCATAAAATCCTTCAAGATGAAAGTAGCTGGCCTTGGCACAGGGAAACAGAATTTCCCTTCACCAGGCACAATAATTCTCAGAGGAAGATCTGCTTTGAAAGTCTCTTTAGCAGCACCTTTAATGGGTACACAACAAAACAAATGTGATGCTACTTTGGAAATGGAAATAGAAAGTAAAGATGAAAGTATATGTTTTACATAGATTACTAATTGGCATCCTTAAACTACCATGCATGTACCTCAAATCAGGCTTTACCTTTTATTGTTTAGTAGTGTTTATGATTAAAGTAATATATAAAATAAAATCATTTTTTTGCTCAATACAAAATTCACATTTGATTTTTTATTTGTTATTGATTCAATTAATTCAATATCATGTATTTGATAATATTCAGATCAGGCCCCCATAACTACATTCCCTTAGCACAACCCCAAACTGTATGTCCTGTATGCTCATGTATTTGTTTGTTTAAAGGCCTAGCAAGTCTGGTCTTTTGGGGTCTGGTTAACCTATCAGGAGTCACACCAGAAAGAGAAATGGACTCTACCTGTCCCAGTATCCATCAAATGCCAGATCAGTTGGAGCTGGGGCTACCTTCCAACCTCCCCCATGCATGCTGGACTCCTATCAGGGTTTTCACAGGTCATGCTCATTAAAAAAATGTTTTATGCTCATTTCACTCTGTTACTCAAACACACTATATCCGTATAGCAAGACATCATTTGTACTCTTAGATTTTCATAACAGCTTTTTAAATGTCTTGTAACATTTAGAGTTTAATATATTTGGAGTCCATAAGAAAATCAAGTTATATTAATTTTACTATGTGGTATGATTAGCATTACTTTCATGTTTCTTTTTTGTATATGCATACATTAAAAAACCTGCTATTACCCTCAGATTTTTCTTTTTTTAGCAATCAAGCCCTTTCAAGGACTTATTTACTTTTACTTTTTCTAACATGTTTCGTATGAAAGGTAAATGCTGTATCAGTATTCTGAAACATTAAAGAATTTCATTGTGAAATCACAGAAATGATGTATTCCTACCATTATCATATTGCACATGCTCTATTAGAATTTAAAAGGGACAAATGTAATATAACAGACAATAAATTGGACATGTGAAATATAAACCTAGTGATATCATAAAAGTTACTTAAATTGGTTATAATTTCATTTCAAACATGCTTTAATTTTTGTCTTTTACTTTTTTTTGTCTTTTTGATAGAGTCTCCCTGCAGTCCCAGTTGCCTGAACTCACTTTGTAGACCAGGCTGGCCTTAAACTCACTGAGATCTACCTGCCTCTGCCTCCCAGAGTGCTGGGATTAAAGGCATGCACTACCATGCTCGGCTTGTCTTTCATTTTTAATGAATGTTCGTAGGCTAATTGAAGAATATAGTCATCAAAAGGATGCTAATTTCTATGACTGGACCAGTTTTGCAACTAAATTTATATTGATAATTCAAATTGGTGTTCTTGACACCTTCTCTATCAATTTATAATGTAATGGCTTTGATAAATTAAAAGACTGAAGTTGATGATCACATATGTTCAGCGTCATGATGGCAGAGATGAGTACTACTAAACATAACTAAAAAAGAAACTAATTCATTAAACTCCACAAAAAAACCTTAAAAAACCTAGAAATGAAACTTCAAATTTTTGAGTGTCTTATTATTCATTCACAGAAAATCGGAGTGACAAATCCTTTTTTGTTAATGTGTCTAAGTATTTCAAAGATGATTTTCTTCAAGAAGCTTACAAGCAAAGAGTGAAAGATTATTCAAAATCTCTTAGGAAATGTTTAAATTTGCATCTTTATCATTATGCTAATGAAGTCAACTGAAGAGAGTACAGCGGAAAAACACTTAGATCCCTTTCACCTAGAACATGTACATAAAAGTTAAATATTTGCAACTTCTTTTGCATTTATCCCAGATGGTATATTTTGAATTGTTTAGAAACAAAAAGTAGCAAAGTTAGAATGACTAATTCCATGCAATAAACATTTTTCCTTGTGAAGGCTGAACAGCTTGAAAGCTAAGTAGTTGTAGTGAGAAATTTCACTCCTCCTCCTCCTCCTCCTCCTCCTCCTCCGCCTCCTTCTCTTCCTCCCCATCCTCCTTCCTTCTCCTTTTCTTTATAAGAGATGTTCTCTTATCCTTTGAGGGAGAACTGTGATGCACATGTCTCATTTTGGCTGAGCACTCCACAGTCTCTAAGACTCCATAGGTGGACCAACTGAGGGTCTCTGTGTTAAGTATCATCTGTTGGAAAAGAAGCTTTTCTGATGAGAGTTGAAAGATGCACTAATCTATGGAAATATATTGGATATTTTCTTAGAAGAAAGATAAATTATGTCAATTTCACAGAATAATTAGTGCCTTTTCTCATATAGCTTGTGACCTCTGCAGCCATAGGTTCTTGGTCCTGATAAAATTGCTAACTATAAGATTCATATTGTGTAAGATAGCATAAATCCAACCAGAAAGTGTTTGGTTTCTTCATTAATATTTATGCCACTATTGAACAACTAGTGGACATATCCTACTTAGCCACTCATTGGTGTAGTTCACATTGAGGATGGCTGGGTAAAATTTATTATTACTTTGCTCTTCTAGTAGAGTACATAGCTCCTTTCAGTATTATGAAAGCTATCCAGTAGAGATGAAGCTTTGAAATAAGCACCAGCCTGCTTTCTCTTTGTTCTATGACCCAAATGTGTAGAGTCTTTAGCAACAGTGTCTTATCATCAAATTCCGGTGGGTAAACAAGAGCAGTGACAACATTGCCGAGTGTCTGTGGGCTGCCTACTCAATAACAACTACAAAGGATGGTGTCCATTTGGATCTCTAGCCTTTTGATTGCTAGCCCATGGGTTCTGTTGAGAAGTTGTCCCCTTGTTATAGAGTAATTATATTTAAATATATTTTATATAAAATTTAAATATAAATATAAAATATATTTAAATAAATAAATTTAAAAAATATATTTTATATAAAATTTAAATATAAATATAAAATATATTTAAATATATTATATATACTGATTTCCTTCTTCACTCTCTTAAAGTTTTTATTGTACAAGTTCTTCACATTTTTGGATTTATTCCAAGATATTTTATGTATTTTGTGATTACTATGAATAGGAAATTTTTCCAGATTTCTTTCTCAGTATGCTTGTTGCTTGTATACAGGAAGGCTACTAATTTGGGGTGTTAACGTTATATCTTGCTATGTTGCTGAATATATTTACCAGATCTAGGAGTTTTCTGGTAAAGTCTTTAGTGTTTTTATGTATTAAATAACATCAATTGTAAATAAACTTTGAGATCTTCCTGTCCAGTCGGCATCTATTTTCCCCTTTGTCTGCTTTGTTTGTATTATTGCCTTAGCTAAGACATCAAGTAATATATTGAAGAAGAATGAAGAGAGTGGACATCCTTTTCTTGATCACGATTAAATTAGGAATGATTTCAATTTTTCTCCATTTAGTATGAGAAGGACTGTGGACTTGTGGCATGCAGATTAAAAATCTCTGAAATTTTGTCTTACCACTCTCAGAATTGCTAATATCTAAAAAATAAACAACAACTAGTGTGGTATGGAGAAATGGGAATTCTTTTCATTGATAGTGGCTGTGCAAACTGTTAAGAGCAAAGTTGGCTCTTGTTTGTAGGAATGTAAACTTGTATAACCATTATGGAAAGCAGTGTGGACAATCCTTTAAAATACTCAAAATGAGCCTACCACCTGACCCACCCATACCACTCCTGGGTCTATACCCTCAAGATTCATCCTACTGCAAAGAACATGCACATCCATGTTTATTGCAGCTCTCTTCCCAATAGCAAAGAGCTGGATCCAACCCAAATGCCCCTCAACAGACAAGTGAATGACAAAAATGTGGTACATCTACACAATGGAGTACTATTCAGTGGTAAAGAAAGATGACATTATGAACTTTGCAGGTAAATGGGTGGAGCTCAAAGCCATTATGCTAAGTGAAGTAACACAGTCCCAGAAAGACAAATGTCAAATGGTTTCCCTCATCTGTGGATACTAATAACAAATCCCCCAGATGAAAAGCAAGCTGAACAACATTATTGCTATATTTCTGTTTATCCGAAAGCAACTATGTTGTTATAATGTAAATCTCTCAATGGGCTTGTGGGTATACACACACACACACACACATATATGCAATATGTTATATGTATACAATATATATTGTCTGTTGGTCTTTAATCACACGTGGCCGCTATCCACATGGTGTTCTTCCCTCCTAGAACCAGGCTCACAGCTTCACAAGGCTACAAGTCTCAGCGCTGTCTCCTGCCTGCAGGCTAACAGTTCCTAGGCTGAACTTCTGGCAAGGAGAGTGGAGGGAACTGCAAGAAGTCACCTGATGAGAAATGAAACAGACTCAAAGAGTGGGTCTGGGAGAAAATTGACTCAGTTTTATTCATGTTAGCAATGTGTTTATATACTAAAACTACTGTGCTTTGGGCAAGGAAGTTGAGGGCAGAAGGGTGTGAATGAGGGGAAGGGAAGTGCAGGCCATCTTGGCTCCTACAGGGGGCTGCGGAGCTCCTATTTGTGCAACCAGTAAACTAGAGGTGTGACAATTTGCTCAATACCTCAAAGGAAGAGGCCATCAGGTACTGGAACTTTGCAGAGATAGGCAAGGCAGGATATACCACACTATCTAGACCTCATGGTGCTACAGATAACTCACAGAGACAACTTGAATGCCGATGGAGATATCAGATAACTCATGGAAGTTCTGGGACAGAACTTGCAGGTCCTGCCTCAAGACAGACAAAGTTTCATTCCTACACAGGCTCTAGAATCCACCCACCACTTATTTTCAGACTCTGTAATTACTGTATATGGGTGGAGAGTATGTATCCATATTTATGAGTAATATTAAATTAATGGAGGAATGTAATGGGCATAGAACAATATTCACTGCTTTAAAAATATTGGTGAGTTTTTGTACATTTCATGTAGTAAACATTTTTTGTCTTTTTTTTTAAATCTTAATCAAATTTAAATCCTTTCTTGAATCTGCACTCCCATAGCCCCTGAGCAGATTTCATGCTTTCTGTCAAATGTATTAAGTCCTATACTGTTAGCCATTTATATCCAGATGTTCCTCAGTGCAAGTTCATTCACAGAAGTCTAATCAGCCTATTTAGAGTCATTCCCTTACAGAATATCTATTTACTCTCCCTCACCCAGCAGTAAACATTGGCCAATAGTTCTTCAGCTAGGGCTGGGAACTGTTGCCCATTTCCCTCAATCTCTGCTTGATTTTTCATCTTATTGACTCTGCATAGGTCTTGTGCATGCTGCTGTCACCATTGTTGCAAGTTTATAAAATCAAGTGTATATATATACACTTGATTATATATATATATATATATATATATATATAATATATATATATATAAAACCCAGAAACAAAAACAGTATTTTATTCTCTAAAATGTAGCAACTTGTGGAACTTGTTACACTTTATAGCATCCATCTGCTGCAAACAGAAGTTTCTTTGATGAATGGTATGGCATAATTATAAGGATCCATATATGCATACCGTGAGAAATTTCACAAATGTTCGGTAACCTCCAGACACTCCCATTTTGCCAAGGTCCAGTCCCCTTATGCTGTCTCTGTTGCTACTCTGTGCATCTAATATAAATCTTTCCCATGCATTCTTTCTCCTTCCTATTGTCTGTCACTGAACAAGATCTTCCTTTCTCAGGTCAAGACTTAATTACAAATAAGCATCCTTAGATCATTTATAAAGTTCATGAACATTATAAATTTAAGAAATCACTCAAAGAGTCACGAAATCCATCAGCTACAATGGAAATGCTGGAATTAAAGAAAAAGGAGGAAAGGGCCTTAAAGTTAGTGCAGTTCACAGCTTACTGGATAATAATTTTATTACTTTTTCTCTTGCTGGTTTTAGTACCCTCAGAGGATCAAAACATCAAATATGATAGATACTGGTAGGTAAAATTTGCACAGCTGGAAAAATTGCTCTATAATTAGAAGCGTGGATGGATTTTAACACCTAATATATAACAAAGAACTTGAGAAAATTAACTTACCACAAAGACAAATGGCTACCCTCACTTTCATAAATCTCCAGTTGAGTCAGTCCCTTAAATTGTACTGGGAGTCTGAGAAGGTATTTCCTTACTCAAAGGATCCATCCCAGTCAGATGAAGGATAACATCAGAATATAGCTCTGCATTATCAGCCAAAACCCTTCACAAGTCCTTCCTGTATTTCTCAGCTTTCAGAGCTTATCAGACTATTTCAAATCAGCAATAAGTGAGATAAGGTAAAAAGGAGAAACATACGAATCAGAACAGAAGCAAGTTAAAATAAGTCTGTTATTCACAATTCTCTAGGAGCCCATACAGATTTCTTTTCTGTCTTTTTTTCAGAATTTCAGTCATCTTTCCTCATTTTCTCTCATCCAGACTAAGGCATCATAAACTTAAGTCCTTACCTCACTGCTTCTCTGTGCCTTTCCTTTAAATAATCATGAGCCACAAGTGTCATTCACATATTCCACACCTACTTTTTCATTCTATCAATATTTTGGAATGCTTGTTTTATAACAAATGTCATTCTCACCAGAAAGACTGCTTTCCTGTAATCTGGATTAAAGAAAATAAGCCAGAAAACAACTACTCCAATTATGAAAGCAAATAGTTAAAACAGCTATGTATAAAATTAAAACAAAGTGGTTAGGTAGCTGGATTTTCTCATTATTATTAATAACTCTATCAAATGATATCATTTAAAGACAAATTTGAAATATAAAAGGATTTGGATTAAAAATAATAAAGGAAAGCTCACTCTAGAGTAAAAGAAAAAAAAAAGGTTGGTGATTAGGCCCCAGATTCCCCTAAATATTGGTAAATTTATTTAAAATTGTGGGAATAAGGAAAAAAAGATTTATGCAATTTACAGTGAGGTAGGTAGGTGGACCTACGTGATCTATAGATATATAAAAACCAGGGGTGAGGATATCTTGAGCATTTCAGTAAATGAAGGGAACTCAATCAGCATGTTAAATTTGGAGGAAAAGTGCATTCTGATTTCTATGGTAAATAATCAACTAATAAGTCAGATGGAGGAAAACAGTCAAGACTCAGTCAGCATAAATGAATATTTTGAGAGAAATATTGGTACTCCATTATTGGAAGAATTAAATGTAACAAACATCCATGAATTTGGATTTCCTAACTCCTCATGTTACCTGACATTCTTCTACTGTGAGAACCCTCCCAGACCTCACTCAGTTCCAGGACCACTGCTTTCCCAGCTTTTCCCAAGTTCACTGTGTAAATGGCCAATTGTCCTTGTATGTGCTTCCATAGTAGTGTGTCTGTATCATACACAAGAAATTAAGGAAATTTTTCTTAAAATCTTATCTCATTTGAAATATTAGTCACTTAAGTACAGTTCCATAAGGGAGAGTTGATTTGTCTTGTAATTCCCGGTTAAAGTCCATCACTGTTGGGGAATCAAGGCAGCAGGAACTTAAGCAGCTACTTTATATTCCATTGACAGTCAAGGGGGAAGAGAAATGAATTCATGCATGACACCTGTACTCAGCTCACTTTCTCCTTTCTTATGTAATCCCAGATCCCTAGTCCAAGCCATAGTGCCAAACACAATGTATGTGTGGGTCTTCTCACTCATTTAATGTAATCAAGATAATGCCCCACAGACATGCCCAGAAGTCAACATGGTCTATACAATCACTTACTGATACTCTTGCCCCAGGTGAATCTAGATTGTGTCAAGTTGACAAATAAAACTAGCACAGGTGTCCTGTCTGGGTCCTATAAGTTTTCTTCTCTCTCTTTCACAATGTTTCCCAAGTCTTAGATGTAAGAGTCATATTTAGGTGCATGGTTTAGGTTTAGCACTACACAATCACTTATTTTCTGCATTTTTGACAAGTTGTGGATTTATGTAATGGTCTCCATCTGTGCTGGATAACGTTAGTGTCAACTTGACACACCTGGGTTGAGGGAGCCTCAATTGGGGAATTAGTTCCATTGGACTGGCCTGTGGCCACATCTGTGGAGTATTGTCTTGATTGTTGGGCAATGTGGGAGGGCCCAGCCCACTATGGGAGGTGCCACCTCTGGGCAGGTTGTTGTGTACCATGTAAGAGGGCAGGCTGGGCATGAGCCAGGAAAGCAAGCCAGTAAGCAGCATTCCTCTATGGCCTGTGCTTCAGCTCCGGCCTACAGGTTCCTGCCCTGAGTTCTTGCCTTGGTCTCCCTGAGTGATGAACTGTGACCCAGGACATGTGAGCTGAATAAACCCTTTCCTCCCCAAGTTGGTGTTGATCAGACTGTTTTGTCACAGCAATGGAAGAGAAACTAGAACAGAAATTGCTACCAGAGAGTGGGCTATTGCTG
This sequence comes from Rhizomys pruinosus, assembly GCA_009823505.1. NCBI lineage: Eukaryota > Metazoa > Chordata > Mammalia > Rodentia > Spalacidae > Rhizomys > Rhizomys pruinosus. The sequence goes on from VZQC01012421.1 coordinate 1,417,619, forward strand.
TGACAGACCTGGTCTTGGTGTTTTGGGCAAGGATTGTGGAAGCGTTTGGAACTTTGGGCTAGAAAAATCATTGAATGCCTAAAGATCGTGGCTATGGAATTTCGAACAGTTTTGCTGAAAGAATTGTAGATGATGGAGGCCTGGCTTGTGAAGTTTCTACTTTCAAAGGGAAGCAGAGATCATCAGGACTGTTTAATTTATGGGCTTTGGTCAGCTGGGGCTGAAGAATCAGCTGTAAGTAACAAGAGACCAGAACCTGAAGTGAAATCTTTTTTGTACTGGGACAATTGATGCTGGTTAGCTGGGGCTGAAAAATCAGCTGTAAGTAACAAGAGACCAGCATCACTGTGGTGAAATCTTCTGGGAAGAATTTCTTCAGGGTCAGCACACAGAAACTATGTTCCAGAAGGGGCCTGAGCCTCCATCTCAAGCCAGAAGCAGGACTTGGTAGTGTGTAAGAGTCTCCTATATGGTTCTGGTGTTGAAATTTGAGGGGGTCACAGAGAGCAGCCGAGGCTTCGCACTGTGAGAAGTCAGGAAAGACCATTGGTGGAAGTGCACCTCAGTTGCAGTGAAGACCCCAGGATTTCAGGGGTCACAGAGAGAAGCTGAGGCTTTGCACCAGGAGATGTCAGAAGAGGCCATTGGTGAAGGTGCTGCCTGAGTTTCAGTGGAGACCTCAGCTTTTTGGAGATACCAGAACCGTGGGATGACCACCAAGAGCAGCAGCAGGTGTGGAATGGAGTCAGCCTGGGCCTGTGAGATGAGCTGTGGGTGCTGTGGACAGCAGAGTTGGAGAAGGAGAGCTCCCTTTGGAGCCCAGGAGATGGTGAGTGAATCCCAGGTGTCCAGCCTTGAGCTATTTGCTGGACTTAGGTTTTGTTTGAGTGTGCCTGATTCTTCCCTTTGAAATAAGACAGTACTTGTTTTGGATTTTACAGCAGCCCACAGTTAAGAGACTTTTAACAGACTGTGAACTTTTAAGTATTTGGACATTTTAAGGGCTGTGGGGCTTTTAAGGTTGTACTGTCTTAGGTTGTGATTAATGTTAACATCATACCTTGAAGACTAGAACTGGAAAGGTGGTGGTTTAATAGTGATGTGTTTTGTGTGCCAAGTTGACAAGGGGTCAATTGTGCTGGATTGTTTTAGTGTCAATTTGGCACACCTGGGTTGAGGGAGCCTCAATTGGAGAATTGTCTCCATTGGATTTGCCTGTGGCCATGTCTGTGGAGTACTGTCTTGATTGTTGGGCAATGTGGGAGAGTCCAGCCCACTATGGGTGGTGCCACCTCTGGGCAGTTTGTTGTGTACCATATAAGAAGGCAGGCTGGGCATGGGCCAGGAGAACAAGCCAGTAAGCAGCATTCCTCCATGGCCTGTGCTTCAGCTCCTGCTTGCAGGTTCTTGCCCTGAGTTCCTGCCTTGGGATCTCTGAGTGATGAACTGTGACCCAGGAGATGTGAGCTGAATAAACTCTTTCCTCCCCAATTTGGTCTCTGTCAGAGTGTTTCTAGAACACCATTGCACGAATAAAGGAAGAGGAGTTTCTGTGATGAAGGGTAAGAGTTACACTCAACTGTGAGATTATGAGGTGAAGTATTTAGAATACAGTTGGAAATTACATTTGTTTAAGAAACGTAATTAGTGAGTCTCCTGTATGATGTATGACCTCACCTGGCATATATATTTGGCTAGATTTAGGGAACCAGGAATGAATTATTTCCCTCTTAGTGGTCTTTAAGTCCAATTAGACATCTGTTCATTACAAAGATAAAAGCACCAATATTACAGCATTGGGGACTCCTTTCTAGGCTAAATGTTGTGGTTTCTGTGCTTTACTATTGAGTAAGACTGTTGATTGATTTTCTCTCTAGACAACTTGCATAACAAGCGTCCTTAGTATGAGAGCTGGACCTCAGGGAGGAGGCATCCAAGTTAGTTTTAGCTCAGTTCCGAAAAGTTCTATGTCCAAAATATACAGTATATTTGGAAGAATGGTCTTACCTTCAAGTTCTAGGAGGAAACAAATCACAAAATATTCCTTGCATTCCTTAGGGGAGTCTCAATGATTTCTCTGACCAACATCGAGAAGGAAGATTCCTCATACCTGTCACTGGGGATTTTGCTAGTCCATGGCTCTTTGGGTGGTATTATAACCCCATGTGCCATAACTCTATTTAAATCATGTGTATGCATATTTTAAGTAACCTGGATTTGTTTTTTTACTACCCTGACCCATCTCTCAACACCTCTTTCTACGAAGCATGTAACTGATAATAAAAATCATTGACTTCAAAAAAAAGAAACAAACCTTGTGATATCTGTTTCTCTGCAGCCTTTTCAGATACCCTCCCTCTCCTTCTGTACTACCCCTTTCTTCATTCCCTAGTTAGAGCCACTCCCACTGTGCTCCCTTCCGTGTCCTACTATCCCCTTCTGAGATGTCCTCTGCCCATTTTCTGGCTTCTTGGCTACTACAGGTTACAAAGATTCAGAGCTAGAATCAGCAAATAAGAGATAGTATGTGGGGTTTTTCTTTCTGGGTCTGGGTTACCTTACTCTATCTAATGTTTTCCAGTTCTATCCATTTACGATAGTTTATCTTTCAATTTATTATAAAATTTCTTGAAGGGTGAAACTTTTGTACTTATTCATAGACTCAGCAGAATGCCAAAGTAGGTATGGCAGTGTTTAGTTAGTCATAAAGTGCAAAATTCTTCTTTAAATTCAGACAAAACACAACCAATGTAAATTTATGTCGTCTATACCTTGATTGTCTCATTTGTTTCAAATGCAATGAATCTTGATGAGGTCAATTAGATAATTTTGCTTCACAGACTAAGTACTGTGCTGAGTATTGGAGTATCTGTTCCAATTAAGCTCTAAGTTCCATTTCAGAGATGAACAGATTTTACTAGAGCCAATAAGGAAACACAGAAACTTCATTTTTGCTAATGAATATCAGTTTCATTACTGTTGAGGGCACTGGATGGATCCATGCATTATCACTCTTTCAGCCGCTTAACACACATTGGCTTAATACCACTTAAGTAACTTATGACCTCTGAAAATAAACTGTATGTTAATTCCAAAATATGTTTAGGAGCTCACACTTTTCCTTTTAATTTTATATTACTCTAATATATGAATAAATACCTTCCAACCATATACAACAAATACAAAGTCTAAAAATAAGTGGTAAGGTATGAATCCAGCTTGGTCATGGTGGATAATCTTTTTGATATGTGCCTGTATGTGTTTTGCAAGTATTTGGGTGAGAATTTTTTTGCATCTATATTCATTAATGAAATGGGTCTGTAGCAAGAAAGAATATTTTAAATATCTGTTTCCAATACATTGTTTGATTTTTATTCTCTTTGAAGAAAAACACCAGAAACAAGCATGGAACCTAATAATAAAAAGGTGAATTCGGGGCTGGAGAGATGGCCTAGTGGTTAAGAGCGCCGACCGCTCTTACAGAGGACCCGGGTTCGATCCCCAGCACCCACATGGCGGCTGAGAACCGTCTGAAACTCCAATACCAGGAGAACTCCAGTTCCAGGGGAATCTGACACCCTCTTCTGAATTCCGCGGCATTGCACGACACGGGTGCACAAACCTACATGCAGACAGTACACTCATTCACATACAAAAATAAAAAAATAAAAAAAAAAGGTGAATTCATTTGCTCCAAAGATTCCACATATTTTTAATAAATACTGCTAATAGTTTAAGATATTTTTCATATACTAATTAAATATAAACATATGAAACTTAAAATCAGAAAACATATATGCATTAATTTAAATAACTAAAATTTTCATATTAGTATATTTGGCTTTCCAAGAAATATATTATGTAACATATTTAAATATGCTAAACTATAATGAACATTTGTATATGCTTTATTTATACTGTATTTGTTACATGATCCCTGAAAATAAATTGTGATTTCTAATACTAATAATCTTTTAGTTAGTTAATAAAAGTTTGCTTAATAATCATTTTTAACATAACAAAAATGAAAGCCATCATTATTTATAAATTCATATACATTTATTACCTACCTTCTGTAAGGTATATTACCTTCTATAAGCCCATGAACAAATATTGTGACAAAGCCATTAGCTGGGATTTGGAAAAATGTTGACAGTCCTTATGAAAGAGTTTCTAAATAAAGGTGCATTTACTCTTGGATGATCAAGATGAAATTAATCTCTTAAAGCACATAAATAATTCAGTAGTCATTTGTTATTTTTCTGTCATGCCATTCATTTCATTTGCCTCAAAGCTCAGGGTTAATAACTCTAATTATATACCACAAAGGAAATCATATATATATATATATATATATATATATATACATATATACCAAACACACACACATATATATATGTGTGTATATTTGTTTTCTTTTCATAAAATTAATAATTTTATCTTCCCCAAACCTCTATTATGTACGAATGTATTTCAAAAACAAATAATAGAGCAAGAAGTTTTACTTTACCTAAGGGACACCAAAATCTCCACTAGAAAACTAGAAATGATTAACAATTTCAGTAAAGTGGCAGGATTCAAAATTAATGTAGAAAAATCAGTAGTCTTTCTTTATAGGAACAAGCAGTTGTGGAAGGAATACAAGATTTTTCCACTCACAATAACCTCTAAAAAAATAAAATATTTAGGAACAAACCTGAAAAAAAGACACTAAAAATCTCTGCAATGAAAATTTTAAATCCCTGAAGAAGGAGAGTGAAGACGACACCAGAAGGTGGAAGGAACTCACATGCTAATGGATTGGAAGAATTAATATAATAAAAATAACCACCCTACCCAAAGTAAAATACAGATTCAATTCCATCCCAATTAAAATCCCCATGAGTTTCTTTACAGACCTACAAAAAAAAAGCAAAGCCTAAATTTCATATGAAAAAACAAAAGACCCTTGATAGCCAAAGCAACCCTGATCAAAAGGAGCAATGCAGGGGGATTCCTATACCAGATATCAAACTTTACTACAGGGCTATAGTCATAAAAACAGCCTGGTATTGTCACAAAAATGACCTGTAGATCAATAGGACAAGATTGAAGATTCAAACTTGAGCACAAGAAATTTCAGCCACCTCATATTTAAGAAACAGGCCAAGAAGACTCAATGGAGAAAAGAAACCATCTTCAGCAAATGGTGCTGGGAAAACTGGATCACCACTTGTAGAAGAATAAACTTAAACCCCTACCTCTCACCTTGTAAAAAATAAACTCCAAATGGATCAAAGACCTCAATGGAAAACCCACAAATCTGAAAACACTTTAAATCAGACATCAACTGCACAAGTGTATTAGTCACTTTTCTGTTGCTGTGATAAAACCACCATGAGCAAGGGAATTTATAAAAGGAAGAGTTTATTTGAGCTTACTATTGATGGTTCCAGGGAATCAGCGTCCATTGTGGTGGGAAGCATGGTGGCCGGGGCTGGATCGGCAAGCCAAGGGCCACATCTCGCAATGAGCACAGGAAGCAGAGAGAGAGAGACTGGAGACTGCTAGGCTGGTTAAACTCACTAAGCCTGTCCCCAGTAATGTACTTCCTCCAGTGTGGCCACACCTTCTAAGACCTCCAAGAACAGTGCCACCAACTGGAGACAAAATGTCTGAATACTTAAAGCCTATGGAGGACACTATCATTCAAACCACCACAACAAGAAATAAGGTCTACAATTGACAAATGGAACCTTATTAAACTCAAACCGTCTATATAAAGAAACAATCAAAAAAAGTGAAGAGAAACCCCACAGAGTGGGAGGAAAATCTCACCAGTGACACATCTGACAAAAGTTTAACATCCAGAGTATATAAACTACTCAAAAAACAAAGAAGCAGGAAAACAAATGACCCACTCAAAAGATGGAGTAAGGACTGAATAGAGACTTCACAAATGAATAAATAAAGATGGCTGAGAAACATCTTAAAATGTGATTAACATCACTAATAATTAAGGAAGTGCAAATTAAAAGCACTTTAAGATTTCATCTTACTCAGGTAAGACTGCCTATGATCAAGAAAAAAAAAGGATACAATATGTTGGAGGGCTTGTGGGGAAAAGGGGAACACTCATCCACTGCTGGTGGGAATGCAAAATCCTGAAACCCCTCTGGAAAGCAATGTGGAGAATTCTTAAAAGACTCAAAATGAGCCTACCATCTGACCCAGTCATACATCTCCGGGGTATATACCGGCAAGACTCATCCTACCCCAGAGATACATGCATATCCATTTTTTTGCAACTATCTTCATAATAGTGAAAAGCTAGAAGCAATCAAAGTTTGCCACAACAGAGGAGTGGATAAAGGAAATGTGGAATTCTATGAAGCAGTAAAGAAAGACAATGTCATGAAATTTGCAGGTAAATGGATGGAACTGGAAGTGATTATGCTAAGTGAAGTAACAAAGTCCCAGAAATACAAACAACGTGTGGTGTCCTTCACTTTTGGATCCTAGCACCAAATCTCTATTTGTAAGGCAAACTGAATAATTATTTTTCTTTCTTTCTCTTTAGTAAATGTGATACCTGATGTAACTCATCAACCTGCTATGTAATATAGGAATGTAAAGTAACATTTTTCTTTACCTGCATATAACTCTATTGTTATATGTGAATCCCCAAACATGTTTCAGAATTGAGTTATAGTTTATTTTAGATGTAATAATTTTGGTATATATGTGGCCTGTATAAATGCACATACATGTTGGAGTGATACAAATTGGGAGAAACGACAACAAAAAAGACTGTGTCAAAGAACTGACTGAGACAGTAAACTGCCCAAAACAGTAAACTTAAGCATCGTAATTAAAAAAAAAAAAAAAAAAAAAAAAAAAAAATGATGCAAGACATATATGGCAGAATGCATGAGGTCTGGTGGGGAGAGGGGGCAAGGAAGGGGTAAAGGGTATAAAGTTGATTAAGAAATGTCATATGAAATGAACAAAACTTCAATTAAATATGTGGAACAAAATGGCAAAAAAGATGTTTTAGTAGTTTTATTTTAATTTAAAAATTAAAATTCACAGTGGACTTAGATATACAGCCACCAGAACACCAACGCACACCCAGGTGAGGTGCACCTGCCTTGGGGCTATACCTACCTCCTATGGAGGTCTGGTACCACCCAGAAGCCTCCCACCTTGGGGTTCCACCATGGTATGGGTGGACGTAGACACCTGGCAAGCAGGTCAACAAGGTACTGGCATTCCGGCCAAAGTAGAAACAATCCTCCCCAACCAGCCCACCCCACCACTCAAGCTGGTGAGCTTTGATGCAGAGGATCTAGCAGGCACAGTGTTAATGATTCTAGTCTGTGTAGCTAATGTTGAGGAACGAGAATACAAAGAGATAAACAAACAAAAAAACAAATCCACATGCCAAAGACACACACACACACACAAAACATAGGAAAACCTCATAATAAGTCCACAATGAACCCTACCACCCTACAGAAGATTCCTACAATGAGATCTCCCTGGAAGGAAACCAAGACACTGACCTTAGAAAAACAATTGTAGACATATTCAAAGAAATCAAAGAACATAAAGAACAAATCAGAGAACTAAGGGGAGAGAATGAAAAACTCAGGAAGGACCTAGAGGGAGATATTGACAAACGTTGGAAAGAACTAAAGGGAGAAAATTACAAACTCCAGAAGGAAGTAGAAGTGCTGAAAAGATCCCAGGCTGAAATGGAAAAAGAAACTGACCAGCGAAGCAAGGAGCTACAAGAAGAGAATGGCAGGCTCCAGAAGGAACTGGAAATACTAAAGGAATCATAGGATGAAATGAAAAAGGACATTGAACATTCATCCAATAAACAGGAAAGCCTCAGAAGCAGAATGGACGAAGCAGAAAAAAGAATATCAGACCTTCAGGATAACATGGACCAACTAGAATGCTCAAGTAATGATTATGAAAAATTTTAAAAAACACATAAGAATGGAACAACCAGGAAATGCGGGACACTATCAAAAAAACAAACCTCCATATCATAGGGATAGAGGAAGGAGAAGAATCCCAAGACAACACTATTGACCAGATCTTCAACAGGATAATAGATGAAAATTTCCCCAAACTGAAAAAAGATAAACCTTTACGAATACAAGAAGCACATAGAACACCAAAAAAACAAGTCCAGAAAAGAGTTCACTGTTTCAGTCAGTTCTTTTTTTTTTTTAATTTAATTTTTATTGATGGTTTGTGCATTTCGTACATCATTTTCCAATTCAGATCAGGCATATTTCCCTTTCCCTTCCCCCCCAACCACACCCCATCCCAGATCATGTATTCTGCCATAACTGTCCTGCATCTTTCAGTTTTTTTTTTCATTTTTTAGCTATAAGTGATAATCCATGAGTATAAGCATCCTTCGTGCAAAACCAATCTACAGATTGTTGTGCCCAAACCCCCACAGTCCCACCATTCAGTGGGGGGTGACAGGTTGTTTGTTCAATCAAGTTGATCAAATGAGTGTCCAGACTACATC
>VZQC01012421.1:1427607-1536019 GCA_009823505.1 Rhizomys pruinosus
TTTTTTTTTTTTTTTGGTCTTTTTGAGACAGGGTCTCCCTGTAGCCCCAGCTGTCCTGGAACTCACTCTGTAGACCAGGATGGCCTTGAACTCGCAAAGATCTGCCTGTCTCTACCTCCCAAGTGCTAGGATTAAAGGCGTGTGCCACCATGCCCGGCAGAAATGAGTATTCTAATATCAGACAAAATTGACCTCATAATAAAATTAATCAGAAGAGACAAAGAGGGTTACCAAATCTGTATCAAAGGAACAATTAACCATGAAGACATCATAATCCTAAATGTTTATGCACCAAAATCTGATGCACCTAACTTTATAAACACTACTCTGCAGGACCTAAAGACACAGATTAATCCCAGCACACTAATAGTGGGGGACTTCAATACCCCACTGAGCCCACTAGATAGATCAACTGGACAAAAAAATAAACAGAGAGACATCAGAACTGAACAATACAATCCACCAGATGAACCTTCCAGACATCTACAGAATATTCCACCCAAACACTGGAGAATATACTTTCTACAGCACCCCATGGAACATTCTCCAAAACTGACTACATACTAAGACATAAATAATTCTCTACAAATACAAAAGGATTGAAATTATTTGATGCATTCTATCAGACTGCAGTGCAATAGAGCTCAATATGACCACCCGAATAAGCCCTACTAGCTATAAGAACACATGGAAAATAAACAACACAATTCTGAATAATGAATGGGTCAGGGAAGAAATAAATACTGAAAGAAAAGTATTCGTGGAACTAAGTGAAAAAGACAATACAACACAACAAAACCTGTGGGATACATTAAAAACAGTCCTAAGAGTGAAATTTATAGCCCTAAGTGCCCACTTAAAAAAAAAAGAGAGAGAACAAATAAACAATCTAACACTGCAGCTAAAAAAAATGCTTGAGTGACAACAACAAATGAACCCTTAATCCAAAAGACAGGAAGAAACAACAAAAAATCAGAACAGAAATCAATGAAATAGAAACAAGGAAAACAACACAGAGAATCAATAAATCCAAAAGCTGGTACTTTGAAAAGATAAACAAAATAGACCAAACACTAGCCCAGTTAACCAAAAGAAAGAGCAACCAGCCAAAATCAATAGTATTTGTGATAAAAGGGGAAACATCACAACGGACAAAGAAAAGATCCAGAAAATCATAGGAAAATACTTCAAAAACCTATACTCTACTAAATTTGAAAACCGAAGAGAAATGGATGAATATCTGAAATCCTGGGACCCAACAAAGCTTAAGCAAGAAGAGGTTGACAGTTTAAACAGACCCAAAATATTTGAGGAAATTGAACACGTAATAAAAAAATAAAACCTCCCAACTAAAAAAAGATGGGGCCCAGATGGTTTCACAACAGAATTCTATAAAACATTTAAAGAGGTCTTACAACCATTACTACTCGAACTGTTCAGAAGGATACCAACAGAGGGAAATCTCCCTAATTCCTTCTATGAAGCCAGCATCATTCTAATACCAAACCAAGCAAAGACACAACCAAAAATGAAAACTATAACCCCATCTCATTAATGAACATAGATGCAAACATTCTCAACAAAATACTTGCAAATCACATACATACCCACATCAAAAAGAAATTCCATCATGATCAAGTTGGATTCATACCAGAGATGCAAGGGTGGTTCAACATATGTAAATCAATAAATATCATAAAACACAAACATGGACTGAAAGACAAAAAACACACACACAATCATCTCAATTCATGCAGAGAAAGCCTTTTATAAGATCCAGCATCCTTTCATGTTTAAAGTTCTAGAGGGAATTGGACTGGAGTGAACATTCCTCAACAGGAACAAAGCCATATATAGCAAACACACTGCCAATATCATCCTAAGTGGAAAAAAAATTGGAAGCATTCCCCTTAAAGGCAGCAACCTGGCAAGGCTGCCCCCTGTCACCACTCCTCTTCAACATAATGCTTGAAATGCTTGCTGGAGCAAAAAGACAGAAAAAAAAAAAGGAAATTAAAGGAGTACTAATTGGAAAAGTGGAAGTCAAACTATCCCTTTAGGAGATGATATGATAGTTTACATAAGAGATGCTAAAAACTCCACCAGAAAACTCCTAGAAACAATTAAGAGTTTCAGTAAAGTGGCAGGACACAAAATTAACCTAGAAAAATCAGTAGCCTTTGTTCCACCAACAATAAACAATTGGACAAGGAATATAAGAAGACCTTCCCACTCACAATAGCCTAAAAAATGCATGGGGACAAACCTAACCAAAGGCACCAAACATCTCTACAACAAAAATTTTAAACCCCTGAAGAAGGAGATTGAAGATGGCATGAAAAGATGGAAAGACCTCCCATGATCATATAAAAAATTAATATAGTAAAAATGTCCATTCTACCCAAATTGATAAACAGATTCAGCGCAGCAATCCCAATAAAAATCCCCATGAGTTTCTTTGCAGACTTGGAAAAAAAATCCTTAAACTCATATGGAAAAACAAAAGACCAGAAATAGCTAAAGAAACCCTGAGAGAAAAGTGAAGTTCAGAGGTGTTGTCAATCCCCTGGGCCTGCCAGGGAACTTTGTGGTCCACTGTGAATGAAAGGGGGTGAGAGGCACAGAGTCAAAATGCAGACCCTGGGAGTAGGGTGAAAGTGGGCAGAAGGTGAGCTGCCACAGACTCATCTATTGGGGGCAAGGTTAAGGTTTATATACTGTTCTCATTCCACTCCCCTCTTAGGGCAGTCATCATGTCACTTTGTGATTGGCCCAGGTGTATGATTCAGCTGTTTGTATGGTCGCCTGCCTAGGGCAGGTTAGGTTGATGAGGGACAAGCTTTGCACAGGTTCACTGCATAATTCTCAGCATACAGGCGACTGCACAGGGGGCAGGATTGCTTTACCAGACTTCAACGTATATTACAGGGCTATAGTCATAAAGACAGTCTGCTACTGGCCCATAAACATAACCACTGTCCAAGGAAAGAAAATTGAAGATAAAAACTCGAGATCATATAATTTCAGGCACTTCATATTCCTCACATTTTTTTGACAATGGGACAAAAAAAGCTCAGTGGAGAAAGGATAGCATCTTCAGCAAATGGTGCTGGCAAAACTGGATCACCATTTGTAGAAGAACAAAATTAAACCCCTACCTCTCACCCTGTACAAAAACAAACTCCAAGTGGATTAAAGATCTCAATGTGAAAACTGAAACCCTGAAGGTGATAGAAGAAAAAGTTGGCAGCCACCTACAACACATAGGCATAGTAAAATACTTTCTAAATCAGACAGCAGTTGCACAGGAAATAAGGAAAACAACTGACAAGTGGGACCTCATTAAACCCAAAAGCTTCTGTACAGCAAAAACAAAAACAAAACAAAACAAAACAAAATAATAATAATAATAATAATAATAATAATAATCAAAGAAGTGAAGAGAAAACCCACAGAGTGAGAGGAAATCTTCACCAATGATACATCTGACAGAGCATTAACATCCAGAATATATAGACTACTCAAAAAACAAAGAAGAAAATAAATGACCTACTCAAAAGATGGAGTAAAGAGTGAGGAAATGAATATGGCTAAGAAACATCTTAAAAGTGTTCATTAAAACTATTCTCAGAGATCATCTCACTCTGATAAGACTGGCTAAGATCAAGAAAACAAAAGACACCAAATGCTGGAGAGGTTGTGGGGAAAGGGGAACACTATTCCACTGCTGGTGGAAATGTAAACTCCTACAACCATTATGGAAAGAGTGTGGAGAACTTTAAAAGACTCAAAATGAGCCTACCACCTGACCCAGTCATACCACTTCTGGGTGTATACCCACAAGACTCATCCTACTGCAAGGTACATGCACATCTATGTTTATTGCAGCTCTTTTCACAATAGTGAAGAGTTGGAACCCACCCAAATGCTCCTCAACTGAGGACTGGATAACAAAAATATGGTACATCTACACAATGGAGTTCTATGAAGCAGTAAAGAAAGATGACATCATGAACTTTGCAGGTAAATGGATGCAACTCCAAACCATTATGCTAAGTGAAGTAACACAGTCCCAGAAAAACAAATGGCAAATGGTTTCCTGCATTTGTGGATGCTAACACCAAATCCCCAGTTGAAAAGAAAGATGAACAACATTATTGTTATATTTCTTTTATCTGAAAGCAACTCTGTTGTTATAATTTAAATCTCTTAACAGGCTCTAGAATCAACCTACTGCTTCAGACTCTGTATTTACTGTATAGGGGTGGAAGGTATATATTCATATTTTAGAGTAATATAAAATTAAAAGGGGGAAATGTGAATTCTTAAACATATTTTGCAATTAACATACACTTTATTCTCAGAGGTCTTAATTTTAATACATCTGTGATGGTTTTATAAGCATATGTTGGAGCAATACAAAGGGGAGGGAAAATCAACAACATAAAGACTGGGTCAAAGAACTGACTGATACAGTTAAACTCTCCCCAAAACAACAAGCCTCTGCAGTGAAAAACTTTGGAAGGACTGCGAGAAAGATGCAGAACGCATGCACTGGGGTGGGGTGGGGGCAGGGAGAGGGGAATGTGTCTAAATTGGACTGAAAGATAATGAAATACACAAATAATCAATAAAAATATTTTAAAAATGAAAATCCACATCTTAGAGAGATGGCCCAGTGGTTAAGAGCACTGGCTGATCTTGCAATGGACGAGGGTTCATACCCAGTATCCACATTGCTGCAAACAACAATCTATAATTCCAGTTCTGAAGCCCTCTTATGACATGGGCACACTTACATACATGCAGGCAATACACTCATAAAAATAATAAATAATATATAAAAAGCTTAAAGTTAACAGGACTAAAATCATCATATAATTAAAAGCAATGACAAACCAAGAAACTTTAATGCCTCTGTTTTCTTCAAGATCAGAATTCACAGAAGCAGAATTTGAATCTCAGCAGTTTACTCTGATTATGTTCTTTTGCAGCAACTATAACAAGTGCCTGTTAATATGTTCTTATACTATTTTCTGTTGACATGGGCAGTTTCTACTTTCTATTTATAATTAATTATCTTATGAAAATATTCTATAATATTAATAAATCCTAATTACTTAGACATGACTAAACTAAAAAGGTATTACAAATTTTTGAAATTTTCTATTTAAAGATATTTAATTTAATGATGAATAGCTGCATAATTTTTTTAAATATCCAATATAATATTATTGAAGCATTTGTACAGAAAAGTTCATATAAGCATTTGGTAAACTACCATAAACTCTTCAAATATTTCTGTCTACTTAATACAAACAAAGGCTGTCATTTATGACACAGTGATTCTTTGTTGATAAATCCCTGGTCACAGTTATATTTCAGCATATAATGTAATGTTCCTTAGATTATTATTCTAATTAAAATTTATAGTTCTGCAATTAATTAAATATTACATTCTTTCCTCCATCACCTTTTCTCCTTCCTTTACTTGTTAACATAATTAGAAGTTGTTTTATAGCTCTGTCAAGATTGTTAAAATATTTAGAGCTTTAAAATATTAACCAGCAACCATTACACATTCATTTAAAGACTTCCTGACTAGCCAACATGAAAGGAAATGACAAATGATATATCTCCCATAAAGTCAAGAAAGAAAATAAAATTGTCTGTAAAGTGTCCATTATATGACATGGATCCTTTGGTCCTCTGGATTCAATGCATAGAGCTTTGTCTTTTTAACTTAAAATGATATATTTTTCAATTGCAGAATTTTAACATGCATTAAAATTTAAAATGTTAGTCAACTTCAAACACCAAGCTAAAAAATCTTCTCTTAGATAAGGGAATTTTTAATTTTTATTTATTTATGTGTATGAATGTATTGTCTGCATGTAGGTTTGTGCACCCGTGTCGTGCAATGCCGCGGAGGTCAGAAGAGGGCGTCGGATTCCCCCGGAACCGGAGTTCTCCTGGAATTGGAGTTACAGATGGTTCTCAGCCGCCATGTGGGTGCTGGGGATCGAACCCAGGTCCTCTGCAAGAGCAGTCAGTGCTCTTAACCACTAAGCCATCTCTCCAGCCCCAAAGGAAAAATTTTTATGGGTAAAACTTACTGTTAAGATTATTCATTTATTGAGATTGCCATTTTATTTTAATTTTAATTTCCAATAATTCCCCATTAGAAAAAATTATATCACCTTGATTATTTCATTTATAATCATATTCAACCATTAATGTTGCTGCTGTGCTTTAAATTCACTTTTCATTGAGAGTTATAGAAACTCAAGCACATGCCATAACTATACAAATCCAGTAAAACATTTCTAGTTGCTGCAATCATGATTTTAGAAAAGAATGGAAAGGAACATCTTGAAATGCTCTGTTTAACGACTTGTATTTCAGGATTCTGGTTAGCCTTAACTGAAATTATGAGGACTGGGGATGGAATAATGGTTTAATACTTTTTTTCATTTCTTCACATTTGTTCTCCTTGAAGATATTTGTGAATTGCAATTTTTTTTTTTTTGTCTTTACAAGACAGGGTCTCCCTATAGCCCCAGCTGTCTTGGAACTCTCTATGTAGACCAGGCTGGCCTTGAACTCACAAAGATCTGCCTGCCTCTGCCTCCTGAGTGCTGGGATTAAAGGCTTGTGCCACCATGCCCTGCTGAATTGAAAAAATTTAACAATGAAAGTAGACTCCGGAATTTTTGGTTTGATAAATTTCTGTTTGTCAGTGTGATGGATAATCCTCTATATCGACCTGGCTGGACTTCAAATTACAATGGAAAATTGCACTGGGAACACTTATGGTGGTGTTTCCAAAAAGGGTAAAATGTAGAGATAAGATTCCTTGGGATATTTGAAGTATAGATGTATCTGCTGGGATCTTAAAATGAAAAGAAGGGAAAATCTAGCGGATTGCCAGCCCTCTCTCGCCCTCGCCCTCGCCCTCCCCCTCCCCCTCCCCCTCCCCCTCGCCCTCCCTCTCCCCCTCATCTCTCTTCTTCCTGACTGGACAGCTGTGACCAGCTTCCCAACACTCCTGCTCACATGTCTTTCCATGGTGGATTGCGTTCTCAAAATGTGAGCCAATATAAGTCATTCGTACCTTAGGTTGCTTTAATCAGCTATTTGATCACAGAGGAGAAATATTACCAATGTATCTAGGCTCTCCATTCTCTCAGTATTTCGTGATCTGTCCCCATCCATTCACTCCAACTCCTGAGGTGCTTCCATTCAAACTCTCCTCAAATTGGGCTGTGTCCACTCTTTGGATCACTCAGTAGCTGCACATTCCCTAAGCTTAGTGCTTATAGCGAGGGTTTGTGCAATTTTTTTTCCAATTTTTCCAAGATTATTGTATATATATATATATATATATATAATATATATATATGAGACAATTGACTAGTTTTGATTTCCTTTGAATAAATTATCACCCAAGAAAATGAATATACTATGATGCCCGCTGTGCTGAGCAACCCAGGGGAGCAATCCATTAAGCAGCATTCCTCCAGGGTTTGTGCTCCAGCTCCTCATTCCAGGTTCCTGCCCTGAGTTCCTAACTTAATGATGAAATGTGACCTGGGAAATGTAAGACAAATAAACCCTTTCCTGCCCAAACTGGTACTGGTCATATTGTTTTGTCACAGTAATTGAAGACAAACTAGAATACCAGCTTTCCACATGTCATCTCTTCTTCCTACGAATACATTCCTTTCCTTCTCCCAGGTAAAGTGTAAGCTTATTTTTATCATTTAAGCACATTTTGATTTATTTTAATAATTCTATTTATTTTTCCTTATAAGTTCAGTATCTTCAAAATTTCTTGATGTAAATCAGTCTCTCTCTCTCCCTTTCTCTCTCTCTCTCCCTCCCTCCCTCCCTCCCTTCCTCCCTCCTTGCCTCCCTCTGTCTCTCCACTTCTTTATTGGAATCACAATGCTAGTCATACACTGCTGAGAGGTATGTAAATTAGTCTAGACACTTGAGAAAAAAGGACGTCGACTTTTAGAGTCAGCAATAACCCTGCAATGCAGGTGCAATATCCATGTTAATTGTAACACAGCTAGAGCTAACAAAGTCATAGAATTATAATTCCCTTGATGAAATGCCATGCAGTTACTGGAAAAAAAAAAAAAAAAAAAAAAAAAAAAAAAAGAAAGAGTCCTTCATTAGAAGAAATCTGGGACTCCAGAGTGACTATCACCAGAAAGAAATCTGGATCCTGAGGAGAAGCAAGACGGTATATATAATGATTAAAAGCACGTTTGCACACATCGGGATTGAAGCCAATGAACCAGTTTAGTTACAATATACCAGTGGTAGGTGAGCTCACAAAGATATTTTCAGTTAACCAGATTGGGTGAGGATAAACAAGTTTCTTCGACCTGGAGAAACAATTCCATTGCTTGGAGAGGAAATACTTCCTGGCTATTTTAAGCTTCCCAGTACTGTAGAAACAATGTAGTGCCTGAAATGAAGGTGCAGCCTTCATGTTACGGACTGGTTCTGGCTGGCTGACTACAGTTAGCCTGAGAATATTGAGGCAGTTAATATATTAAATGTACATATAAATATCTCTGAAAATATCACAAAAAAAAAAAAAAAAAAAAAAAAAAACCCCCCCATTTTTATTGCACCCCCCCCACAGTTATATAGCTAGGAAGAAATATATCTGTAGTATCAGATTTTCAAATGAAGACAGTTTTCAGGAACTGTATGAGCAAGTGAAACATAGCAGCTTGTTCTTGGGCGGCTTTGGACATTTACTGGGAGTCTGTCTTCTCACTTCCTTGTGAGCTCTATGTTTTTTTTTTAATTTTTTTTATTATTATTTATCTTTGTATGTGTATGAATGTACTGTCTGCATGCAGATCTGTGCACCCGTGTCGTGCAATGCCGCGGAGGTCAGAAGAGGGTCTCGGATTCCCCTGGAACTGGAGTTCTCCTGGAATTGGAGTTACAGACGGTTCTTAGCCGCCATGTGGGTGCTGGGGATCGAACCCTGGTCCTCTGCAAGAGCGTCGGTGCTCTTAACCGCTAGGCTATCTCTCCAGTCCCAAGCTCTATGTTTTTTAAGATGGATTTACTCGTCCACTCTCCCCATGGCTCAGTGCCCACACAATGATAATAAGCTGTTTTAAACATTGTTTTAATTTATTTATTCTTGTATGTGTATGAATCTATTGTCTGCATGTAGGTTTGTGCACTTGTGTCGTGCAAGGCCACGGAGGTCAAAAGGGAGTGTCAGATTCCCCCTGGAACTGGAGTTAAAGACGGTTCTCAGCTGCCATGTGGGTGCTGGGGATCGAACCCGGGTCCTCTGTAAGAGCAGTTGGGCTCTTAACTGCTAGGCCATCTCTCCAGCCTTAAACATTTTTATTGATCAATTCTTATTGGTTTTGCTGATGATGTTTCCCACCAGGTCACACGGCTTTACCATCATTCATGTATTTTCTGTCCACATATTTGTGTTGATAAAAAAAATTGCACTATATTCCTCATGGTTAGGGGAAATGCCTCTAAACTGGTAACAGATTATCTCTACGAGGCAGGGGTGAGTCTTTGAGGTTGTGCCTGATATGTTCTCTCACCCTTGGTGTTTTTTTTATTTTATTTATTTTTTGTTTATTTTATATGTATGACTCATGCCTGCATGTGAATTGGTGCACCCATGTCTTGAAATGCCTGTGGAGATCAGAAGAAGGCATTGGATCACCCGGAACTGTAGTAAATTATGTGTGGTAGCAGCCATGTGAGTGCTGGGAATCAAACCCAGGTCCTCTGCAAGAGCAGGCAGTGCTCTTAACTACTGAGCCATCTGTCCACCCCCACCCTTTTATAAGTAACTGAAACATTGTCAAGTTCTACTTTCAAATGACATTTGATAAAGTATATTTTATATACCACACATTTTTATCTCAAAGGTAAGAATTTAATTTTATTTTTGAATAGTACACTCTTCTATCTTTTTTTGTTGTTGTTGTCTTTTCGAGACAGGGTCTCCTTGTAGTCCCAGCTGTCCTGGTACTCACTCTGTAGACCAGGCTGGCCTTGAACTCACAAAGATCCACCTACTTCTGCCTCCCAAGTGCTAGGATTAAAGGTGTGCGCCACCATGCCCGGCAACACTCTTCTATCTTATTTGCTTTCTATTTCTTTCTAATGTTATGTGTCTTGAACTTCTGAGACTTTTATACAATATATTTTGATCATATTTAGATGTCCTCTTCTTTCCCCTCCCTACTCACTTACTCTCCACCCAGTTCCATGTAGAATAATAGGCTGCAAAATGCTTATCATTGAATACAACCCCTATATCCAAACCAGATTTTTGAACCACCACTTCAGGTAGCCAGAGATGAGTTAGCAATTCTCTTTTGGTAAAGAGAAAGAAGATGGTGTACATTATTTTTCAGAAAACTTAGTTGTTTAATTCAAATATCATTTTAAATAACACTCATTTACACATATGAATGCACTTTCTACTCATTGAGTTTTACATGCTATCTTAAGAATTAAGCATATTATATAAAGAGAAATTCTAAATAATATACATGTATGTTGAGTACACTGTTAATGTAAAATGCATTGTGCCAATCTTCTGAAAACTCTTTCCAAACACTTTCTTAAAGGCAAAATACATTAAGTATTTCAAATATTACAGAGAATGTCTTATTTATATACTTAAAACATTCTAAGCTTCATATTGGTAAGAAAACAAGCAGAAAATACATTTGTATAAGGCTACATCACCATTTGCATTTCAAAAGAGTATTTTTCATGTGCCCTGAGGGATGTATTAATACAAGATTTTAGACATCTCTCTGAGCGTGGGACTAACTCCAATTAATAAGGGAATAATTGGAGTTGCTACATACATTAACTAATTACAGGATGAATGAAATGTCATGGAAAAAAGTGACATTTGTTTTAACAAGAAATCATTAACCACATGTCTCATCCTATTGAACCTACTACAGGTGCTGGAACTGACTGCATCTGATCATCTGACAGTCACATGAATTCACCTTTATGCACATAATTTGAGAGAAAAAAACACATGTAATTCTGCATTTATTATTTGGAGTTATAACAAAGATTACAGATACGTGCCATTACATTCTTCTTTTAGGATGAAGTTTTAGGGATTTAACTGAGATCATCAGTCATGTGCAACAACAAGTCCTTCAACTGGATGAACCATATTGCTGATCATCCCTACATGTATTTATTTATTATTTATCTATTTGTCTACTTATTTATTTACCTATGGACTCCACGGATCCTCAGCTAGCCACAAATTCTTATGTGGAATGTGTTGGGCTGGATCTCACCGATATCTGCTTACATGTGCCATCCAAGTGCTGGGATTAAATGTGTGTGCTACAGTACCATGCTATCTTTTTATTTTCTATTTTTATTAAAATTTTGTGCATTTCCTACAATACATATTAATTATATTCACACACCCCTCTTCTATTTGCACTCCCCACAGCCTCCCCTGGATTTCATACATTCCATCATATATGTTAAGGTCTATCAAGTCACATTTATACCCAATGTCCCTCAGTGTGAGCTCATCTACTGGAGCCCAGTCAGCCTATCTAGAATCCCTTCCTTAAAAAAGCCCAACTGTCCCTCATCCAGCAGTGATTAGTTGCTAATAGTTTCTTGGGTAAGTTTTGGATATCTTATCCCTCTCCCCACTTCTATGGTGGGTTTTCGACTGATTTGGGTTTGCGTGAGTCATTTGCTCTTTTTCAAAACAATAGCTAGGAAGTGGAAACAACTGAAATGTCCCTCAACTGATAAAGGCATGATGAAATGTAATTTACATTTCATTTACATTTACATTTACACAATGGCATTCTCCTCAGTGGCAAAGAAAAATAAAATCATAAAATTTGTAGGTAAATGGATGGAACTAGAAAATGTTACACAAGGCGAAGTAACACAGGCTAGGAGAAGCAAGGATATATGTTCACTCTCATTTGTGGTTCTTACCACCAAAACCTTATATGTGAGTATATATCCTGATGTAACTGCAGGGGCCAGCAAAAAGAGATTAAAGGAGAGAGCCTGAAAGAAAGGGATGGTAGGAAACAGATGTTACCAAGGGGGAAATGGCAAAAATGCAACATTGGAGGGAAGGATATACAAGAACCCCTTAAGTAGAAGTTTTTTTCTTTTCCTTTCTTACATCATTTTCAGTAAGTATATCTATTTTGAATCTACTGGAAATTCAAAATGTAAGGAATAATACTATAGCTATTATAATCATGAACTCACAGCAGTCATGGTGATCTCCACAGGACCTACAAAGAACCAAGGCACCCCACATCCCAACACTGATGCTGTAAACGGTCTCCAGGCCCCACCATTTCCTGGAGAGCTAATGGCAGATGATCATTGATGAGGGAGGGAAAATCATTCCCTATTGAGGATGTGGCCACTGTTAGGTTTCCTTTGCCCCAGTGGATGGCTCCACACTCTTGCACTATCTGGACTTAATAGCATATCAAAAATGAAAGCTATATAATTGTAACAGGAATGGGAACTTGGAGAAAGTGGAGGAAGAAAGAGGAGTAGATATAATCATAGCACATATGAAGTGATCAAAAATGAAACAAATAAAAAAACAAAGTGAACACAAGAAATAATTTGCTATCAGTACAACTAAGAATCTGAAATTAAAAAATATGTATTAATAAATCCTAAAGGAACCCAAAGACATACACTTAATCCCATGTACTGAGAAGGTGGGTTGGGGTATATTTTATATGAGTGTTTGTGTGGACTTGTTTCAAAAGAGGCACGAATCCTACAAGCCACCATGAGTTCAAAGACTCATGTAACATGATAGACACTCTGGCATTGCTACAGTACAGGCAAACAGCATAAAGATAGAGGAAATTGATTTTTCTCTGATGAGATCACCTTCTTTCCGAGGCAGGAGGAAGAGGTCTGCCACACTGCAGGATGAACACTGTACTGGGTTCCAGCAGCATGTGGATTTATGAGTAAATCACATAAAGCTTCAAGAAATCAAGCTAATTTATAACAGTGAAATAGGAATAGTGCTGAACCTGAGAAATTTAGAAAGAATAACACTAAATATGATAGACCCACACTAAGCATTGTATTACATTACTGATTTCATATGTAGATTGTTTAAAGTGTTGAAAATAGAGATGCAATACTAGAAAATTAAAGTGCATTTTAAGTATTTTGAGAATATACTCATAGGTTTGGTACTTAAAAATAAATCTATTGAATTTTAAAGATGATTCCCTGGGAAATAATGAAGATTGATTCTTGCACATTAACCAGCCAGGAACCACTGAGATGGCTTAGCAGGCAAAGGTGCTGGATGCCGAGCTTGAAGACCTGTATGCATTCCCTGAGAATCATGTAATGGAAGGTGAAAACCATTTCTCACACATTGTTCTCCGACCTACACACAAGATCCTTGGGAGAGAGAGAGAGAGAGAGAGAGAGAGAGAGAGAGAGAGAGAGAGAGAAAGAGAGAGAGAGAGAGATTTACAATAACTTATATAGAGAACATGGAATAGAATTCTCTTTAAAATAAACCTTATTGATTCTTTGAGAATTTCATATTGTACATTTCACATACCTGCATACACCTGCCCTCTCCCCAAATACTTCCAAATCCAATTCCACCTCCCAACTCACCCAGTTTCTTGCTGTTTTTCATTTTCTCCGATGAAGTCCTACATATATTGCTTGAAATTTTTTCACTGTGGATAGAGCTCTGGAGCATGGTCAACTTACCAGGAGCCATGGCCTTCCAGAAAATCGACTCTTCCTCCCCCAGAAGCTGTGACTTGCCAGTAATTCCTTAGCTAGGGGGGGAGTTCAAGCCCAACTGTCTTCCCATGCTGGGATTTTGTCTGGTTTGGGCTTCTGCAGGTTTGTGAATGCTATCACATCACATATACTAAGCATTCATATGTACAACTGCCCAGTTGTATCCAGGAAAGATGACTTGTAGTCATCTGCCACCTCATGCAATCTCCCTGCCCTTCTGTAAAGATCCTTCAGCTTTGGGTGGAGTGTGAGATAGAGGTTCCATTTACTGCTGAGGCCTCTGCAGTCTTTGTCCTCTGCACACTGACCAGTTTTGGGTCCCTGTGATAATTGCAATCTACAGCCACTGTAGCTTCACAGATAAGGGTTGAGCGATGCACTAATCTATGTGTATAGTAATTAGTCACTAGGAGTTATTTAAATACTTTGTCAACCTAGGAGAATATAAGTAGCACATTCTTCACTAGGGCCCATGACCCATGGACCCACAGATTCTTGGCCCAACATTCCATCATGATAAAATCCTGGAGAATCCAGGGAAATAGCAGACATTTGTCAACATATTAAGGCAATTTACAAGCCCACAGCCCATATCCTCAAAAAATGTTCACTAAAATCAGAGACTACTCCACGCTTTGTATTCCTATTCAATACAGTGTTCCATGTTTTAGCTATACAGATGAAACAAGAATAAATGAAGAAGACAAAAACAGAAGAGGAAGGAGTGAAAGTAGCCCTGCTTGTAAATGATATTATTCTAAACATAAAATATTCTTGAGATTCCAGAAAATCTTTAGAACTGATAAGCACTTTCTTTTTATTTTAATTTTTTTTTATTTTATTTATTTCTGTGTGTGTATGAATGTACTGTCTGCACGCAAGTCTGTGCACCCGTGTCCTGCAATGCCGCGGAGGTCAGAAGAGGGTGTCGGATTCCCCTGGAACTAGAGTTCTCCTGGAATTGGAGTTTCAGACGGTTCTCGGCTGCCATATGGGTGCTGGGGATCGAACCCGGGTCCTCTGTAAGAGCGGTCGGCGCTCTTAACTGCTAGGGCACTCTTAACCGCTAGGCCATCTCTCCAGCCCACTGATAAGCACTTTCAGTAAAGTAGCAGGGCACAAATTTGACAAAGAGAAATTGATAGATTTCCTATATACAAATGACAAGCATACTGAGAAATAAATCAGGAAAACGATTACATATGTATTTAAATACAAAAAATGAATAAATAAAGTATCTTGGAATAAACATAAATGAAGAAGTGAAAGATTGGTATAACCAAAATGTTAAGTCACTGAGGAAAGAAATTAAACATGTCAGGTGATAGGAAGAATTCCACGGATTGGTAGAATCAATACTGTTAAAATCGCCATCCTACCAAAAGCAATCCACAGATTCAAAACAGTCCAATCAAAACTCAAATGCAATTCTTCACAGAAATTGAAAAAAATGGTCAATTTCTTATAGAAATGTAGGGAGAAATGGAGGCCACCTGCAGATTCCTTTGTGCTTGACTGAAACCTGGCCCCAGGCAGGATTTGCCTGCCTTGAGATCAAAGGCACTCATGAGTTCTCATACTCCTGTTGTTATGGAACATGAGGCAGGAGGTCTGAAACCAGGCCCTGAGATATGATGTCACTCTGTGTATAAAAGCAGAATGCTGTAAATAAATAAACGGGTCCTTCTTACTATCAGACAGGGACTCCTGGCCGTTATTTTGCACATGTAATCTTACTCCATCAGACTTGTGTAATTGTGGCCAGTGGGTTGGATGGCGGTCCATCAGACCATCAACCTGGGAATCTGGCGTGGAGCTGGATGGAGGCTTATCAGGTCGCCGACTGTGATGTGTGGTGCGTGCCTGGGAGGGAACTAGAATGTAGAGCACGTAGCAGGTGACAGTCTGGCATTAGGCTATAAAGTGCCTAGCAGGCAGCAGCCTAGAAGATATGGGCATTGCCTGGTGTAGATGTTAGATGACACAAGTGGGCAGTGGAAAGGTCATCAGCCTTTGGCCCCAAGGTTTAGGACAGCTGCTGGGGGCTGTCTTGCATCTTCTCTTTTTCCTGTAATCTAGTAGATGAGGTTCATTCATCCAGCTCCTCGTGTGGCAGAGTGACACCACATAGAAACACGCACACATACACACGTGTGCACACACATGCACACTCAAACACACACAAACATAGGAAAGACAAAACAAAGGGGAACAACAAAAGACTTGCTAGAGGCAACTCTACCCATGGTTTAGGTTATACTGCAGAGTCTCGTCATAAAAATTAGATGGCACTTCCATTAAAAAAGTCTATTGATCAATGGAATAAAACAGGCCTCATGCACCTACAGCCACCTGATTTTTTGACAAAGAAATTAAAAATACACATTGGAGAAACAACAGCATTTTCAACAAATGGTTTTGATTAAACTGGATCTAGATGAAACTCAATTCCAAAGGGACTGAGGACCCCAACTGAAACCTTTATATCCTGAAACTGATAAAGGATAAGTAGGGAATAACCTGGAAGTTATAGGCACAGGGAAGGTCTTTCTGAAATAGAATTTTATTACTTAAAAATGTTTATTTTGGCCGGGCTTGGTGACCCAAGTACTTGGGAAACAGAGGCAGGGGGATATCTATGAGATAAAGTCCAGCCTGGTCTACATAGGCCAGGTGGCACTAAAGTGAGACCCTTTCTCAAAAAGTACCCCCAAAATATTTACTTTGTTGCTATTTTATGTGAATGGGTATTTCCCCTACATGCAATACAAGTGAACCACATGCATAATGTGGCAACAGAGGCCAGAAAAGAATGAGAGGACTGGAAATCCAATGCAGGTCCTCTGCAAGTGCAGCAAGTGTCCTTACCTTCTGAGTCATCTCTAAAGTCCCCAAATGTAATTCTCTTTCCAGTCAATGTCTCCTTATCATTTCTGTGTAAATCCCTGTGGAACTTCAGTGGATATTTGGCATAGGCACCATCATCTGACCTCATAAATATGCTTTCTTAAAATTCTGTATTCAGATCTCTGTAACATAAAACTTAGAATATCAACTCTCAAAGGTGGAAGGTTCTGCTGGCTCAGTTTTGGAGAATTCAGATTTTTGAGGGATTGTTTGGGAATGTGGCAAGACATAGTAAAATATGGCAAAACCACTCACTTCATCTTGCTGGAGAAAAACAGCTGAAGCACAGAAGCTGGATTACCATTAGTCCACTCAATGGTGTAACTCAACCACTGTGAAGATCCCCTGCCAGGCTAAGGCTTATACAATTTTCAAATTTTCCCCTCTGGGAATCAGCCTCTAACAGCTGGACTTTGCAGAGAGATTTAAGATTCAAACTACAAAAGCTGTAGTCCATTTTACATTATCCTCATGCAATTTCCTTTACTACTCCAAAACTCTACCACAACCTATTCCTCTCAGTCTATCTCTACACAACCATACATGTCTCAAGCTAAAATTAAAATCTCAGTCTGGAATTTTTTATCTGAACAACATAATATATTTAGCTTTGTCATCAGTCTAAAATAGTTTACATAAATGTTAAGTTATATAAATTTAAAAGACTAAAATTAAATCAATTTATTTCTTTACAAAATGTTTTCAACACATATTTATGTTATAAATTTGTGCTTTAAATTTGGATTAGTCATTCATTGTGAATGGCTTATTGCAAAGAAAACTTTAAAACTACTTTCTTTCAAAGTACAATTTATCCTATTTATGCTTTTGACAGAAATTATTTTACTGATTTTTTAGTCTTCTGATTATGTAAATTAAAACTATAGAAATCACCAGGTGTGGTGATGCATGCCTTTAATCCCAGCACTTGGGAGGCAGAGGAAGCCAGATATCCATTAGTTCAAGGCCAGCCTGGTCTACATAGTGAATTCCAGGGCAGCTGGGCAACAGGGAGACCCTTTCTCAAAAAGACAGAAAAAAACTGTAAAATAAACATTCTACATGTATATTTGAAAATTAAGGGGTTAATTACTCATGCAAATTAAATTTATATGTAATTTTCATTTAAAAATTTTTATTGACATTATGTAACTTTATACAATAATTTTTAGTCAAATTTAGGCCCCCCACCCAATCCATGAACCCCAACCCCCCACCGGACCTCATTATTTCACCATACATGTTAAACCCTATCTAGTCAAGCATTTGCACCCAGATGTCCTTCAGCATCAATTCACCTACTGGAGTCTAGTCAGCCTACCTAGAGATCCTAAGTAAGCCCTACTCTCCCACACCCAATACAAATCAGTCTCCAATAATTCTCAATCTAGGACAGGCCCATCACCCATATCTCTCCTCCCCTGTTGCTCCTTGTTTAATTGAATTGACATGGGTCCCGTGTTCAATGTCACCATTGCCAGAAGTTCACATATGCATGCTTCTAGTGGCCTGAAAGCTCTGTTTCCCTGTGTTCATCAACCAGTCCTAGCTCTGACAATCTTTCTGCCCCCTCTTCTACAATGGTCCCTGAGCCGTGGGTGGGTGAAGTTCAATCTAAGAGTTCTACAGAAGGACATACAATCTTATTCTTTAAAATGTGGCTAATTTGGGGCTTCCGTGTGCATTGCAATCTCTTGATGATGATGCTTCACAGGTGAGAGTTGAGGGATACATAAGTTTTCTCTCTACTCCTCATTTTGCTATGTTCCATGACACTTAGGTGTAGAGGCTCGATTGCTCAACTGTAGATGTGTTGCTGTGATGGTTAATCCTGGGTGTCAAATTGACTGGACTAAGGAACAAATAAGAGAAAAAGGATCTTCGGATTGGACCACCTCAACCCGGATGGCCCACCCCAAATGTGGGCGTTACCTTCTGCTGGCAGGCAGTATAAAAAGCCACAGCAGAGGGAGCTGGTCCCTTTTGTCCTGCGGCTTGCCTCTCTCATCTGGTGAGTTTGTCTTGCTGCTGTGATCAACCCTTCAGATCCCAGCGTGTACTGAGACTGGCAGATCTCCTGGAATCCATCAGGCCTTCAGTACCAGATTGGGACTACTGAGACATCCAGCTTTGCGGACTGAGCAGTTCCCTGGATTCTCAGCCTCTCCAGTGCGGCATGTCTACTGTTGGACTCCTTGAAGTCTGTCACGTGAGCAAATCAATAAATTGTATATAGCTATATATTCGTCCTGTTTCTTCTGTTTCTTTAGAGAACCCTGCCTAATACAGTTGCCTAGGACTGAGGATCTCTCAGACGTATATTCCCTGTGTCTTACCAGTGGAAGAATTTTGCAGGAGCCTCGATCTTTTGCAAAAAGAATCTTGCTTGCTGAGTGCTGTGCAGTATATTTGCCTATAAACATGAATGTCCTTGATTTGTTTGTGGTAAGAAATTTTGTTTGTCTAGAGAAATGACAGGGAGAGGGTTTCCTCTAGCATATACTGCCTCTCCAGTCATGTGTATTTGGCCAGTGCCACTCATGAGTTGACTCCCCTTGAGAAGGTTTTTCGGGGAGCATCTTTTTTATTTATTACTTTTTATGTGTACGAGTGTTCTGTCTGCATGTAGGTTGGTGCACCCGTGTTGTGCAATGCTGTGGAGGTCAGAAGAGGGTGTCGGATTCCCCTAGAATTGGAGTTAAAGACGGTTCTTAGGTACCATGTGGGTGCTGGGAATCGAACCTAGGTCCTCTGCAAGAGCAGTCCGCTCTTAATCGCTGGGTGGGTGGAGCATCTTTTTGAGACAGGATTTCTCTGTAGCTCCAGCTGTCCTGGAACTCACTATGTAGACCAGGCTGGCTTTTGAACTCACAGAGACCCATTTGCCTCTGGCTTCCAAGTGCTGGGATTAAAGGTGTGCACCACTGTACCAGGATTGAGATAGTTTTGAGTCCAATGAGGTGACTGCTTAATTCCCCATGGATGACAGTGCCACTACTGCACCAATAGAGCTACAGTAGGGTCTTGTGTATTAGTTATGAGATATAACCAAGAGCATTGGCAATAGCCTGTGTTATTTTCAGAGTCCCCTAGACCACCCTAGGGAGACCAACCACTCAAAGGGAGGTCTCTTCTGTTTGGAACTGTGTTCCTTGCCAAGCAACCCCTGGGTTATATATGCACTAATGTTTAGATAATGTATGTGTATTTTTAATGGGGTTATGAGGGCATCACATTTTCCTCTGGGTCCCCTAGGCCCCTAGGTTTCATTCATCTTTACTCTTTTTCCTCCAATCCAACCTCCCTCCTTCCTCCCCAGGTCCAGCACTCCCATTGTCCCCATACTCCCCACAATAACACCCAATTCCTACCATTTACCCTCTCCTCCCTTCCCTCTGCCTTAACCTGTGTATCCCTGCGTGTCCCTCCCTTCTCTCCTCCAAGCCTAAAGCTCCTAATTTCCTCACCTCACCCCTGGTAACATCTGTTCCTTACTATCCCCCTCGCTGGGGTTCTTTCTTTTCTTTTACCTCCCTGTATCCTTTCCATTTTTTGGCTACTCATGTTAATCAGGTTATATATGAACATATAAGTATTGGTGTTACAATATGCAAATGAAGGAGAATATACATCACTTGTTTTTCTGTGTTTGTGTCACTTCACATAGTATAACACTCTCTAATTCGATGCATTTACCTGCAAATTTTAGCCTTTATTCTGCATAGAACTCTATTGTGTAAATGTATCACATTTTTATTATCAATTCTTCAGTTGAGGGACATTTAGGTTGTTTCAATTTCTTAGCTTTTGTGAAGACAGCAACAACAAACATAGGTGTCCATGTATTTACACAATATGGTGAGTCCTTTGGGTATATGCCAAGGACTGGTATAACTGTATCGTATGGTAGATTGACTTTTAGATTTTTGAGGTTCTTCCACACTGCTGTGCATAATGGTTACAAGAGTTTGGATTCACCAGCAGTGATTGAAATTTCCCCTTTCTCCACATCCTCGTTCTCTTGATCTTACTCACTCTGACTGGGGTAAGATGGAATTTTTCATTGGTTTTTAATCTGCATTTCTCTAATTACTAAGGATGATGAGCACTGTTACTTAGATGTTACTTAGGCATTTCTATTTCATTTGAGAACTCTGCTCAGGTCTGTACCCCATCTTTTTATCTAGTCATTTTTCTTGTTTCTTTGTTTTGGTGTTCATTGTATATTCTTGATATTAGTCCACTGTTAAATTTGTAGCTGTTAAAGATTTTCTCCCACTCAGTGGGTTTCCTCTTCCCTTCCTTTGTTATTTCCTTTGCTATACAGAACCTTTGCAGTTTAATGAGGTCCCACTTTTGACTGTTGACCTTAATGCCTAAAAGCCTGGTATCCAATTTAGAAACTCCTTTCCTACCCTTACATTTTGGAGGGTACTTCCTATGTTTTCTTCTAGCAGTTTCACTGTTTTAGGATTTATATTGAGGTATTTAATCGATTTGGAGTTGACTTTTGTGCAGGGTAAAAATAATAGTCCAATTTCATTATTTTGCAGGTGGAGATCCATTTTTGTTGAGGATGCGGTCTTTCCTCCATTGTTCTTGAAACATTTGTCAAACATCAGGTGGGTGAATGTACTTAGGTTTGGATCTTTTATTGCATTGCATTGATCTATGTGTCTATTTTTGTGCCAGTACCATGTGATTTTCATTACTATAGCTCTGTAACATAATCTGAGACTTGGTATGGTCACCCCCCCCCAATGCTCCCTGCAGAGTTGTTCTTTTGCCCAATATTACTTTTGAGATCTGGGATTTTTTGTTATTCTATACAAGTTTTAGGATGATTTTTTAAAGTTCTGTCATGGATATTGTGGATATTTTGATTGGAATTTCTTTGAATCTCTAAATTGATTTTGGTAAGATGGTCATTTTCACAATATTGACTCTGCAAATCCATTTCCTAGTGTAGTCCTCTCTACTCGAGATGACTGTTAGGTCCTCTTCATGTAAGATAACATTTAACTCAGATGCCTCTCTGTTTATTCTTTGTCCAGTTGACCTGTCTATTGACGATATTAGGATATGTAATCACCTAATATTACTGAGTTGGGGATCAACTTGTGTTTTATTGATCCTGGAGTACTATTATTATGAAACTGAAAGTTGCAGAGTTTAAGGCATATATGTACATGATTATAATATCTTCTTGATCAATTATTCCTTTGGTGTATTTGATTACAACAAAGTTTCAGTTTGAAGTATATTTTGTCTGATATTAGAATCACAACACCCTTTGCTTCTTAGAGGTATTTGCTTAAAATATTTTTCCATCTTTCCACCCTGTATTAGTCAGTTTTCTGTTGCTGTGATAAAACACCAGACCAAGGAACTTATAAAAGGAAGAGTTTATTTGAGCTTACGATTGACGGTTCCAGGGAATTAGAGCAGTGTGGCGGGAGGCATGGCGGCAGGTTCAAACCGAGGGTCACATCTCACAAAGAGCACAGGAAACAGAGAGGAAGCAACTGTAGAGCACGAGGCTTGTTAAGCTCACTAAGCCTGCACCCAGTGACACACTTCCTGCAGCATGGCCACACACCCCAAGACCTCCAGAAACAGCGCCACCAACTGGAGACAAATGTCTGAATACCTAGAGCCTATGGGGAACACACATTCAAACCACCACACACCCTAAGGTATTGTTTATCCTTGAAGATGAAATGAGTTTCTTAAAGATGGGTTTTCCTACTTGATCCATTCCGTTAACCTATGTATTTTGACAGGAGAGTTGAGGCCATTGATATTAAGTGTTCTTATTGAACGATGTGTATTTGATACTGTCCTTTTAATTTCTTCATGCTTGTGGCACTATTTTGTGTTTAGCTAGTCTGGATGAGGAAGCTATTCCAGAGATATGAGGCAGAAGAATTAGAGACCCCTGGGTCCAAAGCAGCAGGGGCAGGGTGGGGTTGGCAAACTGCAATTTCTATTTTTATTCTTAATATTTGCATTCAATTTGCAATTATGTAGTTTTAAAGCAATTTAAAATTGTTTGGAGAAAAATACAGCAAATATCTGTGAACTTCTTCTGATCCAAACTAAATGAAGTTTAATACCTGGTCATATAAGACAATAATAAATAAAAAATATAAATATAAAAATCCAATGAACAAAGTTACATTAACAACCTCCTTGTTATAAATTGTCAGTGTACCTCCCATTTTTTTATTTTGATATTGAAACTTCCTTTCAGCATGCTGGCATTTTTAGGTGAGATCTTTATGAAGTTTTTTACATATGTGAGAAAAGCTTATGAAGTAGATCAGCTTTCTTGTGAGAAGTGGCAGGTAAGAGCTTTTTCTTTCTTTGCTCTTTGCTGTGTGTAGCCACAGTGAGAAGATGTACTTACAAACCAGGCAGCTGCCCTCACATGGTACCAGGTACCCCATCAGGTGAATCTTACACTTCACATATTCCACACCTGTGAGTAGTAAGTGCTTACTTTTTTAACCGCCTTGTCTGTGTTAATTGGTTAGACAACTCAAACTGATATCTGCCAAGTTCCCTTCTTTCTCTTATAAACTAATCCAACTTTCCATAAAGTTTTAATTTCTTACCTCATATGTTCTAGAAACAAGTGAAAGTGTACTTAATAGTCACATGCAATATTCTATGCATTGTTCCTTAACTTAATGCTTGCAACACCTCCATCAGCATCTTTAATGTTCTTACAGTGTACTTCCATTTAAATTTTAAATAATGACTGAAAGAAATGTATGTCATCATCTTTCACTAAATATACTACACCACATTTCATTTGGAAATAATCTATTACTTCATGACAAATATTTGATATCCAGTATCACCCATGAGACAGGATTAGGTTTCCCCTGGCATCTTCAGGCTGCTCTAAAATTCAGTGCATGGGTTCACTTGCATTTTAACCATAGCCGGTTGACTACTTTTATACTTTGAAAAATTTTACCATTCAGAATAAATGTTGAGGGTCTGGAGAGATGGCTCAGCAGTTAAGAGCACCGACTGCTCTTGCATAGGATCCAGGTTCGATTCCTAGCACCCACATGGCAGCTAAGAACCGTCTTTGACTCCAGTTCCAGGGGAATCTGACGCCCTCTTCTGACCTCCGCGGCATTGCCCAACACAGGTGCACCAACCTACAAACAAACAGTACACTCATACACTTAAAAAATAATAAATAAAAATTAAATACTACTATTTACTATTTATTTATTTATTTATTTATTTATTTATTATAAATTTGCGAAGCAGTAAAATGTAATATGTCCCTTGGAAAAGTACCCTGAAACCCAACCAATTAAGCAGCATTAAGATTTCATACCTTTTAGGGGCTGGAGAGATGGACTAGTGGTTGAGAGCACCGAATGCTCTTGCAGAGGACCCAGGTTCAATCCCCAGCACCCACATGGCAGCTGAGAACCGTCTTTAACTCTAGTTCCAGGGGAATTTGACACCCTTTTCTGACCTCTGAGGCAGTGCATGACATGGGTGCACAAACCTACATGCAGACTGTACATTCATACACATAAAAAATAAATAAATAAAATATTTAAAAATTTTTTCATACTTTTAAAAACAACATGCTTTGCAGCATTCTGAAACAGAAATTTCTTTTCTTTTACAAATCATCACACTGTAGTGCAAAATCACATTAAAAACCCTTAGCTCCAAGGGGACACAAGGGTGGAACACACTTTCACTGAAGAATTAACAAAAATATAATTTCCATAAACCCAGAGATTTTTGTAGAATTTGATTGGTTGAAGTCAATTGGAAGAAACAGAATTCCTTAAGTCATGAGTATCCACGTCCTGTTTTATACATACAAGGCACTTCAAGAGCTTTCATGATCTAAATATTGTATGTTTGTATCTAAATATTTTAAAACAGAGAATGAAGAAATAAAGCACGTATTGAGGGGTGACAAATGATAGAAGACTTGTCCCTCTCTTGTAAGGAGAAGTAAATAGGTTCTGACAATGGAAGCCCGGGATGATTATCCCAGGTCAAATTAAGGCATCTGATTGGCTTGAAAAGGACAGAATACAACACATATGGGCTGGCAAAGACTGAGAAAGAACATAGAAGGATAATAACATGAAAAATGACAATTACAAATGAGCCATATCATTCAACATTTTGTTAGGTATGCTAAAAAATTCAATTTACTCATACCATTGTACATATCTCTGCAGAAATTATTGACTTTCTGATATGCATGGCAAATTTTATGTATATGGCTGAATACAATATATAAAGTAAATATATTTAAAAATCATTCTCCAAAAATAAATTCTTATTCTATTTGTCTAAAGGAATGGAAGTATTACAACACAGTAGCACATTTAACACAACATAATCCATATGGTAAAGAGCAGGGCATAATATCTAGACATTCATGTGTTGGCCAGAGCAATGTCCAAAAAGTAGTGTTTTGAATTGATTTGTGTTTTATTCAAATATATAATAATTACTATCAGTAAGTTCATAACAAATATAACACATAACAAATATAACACAGATTAAATTTAGAGCTCCATGTGTTGAAAACCACTTTTCTTCAATTAAAAATATGCACTGATTTAAGCTTTCTAATTATTTAAAAATGTCAATAATTACATTCCATGAATTAGCATACTGGAATGCCTCAGAAAAGAGGATCTATTTATTACTCTTGTTTGTGAACTCACTATGTAAGATAATGCAGAGGCTTTGAAAAATTCTCATTTCTAACTTCCACATTGCATCAATAAACTTAAAAGCCTTAAATATGTCCTCAGAGTAATCACTGATGGCTTTCCTTCCACTTCAATATATCCTTTGATCTCCTCAATATATATTAATTCTTGTCATTTTTCTTTACAAACAGCTGATTATTTGTCTTCTCCAAGGACTGGTCTTTGATGTGGCTTATAATTCTAATGATTTTTGAAGTTTGTTTTCTAATGAGTTAATTTCATCATTTATGACCCCTGATTGATTTGTACTATTGCTTACTACTAATATATCTTTTTTAGCCAATTTTTATTGAAGCTTTTTGCATTTCGTACAAAATTTTCAATCAAATCTAGATCCGTGCCCCTTTCCTTGCCCCTACCCCCACCCCACCAGAGCTCATGCATTCTGCCAAACATGTTTTTTATCTTTTTCTCAGTCTCTTTTAAAATTTTCTTTGCAGAAATTTATTGTTTTGAGAAGATTCACCATGTCAGTCAGTTCTTTGACCCGGTCTTGTTATTGTTATTCCTTCCAATTTGCATCACTCCAAAATATGCATATATGGATACCACTTATCATAGGTTTTAGCATCTTCAGCTTATGATTTTTTTTCTTTATTAGGCTGAAAGATGTCATGTTTGAAGGCTCCTCCTTGGCAAGCCCAAACAACCATCAGTCCTGCCCTTGTGCTCCACACTGGGGTCTTTCCTTCCCATGGTCACCAAATGAGGTCCAGTAAGCACCATGTCCTATCTTGATCTTCCTGTACTGGTCTCTGTGATACAGCCTGGGTAGTCCAACAATGGCAGTCTATACTCTGAAGAAGCTAAAACTCCAGTAGTAATTCAGTCCACATGTTGGATGTCTCAGCCGTCCCCCTCTGGCACTGAAGATTTGGAGGATTCTTGGAGAGTTATATCTTATTTCTTGTTTTAAATATAGATATTTTTATTTCTAGTTTAATAATATAGATATTTTTCTTTGAATGCAGCTTTGAATTTCAGATCATGTTATATTTTTGTAGTTTTCAAATAAATAATTTATTTCATTACTAAACTTTTCATCTAATAAGTTTTTAACTGGCTTATGGTTAGTGTATAAGTGATTGCCAGGTTCAGTTTTATTTCTTTGACAGTTTGTTGATTTACATTGATTATTAAGTTTTTAATTGTCTTGTCACATTTTGTAGATCATAAATTTCACATGTTTTAATACTGTTCTGTGAATACTTTGTAGATATATGTCTGCGTTTTTGCGGTCAAAACTCAAGTCCTAGGCTGTGATATTCTGTGTATTCACCTGCAAAGTAACTTTTGTCTGTATGATTAAATGAAGAATCAGCTCTTCTTGAATTATCTGAGGACTAACCCCATTAAATGACTAAGGTGGAAGTTAGCTCTACTGAGAACATACTTGGACACATATTTCTGCTCACAAACTGCCCCTATTCTGTATGCTAGACTTTTCCACTTCAAGCCATCACACTTCACCCACATCAAACAAATCAGTATCACTTATGAGAACCTACTGATGAGCTATATTTGGAAATATGATCTTTCTCTTTATAAGTTTCAACATCTTTCTTAATACAGGACCTCCCAATCAGATAGTAAGTTAAACTAACGACTTCACAAATTGTAGCATTGAAGAATTTGCTTCGGTTCTTCTGTATTCCTGGTTTACTAATTTTTTCTGGGCTGGTAAAATTTGATCATGCACAGGTATGTCTCTCTTTTATCTTAGATGCCATCTAGAAAATAACCTTTGCTAATGATGCACCCCTGCCACTACTGTTAATTCTACATCCTCTTTTCCCATGACAGCAACTCCAAGTACTGTACTGAATATTACTAAGCATACAAACACACAATACTTTTGCTTGCAACTGATTGTCATTTCTTTTCTATTAAATCTTAGAACCATAATTTAATGACCAATTTTTTACAATTATATTTTGTTATTTACCTCATTTTGAAAACCTTGTCATTTAAGGACAATTAATGTCTCAATAATATAATCATATTAATAAAGCTTTGCTGTAAAATATTTGACATTATGCACATATGTTAGTAAAAGCATGTGCAAATATTTTGTGGACATGTGTTTGTACTTGTGTAAATTTCCTGAAGTACCATTCTTATCCTGTGGTAACACATTAGTACATATGAGAGAGCAGCATTTTGTATGACTACCTAGTATAAACACCAAAGCCTTAATTATTAAGACTGATTCATCAGGTGGGTTCAGTGCCATCTCTGCTCTTTAAATTGCTTCATACTTCATTGGCCTGTTCAATTTCTACACAACATGGGGCATACCATGTAATCTGCCGTGTATTTATGGAATAGGTGCAGTGATGTACAGCTGCTTTATATGTTTGCTTTCCAGAGATACATATTCATCCAAATATGGTTTTATAATATACACATGTTCTCCAATTTTGCATGAATTTTAGTAATATGTTACTAAATATTTAACTCGCAGTGATATGTTTCAACAATAATGGTTAAGGCAAATTAGCATATGCAGTTGTTAACCAGCAATAATATATCTTATTCATCTTTTTAATATAGACAGATATCTCAACTGGGGCTATGACACCTGAAACTTTAAAAGTTACATAGAGGGTTGGAGAGATGACCAGAAGATAAGAGCAATGGCTGCCCTTGCAGAGGATCTGGTTTCAGATCCAGTACTCACATGGCAACTAATGGCTCTCCATAACCCCAGTTCTAAAGCACCAGCTTCCTCTTCTGTCATCCACAGGCATTGTACAAACATGGTGCACTTTCATGCAGACAAAACATCCATGCACATAAAATACAACTAGGTAAATAAATTCGAAATGAATTACATAGGCTTAGTTTCTATTTATAATGATGTTACTCCCAGCACCAATACTGGCTACAAGGTATCAGATGTAGTTGATAGCTTCTTAAAACTCTCTCTCTCTCTCTCTCTCTCTCTCTCTCTCTCTCTCTCTCTCTCTCCCTCCTGTTACATAAGTACATTATCATAGAAGTACTCATTATAGATTACATTGTTACATTACCGACCCCACATCTACTACCATCCATCCCCATTTTGGCCCTCCCACCTCTGCTTAGTTTCTTGTTCTCCTGGGCAGCTTTGCTTCTCCCTCTGTGTCATTTGTACATCCATGACTTATGTATTTCATAACACCTAAGAACTCCAAACCAGAGAAAACATAATTCTGTTTGTCTTTCTGAGACTGACTCAATTTCCTTACCCTGATGATCTCCGTTTGCATTCATTTACCTGCAAGTCATAAAGTTTGATCATTCTTTCTGGATGAAAAATTTCCATTGAGTATAAATGCCATGTTTTCTTTTTTTTTTAAAGATTATATTCATGTTTTGAGAATTTTATACATGTGTAGAGTGTATACTGATAATATCCATCCCAGCTTCCTCCTTCCGACACCTCTCACACCCCTCCACCATGTGTTCTCCCAACTTACTCTCTCTTCTTATTTTTATTGAATTTTTGCAAATTTCATGCAATATATTTTGATGGTATATAGACCATCTCCCTTAGCTGCACCCCCTCTTTTAGTCCCCCCTACTGCCAGCTTTCCTGTACTCTGTCATATATATATATATATATATATATATATATATAGAGAGAGAGAGAGAGAGAGAGAGAGAGAGAAGATATATGGAATCATTAAAATGAGAAGTAGGCAGTGTGTGGGGGTGTGGACAGGGCAGGGATTAAATATCATAAAACTATACTGAATGATGCTGTGTGTGGTGGCACACACCTTTAATCCTAACACTTGGGAGGGAGAGACAGGAGGATCTTTGTGAGTTCAAGGCCAGCCTGGTCTACAGAGTGAGNTCCATTATGGTAAAGAGCAGGGCATAATATCTAGACATCATGTGTTGGCCAGAGCAATGTCCAAAAAGTAGGGTTTTGAATTGATTTGTGTTTATTCAAATTATAATAATTACTATCAGTAAGTTCATAACAAATATAACACATAACAAATATAACACAGATTAAATTTAGAGCTCCATGTGTTGAAAACCACTTTTCTTCAATTAAAAATATGCACTGATTTAAGCTTTCTAATTATTTAAAAATGTCAATAATTACATTCCATGAATTAGCATACTGGAATGCCTCAGAAAAGAGGATCTATTTATTACTCTTGTTTGTGAACTCACTATGTAAGATAATGCAGAGGCTTTGAAAAATTCTCATTTCTAACTTCCACATTGCATCAATAAACTTAAAAGCCTTAAATATGTCCTCAGAGTAATCACTGATGGCTTTCCTTCCACTTCAATATATCCTTTGATCTCCTCAATATATATTAATTCTTGTCATTTTTCTTTACAAACAGCTGATTATTTGTCTTCTCCAAGGACTGGTCTTTGATGTGGCTTATAATTCTAATGATTTTTGAAGTTTGTTTTCTAATGAGTTAATTTCATCATTTATGACCCCTGATTGATTTGTACTATTGCTTACTACTAATATATCTTTTTAGCCAATTTTTTTGAAGCTTTTTGCATTTCGTACAAAATTTTCAATCAAATCTAGATCCTGTGCCCCTTCCTCCTCCCCTACCCCCACCCCACCAGAGCTCATGCATTCTGCCAAACATGTTTTTTATCTTTTTCTCAGTCTCTTTTAAAATTTTCTTTGCAGAAATTTATTGTTTTGAGAAGATTCACCATGTCAGTCAGTTCTTTGACCGGTCTGTTGTTGTTATCCTCCCCAATTTGCATCACTCCAAAATATGCTATGGATACCACTTATCATAGGTTTTAGCATCTTCAGCTTATGATTTTTTTCTTTATTGGCTGAAAGATGTCATGTTGAAGGCTCCTCCTTGGCAAGCCAAACACCCTCAGTCCTGCCCTTGTGCTCCACACTGGGGTCTTCCTTCCATGGTCACCAAATGAGTCCAGTAAGCACCGTCCTATCTTGATCTTCCTGTACTGGTCTCTGTGATACAGCCTGGGTAGTCAACAATGGCAGTCTTACTCTGAAGAAGCTAAACTCCCAGTAGTAATTCAGTCCACATGTTGGATGTCTCAGCCGTCCCCCTCTGGCCTGAAGATTTGGAGGATTCTTGGAGAGTTAATCTTATTTCTTGTTTTAAATATGATTTTATTTCTAGTTTAAATATAGATATTCTGAATGCAGCTTTGAATTTCAGATCATGTTATATTTTTGTAGTTTTCAAATAAATAATTTATTTCATTACTAAACTTTTCATCTAATAAGTTTTTAACTGGCTTATGGTTAGTGTATAAGTGATTGCCAGGTTCAGTTTTTATTTCTTTGACAGTTTGTTGATTTACATTGATTATTAAGTTTTTAATTGTCTTGTCACATTTTGTAGATCATAAATTTCACATGTTTTAATACTGTTCTGTGAATACTTTGTAGATATATGTCTGCGTTTTTGCGGTCAAAACTCAAGTCCTAGGCTGTGATATTCTGTGTATTCACCTGCAAAGTAACTTTTGTCTGTATGATTAAATGAAGAATCAGCTCTTCTTGAATTATCTGAGGACTAACCCCATTAAATGACTAAGGTGGAAGTTAGCTCTACTGAGAACATACTTGGACACATATTTCTGCTCACAAACTGCCCCTATTCTGTATGCTAGACTTTTCCACTTCAAGCCATCACACTCACCCACATCAAACAAATCAGTATCACTTATGAGAACCTACTGATGAGCTTATTTGGAAATATGATCTTTCTCTTTATAAGTTTCAACATCTTTCTTAATACAGGACCTCCCAATCAGATAGTAAGTTAAACTAACGACTTCACAAATTGTAGCATTGAAGAATTTGCTTCGGTTCTTCTGTATTCCTGGTTTACTAATTTTTTCTGGGCTGGTAAAATTTGATCATGCACAGGTATGTCTCTCTTTTATCTTAGATGCCATCTAGAAAATAACCTTTGCTAATGATGCACCCCTGCCACTACTGTTAATTCTACATCCTCTTTTCCCATGACAGCAACTCCAAGTACTGTACTGAATATTACTAAGCATACAAACACACAATACTTTTGCTTGCAACTGATTGTCATTTCTTTTCTATTAAATCTTAGAACCATAATTTAATGACCAATTTTTTACAATTATATTTTGTTATTTACCTCATTTTGAAAACCTTGTCATTTAAGGACAATTAATGTCTCAATAATATAATCATATTAATAAAGCTTTGCTGTAAAATATTTGACATTATGCACATTGTTAGTAAAAGCATGTGCAAATATTTTGTGGAATGTGTTTGTACTTGTGTAAATTTCCTGAAGTACCATTCTTATCCTGTGGTAACACATTAGTACATATGAGAGAGCAGCATTTTGTATGACTACCTAGTATAAACACCAAAGCCTTAATTATTAAGACTGATTCATCAGGTGGGTTCAGTGCCATCTCTGCTCTTTAAATTGCTTCATACTTCATTGGCCTGTTCAATTTCTACACAACATGGGGCATACCATGTAATCTGCCGTGTATTTATGGAATAGGTGCAGTGATGTACAGCTGCTTTATATGTTTGCTTTCCAGAGATACATATTCATCCAAATATGGTTTTATAATATACACATGTTCTCCAATTTTGCATGAATTTTAGTAATATGTTACTAAATATTTAACTCGCAGTGATATGTTTCAACAATAATGGTTAAGGCAAATTAGCATATGCAGTTGTTAACCAGCAATAATATATCTTATTCATCTTTTTAATATAGACAGATATCTCAACTGGGGCTATGACACCTGAAACTTTAAAGTACATAGAGGGTTGAGAGATGACCAGAAGATAAGAGCATGGCTGCCCTTGCAGAGGATCTGGTTTCAGATCCAGTACTCACATGGCAACTAATGGCTCTCCATAACCCCAGTTCTAAAGCACCAGCTTCCTCTTCTGTCATCCACAGGCATTGTACAAACATGGTGCACTTTCATGCAGACAAAACATCCATGCACATAAACTAAACTAGGTAAATAAATTCGAATGAATATACATAGGCTTAGTTTCTATTTATAATGATGTTACTCCCAGCACCAATACTGGCTACAAGGTATCAGATGTAGTTGTAGTTCTTAAAACCTCTCTCTCTCTTCTCTCTCTCTCTCTCTCTTCTCTCTCTCTCTCTCCCTCCTGTTACATAAAGTACATTATCATAGAAGTACTCATTATAGATTACATTGTTACATTACCGACCCCACATCTACTACCATCCATCCCCATTTTGGCCCTCCCACCTCTGCTTAGTTTCTTGTTCTCCTGGGCAGCTTTGCTTCTCCCTCTGTGTCATTTGTACATCCATGACTTATGTATTTCTAACACCTAAGAACTCCAAACCAGAGAAAACATAATTCTGTTTGTCTTTCTGAGACTGACTCAATTTCCTTACCCTGATGATCTCCGTTTGCATTCATTTACCTGCAAGTCATAAAGTTTGATCATTCTTTCTGGATGAAAAATTTCCATTGAGTATCATCCTGTTTTCTTTCTTTTTTTTAAAGATTATCATTTTTGAGAATATTTTATACATGTGTGAGTGTATACTGATAATATCCATCCCAGCTTCCTCCTTCCGACACCTCTCACACCCCTCCACCATGTGTTCTCCCAACTTACCCTCTCTTCTTATTTTTATTGAATTTTTGCAAATTCATGCAATATATTTTGATGGTATATAGACACATCTCCCTTAGCTGCACCCCCTCTTTTAGTCCCCCCCTACTGCCAGCTTTCCTGTACTCTGTCATCATATATATATATATATATAATATATATATATATATATTATATATATCTAGTGTAATGATTATCATGTGAAATTTGTGTCTTCAGAGACCCTTGGTGTGGTCTATCGACTCTAGCCTGGTTAATCTTATCTAGAGTCACACCCTTAAAGAACAGCAGCTCTCACTCCCCTGGGAGTTATCAGTTGTCAATATTCCTTCCCTATTTCCCCACTTCTATGCTGGGTTTTGTCTGGCTTGAACTTCTGTGGAACATGCGCATGCTGTCACCATTGCTGTGAGTTCATGTGAGTCACTTCCCAGCTGCCTTTGCAGCCTTTTCACTCTCCCTTCTGCAATGATCCTTGAGTTCTGTGTGGCAGATTTGATAGAGGTGTCCTGTTCAGGGATAAGCATTTTGCAGTCTCTTATTCTCAGCTCTTTAGCTAATGGTGGCTTTCTGAGTTAATCATCATCTGCAGCGTGAGAAAGATTTGCAAAGAGAGCTGAGAGATACATTAAAATTCTTTCTGTCCACTGTTCAACTGTTTCCTGAACCTTCGGTGTACAGGTTGCATTGTAAATGTGTCAGTTGGAGCTGGGCATCTCAAAGACACTTATTTTCTGCATCTGAACAGTTGTGGAACTTTCTAGTAGTTTCTATCTTTTGCAAAACATGACATCTATTAAGGAAAAAAGTCCTCCAATTCAAGTAAATTATATATATATTGTATGTATGTATATATTTATGTATATATAAAATTATGTACATATATATATATATACTGTAGCAATACAAGTTGGAGAGAATAACAAAAGAACTGAAGGAAAAAAAAACTCTGGAGGGACTCAGAGAGGGATACAGGACATGTAGGGCAGAGTGTAGGGACTTGGGTGGGGTGGGGGACATAGAAGGTGGGGAAATCTGATGTATGACTTATGGAAAAAGTTTAATAACAATAAAAAAAGATAAAAGAAGTTTTAAGTGTGGAGAGGTCAGTTATCTGGCTAGTAAGGAGCTCTCCAAGCAGCGCAAAATTGCCTAGTCCCAGGTCAAGAAAATGTTGACCAGGTAGGCTGGTTCTGACTAGCTGTGCTGCTTAAATGGGAGCCAAGGAGCAAAGCAATCCAGGCCTAGTCCGGAAACGGAAATACGGTGACCAAGTGGTCTTCTTCTCCCTTTCTTTAACCCATGTGTCTCCCATGTGATACCTAGTTCAGTTTCATAGTTTACCTATTATGAATAATGCTGTCCCAGACACTGCTGTACACATATTTCTATGGTAGATTGACTCAGGATCCTTCAAGTAAAGACCCAGAAGTCATATACTTGGGTACATAGTAGATCCAGTATCAGTTTTGTGGTGAAAATGCCATACTTATTTCTGTACTGGTTGGGAAGTTTATATTCCCATCAGTAGTGTATGAGGGTTCCCTTTAATCTATCTTTCTTAGCATTTGTTGCTATTGATGTTCTTTTTAATTAATTAATTAGTTAATTAAATTTTATTGATGTTTTTGCAGTTTTTATACAATATAATTTGATGAGTTTAGATCCCCTTCCCCAACTGCACCACCTTGCCACTCTCCCCTGTGCAATTCAATGTACTCTGCTCTGAGGCCTGTAGATTCCAGTTTGTGCCTCAGCATGGAGCCTGGTCAGCCTACCAAGAGCCCCATCCCTGTAAGAGATTGTGTCTCTTCTCCTAGCAGGCATCAACTGCCAAAGTTTCCCTAGATTGTGTTTGTATTTCTTACCCAACTCCCCATATCTATACTGAAAGTTTATAGGATTACGCACGCGGGCACCATTGCTGAGGGTTACCTGTAATTGATCAGCTGTCTGAAAGACT
This sequence comes from Rhizomys pruinosus, assembly GCA_009823505.1. Lineage (NCBI taxonomy): Eukaryota > Metazoa > Chordata > Mammalia > Rodentia > Spalacidae > Rhizomys > Rhizomys pruinosus. Next base: position 1,462,724 of record VZQC01012421.1, read on the forward strand.
GTGCTTTTTTGTAGTTGTTCATCTACCCCCTCTGGCTCCTCCAAGCTTTCTGCCTAGTGGTACAGAAATGATATTTTTTTATCTTGGGGGTAATCAAAGGCTGTCTAATTGGAATTAAGAACTGCTCAATGGGAGGGAACTTACCTGTAACACTGTAAACATACGTGGCAGGAAAGGACACAGATATTATAGAAAAATCTATTTTTTCCAAATACCTAGACCAATACAATATCTTACTGTATTCTAAATATGCATATATATTATATATACATACAAGTGTACCTCTCACCACTCATTAAAGCTGCTTATTTTGCAACAGATGGAGAATAACAGAGTTTCAAAACTGGTTAAAGGCAGAAAATAATTGTTTGTAGGACACTTAGCCCTAAGAGATACATTTTCAGTCCAACCTATATGAGTAAGATGAATTTATCTCTCAACTTTCATTAGAGAGGTTTCCTTATGTACCAGATGGTGATTCACACAGAAACCCACAACTGGCCAATTTGCAGAGAACAACAAGCTGCAGAGTACTCAACCCTGAATAGAACACCTATTTCAAACTTCTTCCTCCTAAGGCAGAGGTATTATGGTGGACAAAGAGTTGGAATGATAACTGATTTTTCCTGATTGCCTTTTGTACTGAAATGAAATGGAATATCAATGTAGTTTTAATTGTGTATTTCTTTGATAATGACTAAGGTTAAATTCTTTTCATAAATCTATTTGCTGTATTTAATTTTTAGAGAGCCGTCTGCCCACTTCCTCAACCCACTATTGACTGGATTTAAAGTTTCTTGATGTTTAATTTTTTTTTTAATATTTATTTGTTGTTTAAGGGATTCTACAATATAAGAGCACAGCTGTTTTCAGATCACATTAACGTTGCTCAGTTTGTCATACAATTAGGTAATTGGTGCTAGCATACACAGATGAGGGATACCATTCGTCTTTTGTATTTCTGGGACTGTGTTACTTCACTCACCATGATATCTTCTAGCTCCATCCATTTACCTGCAAAGTTCATGATGTCATCTTTCTTTACTGCTGCATAGAACTCCATTGTGTAGAGATGTTCCACATTTTCTCTATCCACTCATCAGTTGAGGGGCACTTGGGTTGGTTCCAGCTCTTTGCCATTGTAAAGAGAGCTGCAATAAATGTGGCTGTGCATGTATCTCTGCGGTAAGATGAGTCTTGTGGGTACATACCCAGGAGTGGTATGACTGGGTCAGGTGGCAAGTTTACAGAGTGTGAGGAAACCTTCACTGCAGATACATCTGACAAAGCATTGATTTCCAGAATATATAAACTACTCAAAAAACAAAGAAAAAAGAAAACAAATGACCCACTCAATAGTTGGAGCAAAGAGCTGAACAGAGACTTCACAAGTGAGAAATTAGAGATGGATGAGAAACATCTTAAAAAGTGTTCAATGTTGCTAATAATTAAGGAAATGCAAATTAAAACCACTTTAAGATATCATCTCACTCTGACAAGACTGGCTAGGATCAAGAAAGCAAATGATTCCAAGTGCTGGAGAGGTTTTGGGGAAAGGGGAACACTCATCCACTGCTGGTGGTAATGTAAACTCGTTCAGCCATTATGGAAAGCAGTGTGGAGAACCCTTGGAAGACTCGGAATGAACTTGCCACCTGACCCAGCCATACCACTCCTGGGTATGTAGCCACAATACTGATGTTTAATTTTTTTTTTTAATTTTATATTGTAGACATTTGCCCTCTGTCAGATGTAAGGTTAGCAAAGATATATGTTTTGTTATTCTATTTATATGCACCTAGATGTGAATTTTGACTTCAGTTTGCTACGTATTTTGTTGTGTTATACTTGAAGATATTCAGTTAATTATTTGACAAAATGCAGATTGTTATAAAGTAGAAGCAGTATTTGTGCCCAATTGTGTTGGTCTCCAGATAGTTTCTCCTTGGTTGGTAACATACTGCTTTATTTAACATTATTTACCTTCCTTTCTCTCTTCTGAACCCACATAAGAGTTCAAAATTTCATCACTTTTATCTAAAAAATATTCATCATGGCACACTAGGCCACACCTGTTCCATTCTAGAATGGATCTACTTTCCTAATCTTCACTATTTTTTCTATACTAGTCGCTCCCCCCTGGGCCATTTTACTGGGTTCTCTTTGAATGTTTTGAATGTTTATTTCTTGTGTCAAATTCTTTGTGCACTGATTCCTTTGTCAGAGAACTTTATGGGTCTTTGTTGGTTTTTACACTTTTAGCAGGTAAAATTATCCACGATTGACTTCCTTCCCCTATTCTGGTTACAAACTGATCTGCCTCATACATTTATGTACTAACTGATCTCAGTCTTACATTTGTAAGATTACTTTGTTCAGTCTTACACTTGTTCAATTTTACAATTTTAGAACTTAAGGACATATCTTATTCTAAGAAAAAATCTTCTACATTTAAGATGTATGGGAATAAAACGTTCTTTATAAGCAGTCTGTATATTTGAATAAACATTTGACTTTATTATAATGGTGGCCATTATCTTTTTCTAAAATGTTGTTTTTAAACACGTGTGTCTTATATTCCAGTTGGTAATAGTTTCTTTTTAAAAAAAATCTTGCAGTGACTTTCACAAATAGCACTCACAAATAGGCCTTCATATATATATTAGGATGTTCTTAGTTGAACAATATCCACTCAGGGTATCAGAACACTGAAGTCAAGAAAAAAGTTGTTAAATACATCATTTGATGGAATAAACCCAAGTCCTTTCTATCAGTGAACCATTCACCAAGACTATTAGCTTGTGTTTGTGTGTGTCAAATAGCTCCCGCTACAGTACATTGTATCCCTTCAAATGTCAGTGTCCCTAGTCTAGATGGAATTTTTATTTGTTTACCTGAGCCTTTCAACACTGCTCACCTCCTTGAGCCTTGTCTTTCTTAGCCTGTGGAAGCCTTCTGCTGCCCTCTACTGGCTAAAACTAGTGATTTGGGTAGGATTTTTATTTTACTGCTCTATCTGGGGAAACATTAGGTGAAAAACAAAACAATGATATACTACTCAATCAATCTCAACATTCCACATATTGTATTCAGTAAGCACAAATGAAACTCTGTGTCATGTTGAATATCATGTAAATATTAGTTTATTTGTCCTCAAGAGATGTAATTGATCATGAATCTATTTAGGAAGGATTCAAAATTAAATTACTTTTTAAAGACCAGATATTTAATAATCTGTCTTTAACCTTTTTTTGTATGGTATCTCAATGAAATACATCTTATGGACATAGCACTGAAAGTAAAGACATTCCTGGAAGATGGTGCCGTGAACTCTGTACCTTGCAATCCTCTGATCTAGTAGATTCTAGCAAGAATACTACATCATTCACTAACCTGTTTAGTATCATGAATTGGAATGTCTTATAGGTCTATGAGATTGCAGGGTTTCAGTTCTGCTGACTATACACACCCCACCTTGCCACCTATGTGTTTTAATTGCCAAAGTTGTACAGGTTCCTGAATTATGTCCTTACATGTCAGCAGGACAGTGGTCATCATCTCTTCCCATGGAAACAGGAGCCATGATACCTGTATTATCTAGTTACCTATTTCATGTATGACTTCTTCCATCCATGTACAATGCTCTGTGACAATAGATATTTTATTTATTTATTTATTTATTTATTTATTTATTTATTTAGTCTTTTTGGGACAGGGTCTCCTGGTAAGCCCAGCTTGCCTGGAACTCACTTTAGACTGGGCTGGACTTGAACTTACAGAGATCCACCTGCCTCTGCCTCCTGAGTGAGTGTTGGGATTAAAGGTGTACACCACCACACCCAGCAATAGACATTTTATTTTATGTTGACTTTTATTTGGCTGGACTTTCCAAAATTTCTGCAGCAAGTAGTATTATTGTATTGTGGTCAAAGATGGATATGAACTATATAACAAACATTCATTCTAAAAATAAACGGTCAAAACTATTCAAAAATACATGTAAGCCAGAGGAATATTGTTTCTGTCATGAACATGGTGGAAATAACACAATTTTCTTCCTTCAGTTTAAAAATGGGGATAATATAGAATCTATAACTTTGGTTCGTATCATGGGAAAAAAGTAAAGCTATGTACATTTCTTATTTTAAATTTTAAATTTTAAACCTCATACCAAAAAAGTTCACTTTTTGTTTAACAATCCTATGAATTATTAAAAACACTCATGAGTATATATCCTGCACCAGGATCAAAATACAAAACTGTTCCTTCATCCTCTGGAATTTGTAATTCCTGCTGTAGTCATTCCCAAAGAGAGCCATACCCTCTAGCAATGGCTGCTTGTTCCTGTCCCAGTAGATACTCTTTTTCCAGAATGTTCTGTGGATGTAGTGCCAAGGGATGAGTCTGACATCTTCCACTTTGTGGGCTCTTGAAATTTACTGGTGCTGTTCATATTCAGCATTTCTTTCTTTTATTACTCAGTTATTTATTATTAACATTTTGTTGGCTAAACATCTAGGACTAAGATGAGGTGTTCTTATAATATGTGTATATTGAACCCTTAAATACACATGGAAGACTGATGTTTCATATAGTGTTTCATGTTGCAATAAAACATGAATTTTGATTGATCCATATCCTAGTCAGTGGTTCCCTAATCCCATTTAAATAGGTACTGCTGTGTTCATGTGCATAGGCAGACATTTAGGGCTGATCAATTCTTACTTTATCACTAAAAATGACAATTTATTTTCTTGTGGTGTTTATCACTTATATATATTTCATTTTCTTTAGTGTCTATTCATAATTCTCCAATTTTTATAGGATTGGCTAGAATGTAGTTGTTGAGATTTACTTTTTAATATTTATTTAGATAGAGACATTTGTCTTCTTTACTGAATTTTATTTTGCACAGCAGGCTTTTAGCTATGATGAAGACATTTTTATCAATGTATTTTTTTCTAATACTGTGCTTTGAGCAACCTAAGAAAATTTGCCTGAAGGGACTCAAGAGAGGGGAGATAATAGGAGGCAGGTATTACAGAGGGTAAAATGGGGTCACTGAAACTGGGGAGGGAGGAGGGTGGTTAGAGATGGAGAGAAGAGAGATAAGTAAAGCTTATGTGGTGTAGAAAGTCATACAGAAATGCATTAACTCAAAAACCTCCTGAAAATACATTAACAATATCTAAACTTTAGTGCATGTGCATGCATGAAGGATATATAACATGGAACATAGTGCCAAACAGGAGAAACCTCCCTTTGATTTGTTGATCAGAGTAGTCCAAGAAACTCCCAAAATAACACTGGCACATGCCAGAGACCTTGATTACTTCTTAAAACATGAAGGAAAGACCCTACTATTGAAAATGAGACATACTTCAGACACAAGACTTACAGAAATGGAGGTGGAACTGACCTGGGAGTCTTCTCCATGAAGACTAGGTCTGATAGTTCTAGAGGATACTATGCAAGCAGATAATGGAGAAAAGTCAATCAATGAGCCAGGCCTGGTTTTGCACGCCTTTAATCCCAGCACTCAGGAGGCAGAGCAGGTAGATTTCTGTGGATTCAAGAGCAGCCTGGTCTGCAGAGCAAGTTCCAGGACAGCTGGGGCTACAGGGACACCCTGTTTTGAAAAGACTGGAAAAAAGTCAATCAATGATCCAATCCAGCTCTAAAGCCTAATAACCATAAAGACTGGCTCAGAAAACTACCTCTATTCTATTGGTGTAATAGTGGCACTGTAATCTATGAGGATAATCAACAGCTATCTAATTGGACTTAAAGCTCACTCAGTGACAAGAGATTCATGGGATCATGGGAGGCTTTCTTTTTTTGGTCTTTTCGAGACAGGGTCTCCCTGTAGCCCCAGCTGTCCTGTAGACCAGGCTTTCTAAATATAGACAAATACACATGGCTGGAGAGGTCATAAATCCTAGAGTAACCCCTCGAAATTTCTTACTGAATGCTAAGTATGTATCTTTATATTTATAAGCAAGTATACCATACACTATTACTAATCAAAGAAGCTTCTTTTTTCAACAGATGGAACTTATTACAGAATTCCACAACTAGTCACACACAGAAAATATATGTCTGAGAGAAACACATCCTAAGGGACACAAATACAATGGGATCTCTACACCAAAGTTTCCTGGAACATAGTGTAACAAGCAGGAGAGAGAGAGAATACTAATACATCTCTCAACTCTCAGCAGCAAAACTTCCACATATAACAGAGTGTGGTGCACACAGAAGGCCACCACTGACTAAGTTGTAGAAAAGAAGAGACTGTGCATACCTGGATAGGACTCCGACCTTAAAGCTCACCCACCCGTTGCTCAGGGACACAGCAGAAAGATTGTAAGAGCCAGGTTTGGTGTGTGAATATAAGTAAACGGGCTTTCAAATCACTGTGAACTTGCTGGTATGAACTTGCAGTAATGGTGACAGCATGCCTACTCTGCAAGAAAAACACCTGGCATAGAATAAAGGAAATGGGCATCAGACCCCAACCCTAGTCTAGGAACTATGGGAAACTGAATACTGCTCAGTGAGGAAGAGAAGATCTTACAGTCTCTGGATAGGCTGACTAGACATCTGGATACACACTCTTGACTGTATAGGACTTAACATATATGACAGAATCTATGAAATCCAGTGGAGGATTGCAACCTGTGGGGAGGCATAGCTAGGAAGGTGATACAGAGATGAGGAAAATTAAGCGAGAGTGATGAGAGGGTGGAGATGGATTTGATGAAAATGCCTTGTGTGAAGATCTCAAAGAATAAAATACTTTAAAAACAAGCAAAAAATGACAAAAGAACACAAGTTTTGTACGATTTCCTTCTTACTTTGTAGTTTTATAATTAATATCATGTTGTAGCCCATTTCAGATTATTATACAAATGTGAATATATATCAATTGTAATATTTTATGTATGTTTTAATAATGATTCCTTAGATTTTTTTCAAGAAGAGTTTATTTTCTTCATAGAATTTCCTTTTCCTCTTTGCTAAAACTTAATCACATGTGTTTTAACCTAGTTCTAGATACTAATGTAGTATACTTATCCATAGTTGTGGCTTTAGTGAAAAACTTCAAACCAGATAATATACTAGTGGAGCCTCCCATTACTAAATTGTTTTCAGTATTGAATTTCCTTTAATTTTCCAAATGATTCTAATAAATTTTGGATGAATATTTGAACTTTAAAATACAAGTTCTTGTTAATATTTTATCAACCCAATTAAAATGACAAAGTCATTTTGATCCTCCCCTTCCCCACCAGCAAGGTCAGTAAGTCACTCTGCTATCTTCTGACCTTTAATTCTTCCTGGAGAGAAGTTTGCTACAATTCAAATGGCTGAACTCAGCAAGTCAAAGCATCTGTTCTCAGTATCTTCTTTTAGTAATACATATTCATATTCGGTTTGTTTTTCCTGGATATTGTGACTAGGCAGGTTTTTCTGTACCTGTATCTTTTTCTTACCAATCTTTATTCTGTTAGTTTCTGTTTTTAAACAAATTTGGATAGGTTTTATTGTAATTTTTCCACCTTTTTTCTTACAGAAATCATTACTTTCAACCTTCCATGGCTCCTGAGTAGTGCTAGTGAGCTTTCTCCACATTGTTACCACTCACCTTTTCTTCCTGCTTTCTCTCTTTTCCTCCCTTCTTTTAAATATACATAATTGTATTCATAAATGATCAAGATAGCTGATACTTTCATCTCCATCTTCAGTGTGCTGTTAAGTTCTCCTCTGAACTTTAATTTCAGGTATTGAAAAATTCCAATGATAAAAACTTTAGCCATGTTTTAAAAATAATGTTTGGGTCAGAGAGGTGGCTAAGTGGTTGAGAGCACTAGCTTCTCTTGCAGAGGACACAGTTCAGATTCCAGTGCCCACACGACAGCTAACAGTCATAAGTAATTCTGGTTGCAGGGAATCCAACACACTCTTCTTATCTCTGTGGGAATTGCACCATTATTCCACTTGCACACAAGTAGGCAATATACTCATACACATAAAATGAGACAAATAATTTAAAAATATTAAAAATAGAGGTTCTTCTTTGAGAGAATTCTTTCTTACCTTACACAGAGAAAAATTTACCTTTAATGTGCACTGTGGTCATAATGCCTGTGTTGAAATTTCTGTCAACCTGTGGTTTACAGGGCTTAAAATTTGTCTGTATTAATTACAGACAAATAATGAATGAAATAATTTTCCACGTTATATGTAAAATACTTGATCCTTTTAAAACATTATAGATAATGTGCAATTCTTTCTCTTTCATTATTTTTGCTGGCAGTTAAGCTAGTTATATTAAGTTTGCAGATTTTCTCTTTCACTCAGTTAATGACAATCCCAATAGCAGATTCTTTCTGTAGCCTTCATTGTGTTGTTTGTGACACACTGTTCACATGACGTTTGTAATTTAGTCTCACATCTGGACGACTACTATCAGGGATAAGTGTTTTTCTCCACAAACCAAATACCTGCAAACTATTTTATTTTAGCCCATGTGGAATAAATATGATCCTTTTCATATCTACAGTGGTGTGACTTAAATGACTTCACTTTAGAGTGGCTTAGGAATGATGAGCATGAGGAGAAACCATTCCTCACATTTTGAAGTCCATAATTTTTCCAGCTAGACAAATTTATAATTCTCATCCTAAATGTTTGGCAGCGGCAGTAACCATAAGGCTCAGCAGCTGAAACTTTAGCGTCTCTGGGCTACTACCCAGGACACGTCATAAGGTAGAGGTCCAGGGCTGGGTTTTGCTTATATTTTCATCTCACCATGGGCCTAGCAGAATCCAATAATGTCTTAGGTGGAAGACCATATTTAACTGACTTGTTTTCTGGATTTACCATCCTTTAAAATATCTTCTTATTTCATTTTCTGTATAAAAATGTCCACAAGCTGAATTATTCAGTAGAATATTGTGTTTTAAACTGAGAGAAAAGAACAATTAGTTCTTTGACATTTATTTTACTTTATGTGTATAATGTTTTGCCTGCAGGTATGGAAGTGTACCATCCACAAGAAATGCCTGTGGAAGCTGGAAAAGGGCGTCGGATCCTCTGGAACTGGAGATACACAGCAGCTAACAACTGCTAGCTTCTGTGTGGGTGCTGAGACCTCTGCAAGAGCAGCCAGTGCTCTGAACATGGAGCCATCTCTCCAGATCCACATAATTAGTTCTTAAATCCCATGTAACTGCTTATAAGGGTTCATTTTATGAATGGTAAACTGAAGAGTTGGCTGGAGAATTGCTTTTATGTTTTTTGTTTGGTTTTTATTGCTGTTGTGGTTTAGGGTTATTTTTGGTCGAAGACTTCCTTATTCACTAGATACAGTGATGTTTTTCATATTTCTGAAAATGGGGAAAATGTAACTCATGGCTCTGGAAGTAGCAACACAAAGAGAAAAGTGGCAAGAAGGCTCCCAGGCAGACCTGGGTTTAGAATCTTGTCGAGTTCTGGAATCTGTATGTGGTTCAGTGCAGGAAGAAATGGAGCTCTTCATTTTTCTACTGGGAATCAATGGAGCAGGGTATCAAGCCTGTTTCTGAGCAGAGCCTCCTTTACCCTGCAATGACTTGGGAATCTCTTTTTCAGTTTTCAAAGAGAAACAGACAAACAGAAACATGTTTTCCTCAGCTTTATCCCCACACTTTTTTTGAAGATATGCAGCCACAGGAAGAATAAAGAGCAATGCATCAAAAGAAAATGGAGATTCTTCCCAAGATCCTCAGACAACTTCTATCTTCAAGATATGCCTGCTCCTTTATCCAGAGATGCAGATGAGTTCCACATTGGCCTTCAGGTATTTGAGCACTGGGGTAATGGTACAGTTTAATAAAAGAATATGACTATGGGGGAGGATGGGAAGAAAGAAAATTATCTCTCCCTAAACTCACCACCTTATTGCTTACATAAAAGATTTACCAAGCACATTCACTCCACAGTCTTTCAGCTTTAGCCACACCTGTCATGTTAGTAAAGCAAAAAGACAATAGAAATTTAATAACATACAGATCTTACTTTGTTTTAAATTCTTCCCTCAATCAGTCTGTTATTGTCTGCTTTTCAGAATCTAAGGCTTTTAGTTACAGTTAGTCTCAGATAAGAATCACTATATAATTTATGAAAAATATTTTCATGTGGCAGCTGAGAGTCGTTTTTAACTCCAGTTCCAGGGGAAAGTGGCACCCTCCTACCTCCGCAGCATTGCACGACATGGTGCACAGACCTACATGCAGACAGTACATTCATACACATACAAAAATAAATTAAAAATTAAAAAATATTTTCATCTATTTCACATAGGCTCAAATAATAAACTTTTATGCTTTTATTTTAACTAATTTTATATGTTAGAGGACATAAAGGAAGTGAGCTGATTAAATAGTTTAAGGGTCACATATTTAAAAAAATGTTTTATTTATTACTTTTACTTTATGTATGTGTGTGTATCATCTGCATGTGTGTGTAAGTTCACTTTCATCATGCAGTGCCTGTGGAGGTCAGAAGAAAGCATTGAATACTCTGGAATTGGTGCTAAGGATGTCTGTTAGCCTCCATCTGAGTCCTGGGAATCAAACCTGGGTCCTCTGCAGAACCATCCAGTGCTCTTATTCACTGAGCCATTTCTCCAGGCACAGGAGCACATATTTCATATTTACCAGACTTTATATGAGATTCAAGATTTAAAAATTGACTTTGCTTATATTTTCATTAAGACTTCACCTTGTAAAAAATAGACCAAAGGTAGTTTCTTAAATATGGCAGTTTGAAGTCATAGCTCATAAGTATGAAGAAGTACAAATTAATTTAACATTCATTCAGTGTTAACATTTATTAGGAAAAAAACTTACTCTATTTTCTTTTATCTTTTTTTCACATAAATTTTTTATTACTGTATACTCTATTTTCATACATGTATATACACTAGCACACAACACAACATGCCCACACACACACACAAATGCACAAATGTGGACACATGCACACACACACACACACACACACACACACACACTGATTTTATGTCAAAAACCTAACAGAGCTGGGAGCTGATCATGTGAAACTATGACATCCCCCAAAATACTGTTTTATCATTTCAAAAGCTTTTTCCATTGTTAATTTTTATTTATTTATTTATTTATTTATTTATTTATTTATTTATTTATTTTTGTCGTTTTGAGACAGGGTCTCCTTGTAGCCCCAGCTGTCCTGGAATTCACTCTCTAGACCAGGCTGGCCTTGAACTTACAAAGATCTGCCTGCTTCTGCCTCCCAAGTGCTAGGATTAAAGGCGTGCGCCACCACGCCTGGCCCATTGTTACTTTCTAAGTCATGAGTCCACAGTGCACTAATTTTTCCACTAGAAGACTTTCTAGGTATTGGACTAAATGAACAGAACTTGTCAGATATGATTAGATATGAGAGGGTGTATAGAACATTAAGTCAAAACTGTAACTGTGAACAACACTATATGGAAATATATAGCTCAGCATTTTATAGCGCACAAATTCTATATTTTTTACCAATTTATAAAACACTGTTTCAAATTAAAAATTTGTATTCAAATTTTCATTTGGGTGATAAAATCATAATTTCAGACTAATTTTCATGTGTAACTTGGTAATGCTATGGTTAATATATATAGACAAGGGTGAGTAGCTTTATAAGCATTAAAATTATTCAAACATGCACAAAATAATACAAAGTTTCTAAAATCAGAAAGGGATATGGATGCCCACACTTAATATGGAATGGCAGCCTTAATGATGCAATGAAAAACAAGTATATTTATTAATATAATCACAAACAAAATATTTAATGCATGAGAAAGGCAGAGGTTTATTTTTTTTATTTATTTATTTTTGTATGTGTATGAATGTACGGTCTGCATGCAGGTCTGTGCACCCGTGTCGTGCAATGCCGCGGAGGTCAGAAGAGGGTCTCGGATTCCCCTGGAACTGGAGTTCTCCTGGAATTGGAGTTACAGACGGTCTTTACCCGCCATGTTGGACGTGCTGGGATGAACCCATGGGGTCCTCTGCAAGAGCGTCTCGGTTGCTCTGTAGACCGCGTAGGACTATTCTCGTCCAGCCCCAAGAAAGGGCAGAGGTTTAGAAACAACAGTTCAGAATACCCTTGCCTGAAAAATACCAAATTTCTACACTGTGGTGATTTTATGCTTGTGGGATAGAAATACATCCTTCTTTTAAGTGGACTTATCATAAAACAAGCTGCAAACTACAAAGAACAGAATCTAGTTTCTTAGAGGGAGGGGTTAAGGGCAAAGACTAGCATACAGTGAGGTTCTCAAAGACCATCAAGCCGATGGCTTTGGGTTTCTTGTCCTGAGATTCAAAACATAAATTGCATGAACCACAAGGATATGCTTTAGGAAGAGCATTTTATTATAGATGGTTCAAGAGAAGAAGGCAGAGCCCCTGTACATCAAGAGGGATTCATGGGCTTTATGAAGAGCTTATGGCAGAATTGTGGTGAGGCATGAGGAGGATGCGGTGAGACGTGGCCAGTCCAGTTGGCCAAAGCAGATGTCCGAGTTTTCCTCTCAGCTTCGTGGACTGGCATACAGCCTCTGGACAGAGGTGCTCACTTGGAGAAGCAGGAAACTTCTGTCATTGTCTTCTGTCATTGTACCTCCTCTTCCCCTCAGTCACAAGCAGGGCAAAGGAACACTGTAACTTTGTAGATTGGTGAGAAGGAGAGGTCACCTATCCTGGGGCCGAGATCGAATACTTCCAGGAAGAGTTGCCCCACCCCTGTCACACAGAGCTTGCAGACAGAGAAGCAGCTGCCATGTCACCCTGGCAGACCTTGCTAGACAACTTCCATCATGGCTATCAAGGAAATCTCATCTGTACTCAGAATTAATGGAGGGGTCTTTGGGAGCAGTTGCTGCTCCGTGTTTCATTGATTGTTGTGATGGATTAGTCATCTGGAGGAACCTCCAGAGAGCATATCTGGTAACCAGGAAAAAGACGCTCATTGCATAGGAATGCCTTTGTTCATCGGGAACTTTGAGCAGAAGTCGAAATTTGAAAGGGCCTGTTTGAATATATTAGCAAAGCAGTCCTCAGAATGATGACAACAATACAAAAACAATCTTCTTTAAGGTAATTTTGACCTATATTCAATGAGCAAATGGTCATTTTTGGCAGGCCTAGATGGGTGTTGAAGACTGTTGGATTGTTGAGAGGCAATTACCCTTAGTTAGTCTGACAGATGCTTTGACTTTCATTATTAAGGCAGTATTGTGCCATACCCCGTTCGATACACTGATTTAGTGCAGGCTAATACCTTTCTAGAACTCTCCATAATTTATTATCTCGACTTTCCAATCACAAAAGTGTAAATTGATATATTATATCTATAGAGTATATTATATATATAAAGTATCAACCTAATATTTCTTCCCTATTAGTTGGTTTGGCAAGATTACTGATTTCTAAAAAGAAAATGTCAGAATTGAGTGCTTTCAGTTAGTTTAAATGGTAGTGAATTTTATTTTAATGAATATAGGTACTGCTGCTTTGAAAATACGGCCTTTGTAAAAATGTAAATATGTGAGAATTTATCAGTTGCCAGGCTAAAAATCAAAATGTCTCTTTAATGAAGAGAAGTTGCTTTAACTACCAGGTTCCACTGTGCTCATGATTTCACAATAGATGTTGCATAGAGAGGACCTCCCCAAGATCCAGCCAGTAGGGTTTGTCGCATAGGGGAGGGAGGATTTCGGGATGTTCCACCTTAGTTGAAGAACTTTTGGCAATTGAAGGCTGCTATGATAGGGACAGTCAGTTTTCTTCAGGGAAGTGAACCCTGGTGGTTTTTTGGTTCCAGTGGATGGTCCCAGACTAATATCCATGTAGACACTACTGATTGATCTCTGTGGCCTATAAAAACAAGACATGAAGTTGAGAGGGGGGTGTCTGGGAGGAGTTGGGAGGGGGAGTGATAAGAGTTGATATGGTCAAGGTATATTGTACAGATGAGTTACATTTTCCAAATGGATTTGAACGAATACAAATTTATTTCTGTCAAAATCTCTGAGTTAGATGACTAGAAGGAATAAGAGTAGTCGCTCCGTCATAATATAATGAATAATTCATGAGCACAGGTAACAACTGAGTTGGTTTTAAGAGGTGATAAAATGGAACAGAAAAATATTTCAGTGGCTAAAGTTCTTGCAACAGAAAAGGATGAGTGCTAATAAATCTCAACAACAAGCAGAAAGATTAAAATTGTTGTTTGCAGAGACTGGAAAACTAGCAAGTTGCTTCCACTGTGGATGAAAGTGACACGAGGGTCTGAGCATAACTTCCAGTGGATTGTAAGTAAGACCTTGGAAGGAACTGCAGGTACATAAACAAGCATATGGAACACATGGAAGCAGACAGTGGACGCTCACTCACACCTCTAGGAGGTCATAGTGCCAAAGGACCTGCAAATCCAGGACTAAAATTACCTCAGGCTGAGCAAGTAGGAAAGCACTTTGGAACCACGTGCCTTTACACACAGGATGCAAGCTGAAGCACTGTAGAGCTTAAGAAAACGGGGAACACCACAATGATGAAAAATGAAGTACTTCTAAATACTCTGACACACAGCCAAGGGTGAAGATGTGTGTAGAAGAATCTCCCAGGGGGTAAGTCAAAGTCTAATCAAGAACGGTTCATCTTTTTTTTTTTTTTAACTTTTTATTTATTTTATTTTTGTATGTGTATGAATGTACTGTCTGCATGTAGATTTGTGCCCCTGTCGTGCAATGCCGCGGAGGTCAGAAGAGGGTGTTGGAATCCCCTGGAACTGGAGTTCTCCTGGAATTGGAGTTACAGATGGTTCTCAGCCACCATGTGGGTGCTGGGGATTGAACCCGGGTCCTCTGCAAGAGCAGTCAGAGCTTTTAACCGCTAGGCCATCTCTCCAGCCCCAAGAATGGTTCATCTTAAGAAAGCAACCTTGCCAGGCATGATGGCGCAGGCCCTTAATCCTAGCACTCTGGAGGCAGAGGCAGGTGGGCAGGTGGATCTTTGTGAGTTCAAGCCCAGCCTGGTCTACAGAGCGAGTTCCAGGACTGGGGCTACAGAGAGACCCTGTCTGGAAAAAGACAAAAAAAAAGAAGAAAGGAAGAAAGAAAGAAAGAAAGAAAGAAAGAAAGGAAGGAAGGAAGGAAGGAAGGAAGGAAGGAAGGAAGGAAGGAAGGAAGGAAGGAAGAAAGAAACCTTAAACTGGGTGTGGTGGCACACTCCTTTAATCCCAGCATTCTGGAGGCAGGGGAAGGCAGATATCTGAGTTGAAGGCTAGCTGGAGCTACAGGGAAACCCTGTCATCAAGGTACACAGCTATACTTCTTTTGTAGGGAAAGGCTAATTGTAGCCATTCTATTTCCAGTCCACATTTTTAAGATAGCCAGTTCCACATGGTACTATTTCAGGCAGCAGTAGACAACAAAGAGCCCACAAGATTATAATGGAGCTGAATCCCTATCACTTGTTAATCTTCCAGCATTGTAAGGACTTATTGCAACCCACTGATCAACTGGTCCAGGTAATTCTGATTTTTTGTTTGATGCTTTGTGTATTTCATACATCATTTTCCAATTCAGTTCAGGCATATATCCCCGTCCCTTGTCCCCACCTCACCCCTACCCATCCCAGATCATGCATTCTGCCGTAGCTTTTCTGCATCTTTCTCTGCTTTTCTTGTTTTGTTTTCATTTTTTTTAACAATAAGTGATAAATTGTGAGTACAAGCATCCTTCATGTAAAACCAATTTGCAAGCATCTGTGCCCAAAGCCACACAGCTCATGGGTCCCACCATCCAGCAGGGGTGGGGGGCTTGTATGTTCAATCAAGTTGATCAAATGAGTGTCCAGTCTATATTGTTGTAGTTTCACCATTCACCCCAATCGCAGCCCTTACATTCTACCACGCCCCCTCTTCCGCAGATTGTTCCCTAGGCTTAGAAAAGGGGCACAGGTGGATGAGAAGCAAAACAGTCTACTTTCTCTGGAGCTGTTGTCTTGGTCTCTAGTCAATTCTGGCTGTTTTCTTTCATGGGCTGCCAGCTTGTCCAGGCATAACCTTTCGATCCTACTAATGAAGCACATGCAATTAGATATATAGGTATTTAAACAGTATAATATATAGCCTTTCGATCCTACTAATGAAGCACACGCAATTAGATATATAGGTATTTAAACAGTACTAATTGTTATGGTAGGTTACTTTGGTATAGACACAGATGTTTGGATGGTATGTTAATCCATGAATTACATTTTCTTCTGTTAAGTATGACAGGGTCTTCGTGTGGTTTATAACATCTCCTAACCATTAGAGGATGTAAGCTTGTGGCATCAGCCGTGGGTTATTCCTCCAAGGAGAGAGCTAATAGCCAATTAGATTTGGGATATACAGACATATGGCTGCCACTGCTGCACAGTATTTCCAGGCAGATGAGGTGTAGCTGGTGCTGACGGAGGAGTCTTGCTTGACTCAAGGAGACCTATATTTGCTTTATTGGTTTAGTGGCCTTTGGTAACACTCTCTGGCATTCCAGAGACCATCTGTATACTTGCAAGTGCGGTCTCCATACATCTTTCCCATGTTTATATCAGGTCTTCAACAGCAGGGCCTTATCGCCTCTCTTCCTGCAGATATCCCAGTTTGGAGGCAAGGAGCCTTTACCTTTTGTGGGGGCTTGGATCCCCTGGCCAACATCTCCTTGGTAGAATAATCCATTGTTGATGTCAGAGCTCCTGTATTAATATATTTTGCTTAAGTGCATAGCTTAAGGAGACTTTAGCATTATATTTGGTTCTGAATAGAGAATAATCCTTTTCACAGTTTCTATGTCCATTAGTCAATTAAAGAAGGCAGTTTTACCGATTTTACAAGAGAATACCTCTATAACAGCTGGCTCCAATCTACAGCTGGAGAACGACCTCATCATCATCATATTTCTCCTTATTCTATGGGGGGGAGTTAAGAAAGTCTCTTGTATTAAAACCTTTGCGGCACCTAGAAGGTAAGCTTCGTTAGGAATCATTAAAAATAGTTGTTACTAGTAGGATCCAGAGAGGGGCCTGATGTCTGCAGCAATCTGAGGCATTTCTTCCCTTCAATGCCCAGAGGAGTCAATCCTTCTGCTGGCACTTTCTGGTACATCCTACTCATTGCAAAGCTGCATAACAGTAACACAAAACAGCATGGGTGAACTTGATGAAATCTGTGCCTTGATTCCACCCTATAGATATGTATAATACAACTGCTTTTTTGAGACTCATGGGTCAAAAATAAAAACCTAAAATAAAAAGGGTTATATAGATAGATATGAAAACCTTTTGTCTTAAAACCTTGCAACCCAAATCTTAAAACTAACTACAGGAAAGGATTTATATGTTCCAACAGGCCAGAGTATCACCAACTTAATGGCTGAGAAAGAAAATGCAGCTTTGCAGTGAGTAGGTAATTCTGAATTTTAGAAGAGTACTATTCTTCTAGGTTTATAAAAGTACAGCAAATATAATACTGTATTTCAATACTGTAGTATTGAAAATGTTATTGTAATATTATGTAACTGGCATATGCTTTAACTATATAATGTTCTTTATCATTATTTTAGAATGTACTCCATCCACTTGTTAGAAAAATAATCACTGTAAAATGGCATCATGTGAAACTATCCCAGGGTTTTCAGAGGGAATCCTTGTTGCCACAGGTCCTGTTAAATCCATAGGATTGGAGATACCAAATATGTTCCAGTGGGATGGGTATAACCATGGAGGACAGTGCTGTGTCCATTTGATCGTGTGCTAATATGCTTGTGTATTTTGTATGTGCATTACAAGTATTTGTGCATGTGTTATTTTCCAACAAAATAAATAAAAACATTTTAAAAATGTCAAGACAATGTTTTTGTTCATATATACAAAATATTCATTTTATGGTAAGCTAACATAAATCATCATTTTAAAAGTTCATAAGTTATGGTTATTTATTTTTGAAAAGTAAAATATTTATTTTTTTCACATAAATTTATTTTTATCTTTTTAATAAATCTAGACCTGTGTTCCTGCCCATTCCCCCACTCCGCCAGAGCTCATGCATTCTGTCAAACATGCTTTTCATCTCTTTCTCAGTCTTTCTCAATATTCTCCATGAGGAAATTGACTGTTTTGAGCAGAAGTTCACTGTTTCAGTCAGTTCTTTGATGCAGTCCTTTCTGTTGTTGTTGTTTCCAATATGCATTATGCCCAACTGCTTTGGACAAAAGCTCAGGGGGCCCTACACAAAAATACTTACAACTAGGTAATTGGCACTAGCATCCACAGATGAGGGATACCATTCCTTGTTTGTTTTTCTGGGACTGTGTTACTTCACTCAGCAGGATGTTTTTATAGTCATAAAAACAGCCTGGTACTGGCACAAAAACAGACCTGTTGACCAATGGAACAAAACCGAAGATCCAAATCTGAGCACACACAATTTCAGCCATCTTATATTTGACAAGGGGGCCAACTCTGAAGGCGGTAGAAGAAAAAGTTGGCAGCAGACTACAAGACATAGGCATAGGAAAAGACTTCCTAAATCAGACAGCAGCTGTGCAAGTATTAAGGTCAACAATTGACAAATGGGACCTCATTAAACTCACAAGCTTCTGTTCATCAAAAGAAAAAATCAAGAAAGAAAAAAAAAAAAAAAGGAAGTGAAGAGAACATCCCTCAGAGTGGGAGGAAACCATTCACTGCGATCTATCTGACAAAGGACATTGATTTCCAGACATTATAAACGACTCTACATAAAAAACAGAGAAACAAAGAAAACAAATGAACCCCACTCAATAGATGGAGCAAAGAACTGAGCAGCAGACCTCACAAGTGAGGAATTAGAGATGTCTGAGAAACACCTTAAGAAGTGTTCAACATCACTAATCATTAAGGAAATGCAAATCAAAACCACTTTAAGATATCATCTTACTCCAATAAGACTGGCTAGGATCAAGAAAACAAATGATACCAAGTGCCAGAGAGGTTGTGGGGAAAGGGGAACACTCATCCACTGTTGGTGGGAATGTAAACTCGTACAGCCACTATGGAAAGCAGTGTGGAGAACCCTTGGAAGACTTGGAATGAACTTGCCACCCAACCCAGCCATACCACTCCTGGGCATGTACCCTCAAGACTCGCCCCACCACAGAGATACATGCACGGCCATGTTTATTTCAGCTCTCTTCACAATAGCAAGGAGCTGGAACCAACCCAAATGCCCCTCAACTGATGAGTTGGATAGAGAAAATATGGTACATCTACACAATGGAGTTCTATGCAGCAGTAAAGAAAGACGACATCACGAGATTTGCAGGAAAATGGCTGGAGCTAGAGGACATTATGCTGAGGACAATATTTATTTTTTATAAAGATAATCATAAATACAAATGTGGCTCAGTGTGACACTCTTTTTTTGAGATAGGGTCTCCCTTGTAAATCCAGCTGGTCCGGAATTCATTATGTAGGCTGGACTGGTCTCTATCTCACAAACATACACCTGCCTCTGTCTTCTGAGTCCTGGGATTAAAGGTATTTGCCACCTCCCTCCGTCAATGTGATATTCTTAAAAGTGAATGCAGTATATACTTATGTGAATGTAATCTCCCTTTCTATCTACACTTATACAAAATTTTCCTACTCAATTCTCAATAGTCAAGTTGATTTCTAGAATATTTCATTATGTTATGTGTAAAATAATAAACACATTGTCTGCATGTGTTTAAATACACCTGTGTCCTGCAATGCCTGTGGAGGTCAGAAGAAGGGATCACATTCCCTAGAACTGGAGTTATTTATACACAGTTGTTAGCTGCAACATGGGTAGTGGGATTTGAACCTGGGCCCTCTGCAGGAGTAGCCAGTGGTCCTGCAGTACCGTCTGTCTCTAACCACAGTACCGTCTGTCTCTCCAGCTTGTTTTGTGTTTTTATTTTTTCTACACCTTAGAGTTAATTTATTTTTATTTTTGTCTTTTTGAGACAGGGTCTCCCTTTAGTCCAGGCCAGCCTTGAACTCACAGAGATCCATCTGCTTCTGCCTCCCCAGTGCTTGCATTAAAGTTGTGCACCACCATGCAGGGCTTTAGAGTTATTTTTTTAACTAAATTACTGTAACCTCAGTTCACAGTGCTGATAAAGTCCACTATTGTATATCAGTAATTAAAGTCTCTATATCTGCTTACCACTCATTTACTGAAACCCAACAAAGTAAGTATTCTAGCAATATCTATTAGTAGTAAGCGATCTATACAGATATGAGATTTCTGTTCTTTTATTCCATATTGTTACAGAATGACACATCTTGCTGTTTCTATGTGTCAGACATGCAAACACTTGCCCTTGTGTTACAGTTGCTTACTGTGTTTTTATACAGCAACATTCTGCATAATTTTGCAGTCTTATGCCTTTGATGTTGCTTTGTTTTGTTTTGGTATATAGAGATTACAAGTTTTGTCAACTACAGCTATGTTTACAATTACAAATGTTTCCACCAAATGTCTACCTATTAATTTTTTGCAATCAATTGACTAAGATAAGGACAGGAAAGAGAGATGTCTCAGTGGGTAAAAGCAGTTGCCTCCAAACCAAATGGTATAAATTCAGTTCTGGGAGCAACATGACAGTAGGATAAAATACAGGTACACACACACACACACACACACACACACACGCGTGCGCACGCACACAAACACACACAAACACACACATACACACAAATACACACAATAAATAAGTAAATAAAAACACAGTGAGTAAACATAATAACATAAGCCTAACATTTCTCTAAGGAAAACATCAGCAGTATTTGAGTTTTGTTGCTTAGGATCACTTAAAGGAAAGATTCAGAAAACCTAGTCTTATAATGCCAAAAAAGAAACAAATCCATCCATTATATTTGTCTTCCCCTAAAATTAATAATGCTTGAATGTTGTTCTTTGAATTTGATTTATTATTTCTTTATTGAAAGAAAAGCAGACTTGAGAATGTAGCTCAGTTATTTTCCACTGCCCTCATTTGTTATAAAACTATATAATAATAGTATGCTTGTATATTTAAATAAACTGAAAATCAGTTTGTTGCCTTATCCAGCATAAATAGAGCTCAGGAAAATCAGCTTCTTCACTCATTGTAATTAGATTGTTTAATGAAAGTATTTTCCATTCATTACTGAAAAATACATTATTTTATCTGCATACGTGTGCATATATATGCAATTCATTTTTACTTATTTATAACTTGGAAATTGTGTATTTATTTCCTGGAATGGCCATGACAAAGAACCACAAAATCATGTCATGGAAAAGCAGAAATTAATTTTTTCACAGTTCAAGTAACAGGGACTCCAAAAGCAAGTTGTTAGATAATCCATGCTCCCTCAGAGCTGAAGGGGGACTTTTTGTGCTTCCTTACACCTCTGCTGGCAACTGGCACTCTATTTTTCTTGGCTTGCAACTGCACAGCTGCATCCTTGACACTGGCATCATATGGAATTCCACACTGGTGCCTCACTTTGTGCTCTTATAAGAATACTACTCAAGGGGTGGAGCTACCTGTGCTCCACACAGCACAAGACCAGTGTGTGCCCTGCTGGGCAAGCAGACTTCACCTGTGTCCTGGAGAACGCCAACTTGCAAAGGAACATCTGAGGGCTGCCTTCCTGGGGACTTTGGGCACCCTGTGCCCCATAGAGGCCTGGTATCACCCAGGACATTCCAACCTTCCAGCCCCAGTGTGCTACGGGACTACCTGTGCTCCACACAGCACAAGACAGGTTTGTGCCCTGCTGTCCTGAAAAACACTAGATGCTCAAAAAAAGACAAAATACTGAGAGCCACAAAAGAAAAACAACAAGTTACATATAAGGGGAAACCCATCAGAATCACAGCTGACTTCTCAGCACAAAACTATGAAAGCTAGAAGAATGTGGACCAAAGTACTCCCTGTATTAAAGGACTTTAGATGCCAACCCAGACTACTATACCCAGCAAAACTGTCAATCATAGCTGAAGGAGAAAGAAGAATCTTTCACAACATGAACAAGATGAAAGAATACATGTCTAAGAAACCAAGACTTCAGAAAATCCTAGAAGCAATTCAAAGAACAGAGGAAAGAAGCAACTATCCCCTAAGCAATTAAAGAAAGAAAGCAGGCTGGAGAGATGGCCTAGCGGTTAAGAGTGCCGACTGCTCTTGCAGAGGACCCGGGTTTGATCCCCAGTGCCCACATGGTGGCCGAGAACCATCTGAAACTCCAATTCCAGGAGAACTCCAGTTCCAGGGGAATCCTACACCCTCTTCTGACCTCCACAGTATTGCACGACACGGGTGCACAAACTTGCATGCAGACAGTACATTCATACACATACAGAAATAAATAAAATTAATAAAAAAATTATATATGAAAATAGAGAGAAAGCAACAAACTCATAACAGAGAAAATATAAACCTAGACCAAGAATGCAAAACAAAAATAAGGTAAAAAGGAGCAATACACATCTCTCAATAATAACCTTAAATAATAATGGTCTGCACTCCCCAATCAAAAGACATAGACTGGGAGAATGGATTAGGAATGTAAACCCTTCTATATGCTGTCTACAAGAAACCCATCTCACCCTCAAGGAAAGACACCACCTTAGAGTAAAAGGATGGAAAAAAGTATTCCAAGCAAATGGTACCAAGAAACAAACTGGAGTGGCTATTCTAATATCAGACAGAATAGAGCTCAAAGTTAAATTAAGCAGAAGAGACAAAGAGGGCCATTACATCCTAATCAAAGGAACAATGAACCATGAAGACTTCACAATCCTAAAGGTTTATGCACCAAACTCTGATTCACCTAACTTTATAAATACAACTCTACAGGACCTCAAGACACAGACCAATCCTAACACACTAATAGTGTGAGACTTCAACACCCACTAAACCCCTTGGATAGATCAACAGGACAAAAAATAAACAGAGAGACATCAGAATTGAACAATACAGTACACCAAATGGACCTCACAGACATCTACAGAATATTCCACCCCAAATACCAGAGAATATACTTTCTACTCAGCACCTCATGGAACATTCTCCAAAATCGACCAAATACTGGGGCACAAAAGGAACCTCAATAAATACAAAAGGAAAGAAATTATTCCATGCATTCTATCAGACCACAGGTCAATAAAGCTCAATATGAAACCCAGAATAAGTCCAAGTAGCTACAAGAACACATGGAGACTAAACAACACCATCCTGAACAATGAATGGGTCAGGGAAGTAATAAAGAGTGAAATAAAAGTATTCATGGAACTGAACCAAAAAGACGATACAACACAACAAAACCTGTGGGATACTTTAAAGACAGTCTTGAGAGGGAAATTTATAGCCCTAAGTGCCCACATAAAAAAAAAAAAAACCAGAAAAGGAACAAATAAATCACCTCACACTGAAGCTAAAAACACTTGAGAGTCAACAACAAATGAACCCTAAACCCAACATACAGCAGGAAGAAATAACAAAAGCCAGAGCAGAAATCAATGAAATAGAAACAAAGAAAGCAATACATAAAATCAACAAATCCAAAAGCCGGTTCTTTGAAAAAATAAACAAAGTAGCAAAGTAGACAGACCTCTAGCCCAGTTAACCAAGAAAAATAGAGAACAACTCCAAATCAATAGTATTAGTGATGAAAGGGGAAACATAACAACAGACAAAGGAAAAATCCAGACAATCATATGGGAATAATTCAAAAATCTATACTCCACTAAATTTGAAAACCTAACAGAAATGGATGAATATCTGAAATCCTGGGAACCAACAAAGCTTAACCAAGAAGAGATTGAGAGTTTAAATAGACCCATAATATTACAGGAAATTGAAGATGTAATTAAAAACCTCCCAACTAAAAAAAGCCCTGGTCCAGAAGGTTTGATGGCAGAATTTCATAAAACATTTAAAGAGGTCTTACAACCGTTGCTACTCAAACTGTTTAGAAAGATACAAACAGGGGTTGGAGAGATGGCCTAGTGGTTAAGAGCGCCAACTGCTCTTGAAGAGCACGGGTCATAGCGGCCGAGAACCATCTTTAACTCCAGTTCCAGGGGAATCTGACACCCTCTTCTGACCTCAGCAGCATTGCACAACATGGGTGCACCAACCTGCATGCAGACAGAACACTCATACACATTAAAAATAAATAAAATTAAAAAGAAAGATACAAACAGAGGGAATTCTCCCTCTAATACCAAAGCCAGGCAAAGACGCAAGCAAAAAAGAAAGCTATAGACCCATCTCACTAATGAATATAGATGCAAAAATTCTCAACAAATACTTGCAAATTGTGTACAGACCCACATCAAAAAGACCATCCATCATGATCAAGTTGGATTCGTACAGGGATGCAGGGATGGTTCAACATACATAAATCAATAAATATCATAAAACACAACGATAAATATCATAAAACTTAAATATCATAAATGGACTGAAAGACAAAAAACAGGATCATCTCAATTGATGCAGAAAAAGTCTTTGACAAGATCCAGCATCCCTTCATGTTTAAAGTCCTAGAGAGAATAGGACTGAAAGGAACATTCCTCAACATGATCAAGGCCATATATAGCAAACCCACTGCCAACATCATCCTAAATGGAGAAAAATTGGAAACATTTCCCTTAAGGTGGGAACCTGGTAAGGCTGCCCCCTATCACCACTCCTCTTCAACATAGTGCTCAAAACACTTGCTAGGGCAATAAGACAAGAGAAGGAAATTAAAGAAGTATTAATCGGAAAAGAAGAAGTTAAGCTATCCTTTTTTGCAGATGATATGATAGTTTACCTAAGGGATGCTAAAAATTCCACCAGAAAACTTCTAGAAACGATTAAGAGTTTTAGTAAAGTGTCAGTCTACAAAATCAACCTAGAAAAGTCAGTAGCCTCTCTTTACACCAACAATAAACATGTGGAGAAGGAATACAAGGAGACCTTCCCACACACAATAGCACCCAAAATAATAAGATACCTGGGAACAAACCTAACCAACGATACCAAAGATCTGTACAACAAAAATTTTAAACCCCTGAAGAAAGAGATTGAAAATGACATCAAAAGATGGAAGGATCTTCCATGATCATGGATCAGGAAAATCAATATAATAAAAATGTCCATTTTACCCAAACTGATATACAGATTCCAAGCAATCCCAATCAAAATCCCTATGAGCTTCTTCACAGACTTGGAAAAAAAATCTTTAAATTCATATGGAAAAACAAAAGACCCTGAATAGCTAAAGCAACCCTGAGTGAAAAATTTAATACAGAGTGGATTGCCCTACCAGACTTCATACTATATTACAGGGCCATAGTCATAAAGACAGCCTGGTACTGGCCCAAAAACAGACCAGTTGACCAATGGAACAAAATTGAAGATCCAAATTTGAGCTCATACAATTTCAGCCACCTCATATTTGACAAAGAGGAAAAATTCCTCAATGGGGGAAGGATAGCATCTTCAGCAAATGGTGCTAGCAAAATTGGATCACCATCTGTAGAAGAACAAAATTAAACCCGTACCTCTCACCCTGTACGAAAATAAACTCCAAGTGGTTCAAAGATCTCAACATGAAGCCTGAAACCCTGAAGGTGATAAAAGAAAAAGTTGGCAACAACCTACAAGACATAGGTGTAGGAAGAGCCTTTCTAAACCAGACAGCAGCCACACGGGAAGTAAGGTCAACAGTTGACAAGTGGGAACTCATAAAACTCAAAAGCTTCTGTACAGTGAAAGAAACAATCAAGTAGGTGAAGAGAAAACCCACAGAGTGGGAAGAAATCTTTACCAGAGACACATCTGACAGAGCATTAATGTCAAGAATATATAAACTACTCAAAAAACAAAGAAGAACAAAAATGACCTACTCAAAAGATGGCGTAAAGAGCTGAACAGAGTCTTCACCAGTGAGGAATTAAAGGTGGCTGAGAAATATCTTAAAAAGTATTCATCATCATTAATAATTAAGGAAATGCAAATTAAAACCACTCTCAGATATCATCTTACTCCAGTACTGCTAGCTAAGATCAAGAAAACAAAAGACAACAGATGCTGGAGGGGTTGTGAGGAAAGGGGAACACTCATCCACTGCTGGTGGGAATGTAAACTTGTACAACCACTATGGAAAGCAATGTGGAGAACCCTTAAAAGACTCAGAATGAGCTTATCTCCTGACCAAACCATACCACTTCTGGGTCTATACCCCAAAGACTCATCCTACCGCAAATATATGTGCACACTCATGTTTATTGCAGCTCTATTCACAATAGTAAAGGCTCTAACCAACCCATATGCCCTTCAACAGACGAGTGGATGACAAAAATATGATACATCTATACCATGGAGTACTATTCAGCAGTAAAGAAGGATGGCATTATGAACTTTGCGGGTAAATGATTGGAGCTCGAAGCCATTATGCTAAGTGAGGTGACACAGTCCCAGAAAGACAAACAGAGAATGGTTTCCCTCATTTGTGGATGCTAACACCAAATCCCCCAGACGAAAGGCAAGCTGAACGACAGTAGGATTATATTTTTGTTTATCCGAAAGCAACTATGTTGTTATAATGTGAATCTCTCAATGGGCTCTAAAATCTGCCCACCAATTATTTTCAGACTCTGTAATTACTGTATATGGGTGGAGAGTATGTAGCCATATTTTAGAATAATATGAAATTAATGGAGGAAAATGTGAATTCCTAAGCATAAAAAAAGACTGAGAGAAAGATGCAGGACAGTTATGGCAGAGTGCATGATCTGGGATGGAATAAGGTGAGGTGGGGGAAGGGAGAGGGGAATTTGCCTGAACAGAAATGAAAAATGATGTAGGAAATACATAAAATATCAATAAAGAAAGCAAAAAAAATAAATAAAAAGAATCCAACTCAAATTGCATAAAAGCTCATCCTCCTAGCATGACTTTACCTTCCATTAACTAACTACGGTTTCAATGAAGCTGTTTCCAAACAAAATCATGTTCTGGGGTACTCAAGATTAAGACTTTGTCACATCTTTTGGGGGACACAATTTAAATATTCAAAATAATTTATCCTTAAATTAATGGAATTACATATATTTACTTGTAGAATATCTCAGAATTTTATTTCTCCATTTGTTTTGAGAAAGTCAGAAATGAGGTTTGTAAATAATCCCGCAGCTCAATTCTCGCAAAATGTTGCTTTGTATCTACCTGAAATATTGACAGGCTAGATCTAAAATTTTCAAACTCAGCATAAAAATTAAGTTTGTATTTCTAAAACCTAAAGAGGTAAAAAAATCATATTTAGGGGCTGGAGAGATGGCTTAGAGGTTAAAAGCACCGACTGCTCTTGCAGAGAACCCGGGTTCTACTCCCAGCACCCACATGGTGGCTAAGAACAGTCTTTAACTCCAGTTCCAGGGGAATCCAATGCCCTCTTCTGACCTCTGCTGCACTGCATGACAAGGGTGCACCAACCTACATGCAGACAGTACACTCATACACATAAAAAAATAATCGTATTTAAAATAAGATTATGTTATCATCACCAAAAGGCTGTAAGTGTGAGGTAAGAACAACAGCTTATGGATAAACATATTGAATCAGATAGCAATCATATGCTATTATTGACTGAGAACAAATGATCCTCTCTCTAAATCAATTCTTTTAAAATCTGTCAAAACAGGAATTTATAGATTTGTTGTTAATCATCTTTTTCTCATAGATGAAATATGTTTAAAAATGGGAAGGCATGCCAGGTGAGGTGGATCACATCTTCAGTACTAGCACTTGGGAGACAGAAACAGGGAGATCTCCATGAGATCCAGGCCAGAGTGGTCTGCATAGTGAACTAGTTCCAGGCCAGTCGGAGCAACAGAGATACCTGCTTCCAAAAAGAACAACAACAACAAAATCAGGCAGTGCTATTTAAGAGTTTGTGCCTAAGATTTGTTTCTGTTTTCACATAAATGTAAAATTTAATTCTCTATTCTTAATACCTGTTTCACTAGAAAACATTTTCCATGAAGAAACGAACATTGAATTATCTATGGATCCCACTACTAATTCTTCATTAATACACTCATCTTGGAAAAAAAATAATAAATACTTCAATGTAATTGAAAATAGAAGTTTCAGAGTCCCATACTTTCATATTTTTAACTTATTTTTTATTTTAGCTCAATATTGATATATTTGATTATAGTAAAAACTCAATACAGAAGCATTGTATTTTTCCATGCCAGTATATTTCTGCTTCACTATAAATGAAGTGGAGCTCATCTGTCCTTCTAGATAGTACCTCAGAAGCCACAGAAGCCTGTTTATATTACCTCATCTTTCCTTCCTCTTCATAAACCTTTCCAACATTGTGAAAGTACATTTTAGTTTTATTAGGTCATAAAACTTGCTGCAATACATTTCATCCTTTTATGAATTGTCTTGAGAACATTTTAATTGTGTTTCATTGTGCCTTGGTGTCACATAGTTTCTTTTATGACCTACTCTTCAAACCCCAGTCATTACTCTTTCCAGGTCCTCAGCTAATGAGCAGCATTGTATTTCCCAAGATTTTTGTCAGTATTAGAACTATAAACTTCTATTAAAAAAACTATAAACTTCTTGCAAATGTTCCTATTTTGTATTGTTTTAACTATACATTTCAGGCCTTCTCTTCTAATTCCTTTTCTCATGTGACATATAGCTACACGCTTTGCTGTGATGAATTTCTTTCATCTATTTTCTCTTGACTGAAATATCATACAAAAATTACATGAAGTTATTTTTAATGAAAAGAATACTTTTTTTTACTTTTTTTTTATTGATGTTTTGTGTATTTCATACATCATTTTACAATTCAGTTCAGGCATATATCCCCTTCCCTTCCCCCCCACCCCACCCCTACCCGTCCCAGATCATGTATTCTGTCATAAATTTTCTGCGTCTTTCTCTGTTTTTTTTTTTTAAACAGTAGGTGATAGTCTGTGAGTACAAGCATCCTTCATGTAAAATCAATTTCCGAGCAGTTGTGCCCAAACCCACACAGCTCATGGGTCCCACCATCCAGTGTGTGTGTGGGGGGCTTGTATGTTCAATCAAGTTGATCAAATGAGTGTCCAGTCTATATTGTTGTAGTTTCACCATTCACCCCAATCGTAGCCCTTACATTCTACCACGCCCCCTCTTCCGCAGATTGTTCCCTAGGCTTACCATAAAAATTAGTACTGTTTAAATCCTATATATCTAATTGCTTGTGCTTCATTTTTAGGATTGAAAGGCTATATATTATACTGTTTAAGTACCTATATATCTAATTGCATGTGCTTCATTAGTAGGATTGAAAGGTTATGCCTGGACAAGCTGGCAGCCCATGAAAGAAAAAAGCCAGAATTGACTAGAGACCAAGACAACAGCTCCAGAGAAAGTAGGCTGTTTTGCTTCTCATCCACAAGTGCCCCTTTTTCTAAGCCTAGAAAAGAATACTTATTTACAAAAATAAAAAAAAATGTTTTATTCTTGATGGTTAACATGGTGGAATTTTTTTTTTATTCCTACTAGACAGTAAACATCCAGGGTATAGTGGTGTGAGTGATAATGTTCCCTATTGCTTGCAAGTATTTTGTCCCCAGGTGGTGGAGCTGTTTCCAGAGGCTTCAGGAGATGTGCCCATGCTGGAAGAAGCACATCACTAGGGGTAGAATTAGAGTTCTGAAGTCTTGCCAGATATCTTGTCATTCTCTGCTTCTTGTGCCTGTTTGAAAATTTGAGCACTCCTTGTCCCACTCTGGCTACCTCCTGCCATGATGTTTTCTAATCCCTTAGGAACCTGGAACTTTAAGTTTAAACATTCTCTTTTTTCTTTTTTAAAATTTTATTTATTTTCATATGTGTATGAATGTACTGGCTGCATGTAGGTTTGTGCACCTGTGTCGTGCAATGCCGCGGAGGTCAGAAGAGGGTGTCGGATTCCCCTGGAACTGGAGTTAAAGGCGGTTCTCAACTGCCATGTGGGTGCTGGGGATCGAA
Source organism: Rhizomys pruinosus (assembly GCA_009823505.1). NCBI lineage: Eukaryota > Metazoa > Chordata > Mammalia > Rodentia > Spalacidae > Rhizomys > Rhizomys pruinosus. Next base: position 1,492,872 of record VZQC01012421.1, read on the forward strand.
CCCGGGTCTTCTGCAAGAGCAGTCGGTGCTCTTAACCGCTGAGCTATCTCTCCAGCCCCATACTCGTTTTTCTATAGGTTTCTTTGGTCATGGTGTTTTGTCACAGCATCAGAAACGTAACTAATACACAAGAAATAAAAATGTAGCTCTGAATAATATGGCTTGCTTTTATTAGAACCAAAGGTATAGTTAGATTTTACGTGGGAGAGAACTTAAGGTTATAAATAAAGCTTGAGAAGAAATCCCTCTCTACTTATTCCTAAGTAAGTACATTTTATACATAAGGAAACTAAATCCATGTCCCTTGGTTGTTTTTATATTTTGTGTATGATTATGTTTCTGTTCCCTTCGTGTAAAACATACAGAGTGAGTGAACAATTTTCCAGGTTGAGGAGATGGTTGAGTGTTAAGTATGAGGTCTTGAGTTGGGGTACCTACTCATTACCCAGATAAAAACACTGAGTTCTGAAGGGAGCTCTCCTAACTGAGGATTTCATAACAGAGACAGCCAGAGAAAATGGAAGAGTGGGATATAGGTGGCTTATCTCTCTAGCTCTAACTGAAGGCTGCACAGGCAAGGATGTGGTTCCTCTGTTGTGCAGTGTTCTTTAGTGCATTTAGTATCCAGTTAAATGATCTCCCTCTTAGATTGCCATGGGGACTAGGAAATCATTGGGCTTAATTGCTGCTCATTCAGTTTTCTTTGCCACATCCTCATTAACAAGAATTCCATTAAATGTAAAAAAAAGGGCCAACCAGAAAAGATGATACGAGTTATATTAAAATAAATTTCATTTCCTTGAATAAAATATCAAAATGATTTCTTCCTAGAGAAAAGTAATGAAAACCAAGGTCTTACATTTACCTTTGAAGTGTGCTTACCTACAGATACATTGCTATTTACACTCTTGACTTATGCTTTCACTCCTTTATTCCTAAAGAGAAATTGATTTCTCATTAGAAATTTTAATTTTTTGTTGTTGTGCATTTTCAAAAACTATTTATAGTTCAAGTAGAAGACTCTAAGGTATATAAAATTGCAGAGATATTATTACTTATTTTAAAAAGCTCTGAAAACCCTGATAATATGAAGGCATTTTGCTGCCTAAGCTCCTGCAGTACTACAAACATCAGACCTCTATGTTCAGACCAATGGCTGCTGATTCTGATGTGGCTTTCTAGACAAAGGAATGAAGCCTCTCTTATTGACCTCTGCTTTCCATGGCAAGTCTGAGACCTTCCACCTCATGTGACATTGAGGCTATTTTTTAATCCAATTTCCTTTATTTTTCAAAATATATTTTTAATTTAATTGATTTTGGGTGATATATACAAATATAAAGTTGTACATATTTATAGGGTCACATGATGTTTCATGCATAAACACATTATTTAAAATTTAAAATCGCTGAACCTGTCTAGGTCGTTAAACATGTATAATTTCTTTGTGGTTAAAAATTCCACAGTTCTGAACAAAATTACAAAGTTCTTTCTTTGAGGCTTTTGAAATGCATGCAATATCACATCTATATTGATCCTAGTGTAAAACTGTACACCAAAGCATCATGCTGTATGGAACCAACTTGGTATTCATTGATAAGTTTCATCCACTCATCCTTTCTTTTTTTATTATTATGTTCAGGAGTTCAGTTTTTTTCTTTTAATTTTTTATTACTCTAAATTATGAATATATATCTTCCACCCATGTACAATAATTACCATGTCTGAAAGAGAGACTGAAGAGTCTACACATAATCTATTTTTCTTCATTAGGGTGTTGGCCATACAGATGAAGAGCATCAAAAATACCTCAGTGTATGGAGAAGTATAAAAAGAGCCAGGGGACAGTTTCAGAACTAAAATGATTGTGAATCCCTTCAATTTACAATTAGGTAGTTGTTTGATACAGAATAGCCTATGGTAACACAAAATAAACACAAACAATAACAAAGATCAGTGACTTTAAGAAAATGGAGAAATCTGATTTGTAAACTTACCTCATTATTAAATTAAACCACTCCAATTCCAGCAACAATGAGAAGTAGCAATACGTACAATAAATTTCTAACAGAAAAGATAAAAGTAGGCTAAGAGAAAAAGATTCGAGATGAAATTACTCTTCAGAAGGAATGTTAAAGGCTGGTGAGGTGGCTCGGTGATTGAGAACACTGGATGACCTCCAGAGGACCTGGGTTTGATTACCAGCACAAGCGTGGAGGCTGACAACCATCCATAACTCCAGTTCATGGGTATCCAAAGCACTCTTCTTATTTCTGAAAGCATTGCTTGACATAGGTGCACTTACATACACGCAGACAATACACTCATATACATAAAATAAAAAAGTAATAAAATATTTTAAAAGGAATATTCTTAGGAGTTATTCTGGCCTCAGACAGCCATGATTACACCCTGGGAGAACATCAGAAGTCAAATGAGAACTTTCAATCCCATAGGAAAAATGGAGCTTCTGACTCTTACAGTTTTCATGAGGAAGGGTTAGTAAAATCCATGCCATGTAATCTGTGCCTACCCTACCTGTCAGGAACCACAGGGGAGAATGCACTAGATACATGGAGTTGTGATTCAGGGTTGTCTTAAGGCAGTAGGTAGAAAGGACACACCTGCAAGTCCCCAAGACACCACGTTTTCTTATTAACTCTGTCCATGAGAGACAGCAAGTGAATATGGCCTGATTTCCAGGAGGGAGAGACAGCTAGCAGGCCTGTGAGCTAACCTGAACTCCTGAAAGAAATATTTCCATGCAAGCATCCACATACATACACCCCAAAAAATATAAAATAAATAAAAGTTTAAAAGAGTTTCAAATTATTGACCAGATTATCAGAAGAGTTTTCATCAGAAATTTGGGAATATATGGAGGTTGTCAGCTATACTCATAGTGCTAAAAGTCTATTAGTCAACTGAGGCTGAGGCTGAGGATGAGGATGAGGAAGATGGTGACACAACAGAGATTCAATTTCATCCTTCTTGTGCTCCACTACAGCTACATCTCTACTCTCTATACTATTTTATTTTTTGAAATAAAGAATTGTTAAATTGCCTAAGTTGACCTTGAACTCACTTTACAGCCACAGCATGGTTTATGATTCTCATGCTTCCTAAGAAGCTTAGATGACAGGTCTTTATCACTAGGCCCTGTCTGTCAAGTAAAATTATATACCCAGGACAATTGTCCTTCCAAGGTGAAGAAAAAATTAATGTATCCCCAGATATCTAGAAGGTGATGTTTTCCTAGACCTATCTAGCAAGAAAAATGAAGGAAAACCTTTAGGGTAAGATAAAAAGATATTGGGTAGAAATTCACAGCCACATGAGAAAATAAAGGTGTCGATAAGGGTAGCTTCATGGAGGATCATGAGATATAAAAGGCTCAGCATCATTAATTCTTATTTCTTTCCTATTTTAAGAGATTATTACATTACAAAAATTACTAGCTTAAATGAGAATTTATTATGACATTGTTTTATAACTCCAATTTTTCTACATAAACTTGAGACTTAGGTATATAGTTACTAAATTTTATTTTGGAGACATAAACAGGTAATCGCATGATAGGAACAACTAATTAGGGTTGTATTAGAGCTGTAAATGAACAAGGATTTTGTTTATATTTGAAGTTACATAGGGTATAAATTCATGTCAGAAAATCATAATTTTAGGGTGTTCTATTAAATCTCCATAGTATCCACAAAATGACTATAGAATGCACACAAAAAGAAATAAGAAGGAAATGTAAGCATTTCACTAAAAAAATCAATACTGAAAAAGACATTAATCCAGGACAAGAGGGAAAGAAAACTCTTCAAGATACTTGCCAAATAAATAATTTAAGAGCATCCGTCATTAACTGTAATTCTAAGTACAAGTCATTAATTATCAAATCAAGCTAAAACAAAACAGAAGTAATTAAATTAGAAATGTCACCACCATTTTATCAGAAATGAAAAAGACTTTAAGACACTGTAAACAATTGTAAACCAACACCTTGCACAAACTAGATGAAAGGAAAAATTCCTAGAAGCAGCTACAAATACTAAATCATGAATAAATCGAAAATCTGAATAAACCTATAAGTAAGAAAAATTGAATAACTTATCAAAAATCTCCAAAAAATTAAACCCCAAGCACAGTGGTCTCTTCAATTATTGACAATAAATCCAGATAAAGATACAATAAGTAAAACTATCTATAGATCGATATTCTAAATAAACATTGATGAAAAATTTGACTGAAACAGGTAAAAATCAAACTTGAAACCATACTCAAAAGAGTACAAACCATATTACAATGGGATATAGTCCTGGAATAAAAGAATTTTCCACATAGAGAAAGGAAAACTGGACTATGTGATTTACACATTATCTAAATTAAGTGAAAATTATCTTCCAGTTGATGAAGATAAACACTTCCCAAAGTCAAGTATCCTTGCCTGACAAAAGTAATGATTAGAGTTAGAAAAAGTATCTCTATGTAATGAAAGATATATCTGGGAAATGGTGAATAAAATATATTGTAAAGGCCTGAAATTTTTTGCTTCTAATGAACATTCTACTATTCTATTCAGATTAATTGGGCAAGGAAAAGAAAGCTGTGCCCCTTTTCTAAGCCTAGGGAACAATCTGTGGAAGAAGGGGTGCGGTAGAATGTAAGGGCTGCAATTGGGGTGAATGGTGAAATTACAACAATATAGACTGGACACTCATTTGATCAACTTGATTGAACATACAAGCCCCTCCTGCTGAATGGTGGGACCCATGAGCTGTGTGGGTTTGGGCACAACTGCTTGCAAATTGGTTTTACATGAAGGATGCTTGTACTCACAAATTATCATTTATTGTTAAAAAAATGAAAACAAAACAGAACAAAACAAAGAAGCAGAGAAAGATGCAGAAAAGTTATGGCAGAATGCATGATCTGGGATGGGTAGGGGTGGGGTGGGGAGAAGGGAAGGGGATATATGCCTGAACTGAATTGGAAAATGATGTATGAAATACACAAAGCATCAATAAAAATAAAAAAAAAGAAAGTTGTTCCAGCTGTGAAGGAAGAAACACAATCATCTCTGTCCTCAAGTATTTGATCTTACATGTAGACTGCTGTCTTGCTAATTTGTTGAGGGTTTCACTTGACCAACAGTTTCCTGTTTAGGTCTTTGGAAACACTGAATTCAGGACCTAGCATCTTAGAGTTTGGAAATTGCATGCCACCAGGTTTGTAGAATGCATTCTTCCTTTCTATTTTGGGGAAGTTTGAGAAGCAGTAATGTTGATGACTCTTTAACATGTGATAGTGTTCAGAAGTAAATACAATAGAAAATAGGCAAAGGTATTGAGCAAACAACTTTCTGATGAAGATGTACAAATGGCCAAAACATATAAAAAATATCCAATATCTGTAATCATTGGAAAATTTTAAACCAAAATTACATCTAGATTCATTTTGCTAAAGAATGTCTGTCAGCAGTAAGTATCAACACATGCTGGTGAAGACACCTGCAGAAAAGTTTCCTCCCTGGGGGTGCCCACATGTGTAGTGTCCCGCCCTGTCTCTGCCATTATCTGTTCCCCAGTTACTAGGCAAAACAAGAAGCTTACTTTCCAACCTTAGTTTTCAAGAAAGACCAGAAAGCTTATCTGAAATTGATGTTTCAGAAAATAATTAAATGGGTTCAGTATCTCAGACATGGTCATGGCAGATGACTTAGAGCTACAGTGGTAAAGAAGTCAAGAAGGAGCTGGTTATATTCTTTTTTTTTTTTTTTGTCTTTTTGAGACAGGGTTTCCCTGTAACCCCAGCTGTCCTGGAACTCACTCTGTAGACCAGGCTGGCCTTGAACTCACAGAGATCCGCCTGCCTCTGCCTCCCAAGTTCTAGGATTAAAGGTGTGCGCCACCATGCCCGGCTATATTCTTAACTAATAAATTGAACTAGCAGAATTTAACAAATTTACTGTATATTGAGAGTGAAAGAAAACAGTAGAATCAAGGTAAGTCATGCATGCTTTATGTGTATAAGTGTTTTGCCTACATAGTTGTGTTTCACACAGAGTTGTGTTTCAATTCCATGGACTTGAGAAGATGGTGTGAGATCCCATGGAACAGGAGTAATGGATGGTTGTTACCCACCATGTGGGTACTGAATCTGGGTCCTCTTCAAGAGCAGCCACTTCTCTTAACCACTGAGCCATTTCTTCACTCTCCATGACTTTTATTTAAGAAACTTGAATCTTGAATCATGGTGGCTGACATCAGAGTGTAAGAATAAAATTTAATTTCTTTTAAAAATGGTCAAGAAGAAAAATTGTTTTCATATCCAAGTTCAAATATTCCAAATGATAACTTGGATTATATTATGTATGGTAAAACTCTAAGTTGAATTAAAATTAAATATTCTTATATTTTTGTTGTGTCAGTTTAGTGACTTACTGGGGAAATAAGCTATTGATATCTTGACATCTAACATGACTCAGAAGATGGTGAATCAGGAACTTTGGCATATGTGCAACAATATTGCTTCAACTGCTTTAAAATTATTTTGCCAATCAAACAAAATTAACCAACAATTTATAGTCACTGATGGGTAGTTAAATCAAATAAGAACAGATCCATCATTCTGGAAACATAATCATCCATTGTCTCTTATCCAAAGGATGTATGTAATAATTGATAGAGCTGTTTTGCATAATGAGATGTGTAATAAAAATAATGATTTCTGAGGATGCTTATATCTTTGATTTGATTATAAGCCATTTAATATTGTAATATAGGCCCACAAATATCTGAGAACATGTTTAAAATAAAAAGCAATGCTAATGAATGAAGGCTTTGATCTATTATTTTGGGATATTTTATTTTGTTCTGATACAGTGTCTTATTGGCCTTAAAGTCTCTATGTTGCTCAGGTCACGTTGAACTCAAGAACATTTTGCCTCTCCCTCCTGACTGCCTGGATTACAGGTGTGTGGATTTCTTTAAAAACATGCTACTTATCATAACAAAAACTCATGTGTTAGGTCATTTACATTTATTATTAATATTTTTTCTCACACCTTCAAAGCCTGGCAACACATTGAAACACTTAACGTTTTCTCCACAATATGAACATAAATAACAAAGAGTGTAATAAATAGTTGTTAAAATTATAATTTGTGGGGGACTCAAGTGCTCATAGCTTAGATCTGGGAATTTTGCCAGACAACCTGAAGCAAGGCATTCGCTTCCCCCACCCAATTAGAATTGGGGAGGGAGTGTCCAAGTCACACTCCAATAGTGATCAAGCCCTACAAACAACCTAGAGGAACTGGCTGGCAGGAAGCAGAGTGAGCACTGTGCTCAACAGGGTACCCACTTGGTTGTTACCTACCAGGTTTTTGGAGTACCTTCAGAACAGAAAGGGAAGAGTGAGTTAGACTTCCAATAGACAACCAAAATTGAAAGCCTGAAACCTAGACAAGTCCACACTGAATAAACAAGTATAAAACAACAAAGACATCTGAAGGAAGCAAGCAAAGCAAGCCTTCAACGTAGTGAAGAAACATTTGAGATTCACATGAGAATACAAACAAAAAGAAACCCACATGCCAAAAGAACAGCAAAAGAACAACATGGGAAAAGTGCAGCATAATTCTACACCAAGCTCTACCAACCCCATAGAAGTTTCCTACAATGAGGTCTCCCTAGAGGTAACCCAGAACACACATCTTAGAAGAACAATTGCAGACATATTCAAAGAAATCAAAGAATATAAAGAACCAGCCAGAGAACTAAGGAGAGAGAGTGAAAAACTCAAGAAAGACCTAGAGGGAGACAATGACAAACTCCGAAAGGAAGTGGAAACATTGAGAAGATCCCATGTTGAAATAATAAAAAGAAACTAACCAGAGAAGCAAGGAGATTGAGAAGCTCCAAAAGGAAGTGGAAATACTAAAGAAATCAGAGGAGGAAATGAAAAAGGAAATGGAACACTCATTTAATCAAGAGGAAAGGATGGGAAAAAGCTTCAGAGTAGAATGGAGGAAGCGGAAAAAAGAATATCAGACCTGGAAGACAATATAGAACAGCTAAAAAGCTCAAGTAGAGATTATGAAAAATTTAAAAATACACAAAAGTGGAACAACCAGGAAATGTGGGACACTACGAAAAAATCATACCTCCACATCATAGTGATAGAGGAAGAAGACTCCCAAGAGAATGGTGTTGATCAGATCTTCAACAGAATAACAGATGAAAATTTTCCTAAACTAAAAAAAGACAAACCCATACAAATACAAGAAAGCACATAGAACTCCAAATAGACAAGACCAGAAAAGAAACTCCCCACAACATATCATAGTTAAAACGCTAGATGCCCGAAATCAAGACAAAATTCTAAAAGCCACAAGAGAAAAACAACAAGTTACATATAAGGAGAAACCCATCAGAATTATAGCTTACTTTTCAGTGCAAACTATGAAAGCAAGAAGAACGTGAAGCAAAGTATTGACAGTGCTAAATGGCTATAGATGCCAACCCAGGTTACTATACCCAGCAAAAATGTCAATTATATTTGAAGGAGAGAGAAAAAAATCTTTGATGACATAAACAAGATGATAGAATACATGTCCAGAAAAACCAACCTTCCAGAGAATACTTGAAGCAATTCAAAGGACAGAGGAGAGAATCAACCATCCCCAGGCACCTAGAAAGAGAAATTAATAAAAGATAACTGTAGCCCCTTGAAGCCAGAAGCGGCTCTGGCTCTGGGTCTGGCTCAGGTGCCATAGTGAGGTTGTGAGTGGGGGGCTCAAGTTCCAGACTTGCTTGCTAGGATCACCTGGAGCACGGAGAGGATACCAGCACTGCTCTAGACAGGACCATTTAAAGGAATTATGTTTAAGTTTACTTCCCAAATAAGTAGCATACAGTCAATGAGAAACAGTTTGGGTAAATTTAATGAAAACTTATTCCTTGGCTCCTGTTTATGGGTATGTGTAATACAACTTAGGCATCTATAGATCAAAACATAAAAATTTAAAAAACAAAAGAGGGAGGTGGGAGGTGGGGTAGTATCCCTTCTGGGATACAAATGGAAAACTCTGTGTTCCAAACCTATTGAAAAATTTTCAATTTGGAGATCTTGAAACTAACAATGGGAGAAGGTTTTTATGTTCCCACAGGTAAAAACACCATTCTAAATGCCTGAAAATGTATAACTTTTGGCTGTGCAGGATGGACTGGGAAATGCCAGCAGAGAGGCTGACCCATCTAAACATTAAAGAAAGAGGAACCTCAGACTTCCCGAGTCACAGACACTGAGCATCTCTCTGAATTCTATTGGGGTTAACTGTTTATAATGGGCCCTAATGAAGTTTACCTTCCAGATACTGAGAAACCTTCCTACCTCTCCCCTTTATAGGAAAAAGAAAAACATGATGGTACTGAAGTCATTCCCTAACTGTAAATTAGGGCCAACTGTTATAGTGGTAATTTCTTATGAAACAGGTATAACTACCCTTTTTTAATTGACTGATAGGAATAGGAACTGTGAAAGGATAATTCTCTATTTAGAGCCAAATTCAATAGTAAAGTCTTTATAAGCATGTAATTAAGCAAAATATATTAGTATAGGAAAGCTCTGCTATCAACAATGAATTATTCTACTTAGGAGTTGTTGGCTAGGGGATCCAAGCCCCCAATTATAAAGGCCTTTTGCCTATAAGTGGGATATATGCAAGGAAAAAGGCAGTAAGTGCCTGTTGTTGAAGACCTGGTGTGAGCATGAAAAAAAATGTTTTGAGTCATCACTTGCTAATGTACAACAGGCCTATGAAATGCCAGAGAGTGTTACCAAAGGCCACTAAAGCAATACAGCAAAATATTGGTCTTGAAACAAGCAAGACTCCTCCGTCAGTATCAGCTACACCTCAACTGCCTGGAGATACTGTGCAACAGTGACAGTCATGTGTCTATATATATATATCCCAAATCTAATTGGCTATTAGCTCTCTCCTTGGAGGAATAAGTCACAGTAGACGCCACTAGCTTATGTCCTCTAGTGGTTAGGAGATGTTATAAGCCACAATAAGAACTTGTCACCCTTTACAGAGAAACCACAATTTGTGGATTAGCATACCATCCAAGCATCTGTGTCTATGCTCACAGCTTAGCTTGCCATCATAATCAGTACTGCTTAAATGCCTGAACATCCAATTGCTTGTGGTTTGTTAGTAGGATTAAAATGGTATCACTGGATAAGCTGTCAACCTATGAAGGGGAACAACCTGAACAGACGAGAGTCCAAAATGACATCTCCAGAGAAAATAGACTGTTTTGCTTCTCACCCACTTATGCCCCTTTCCCAAAGCCTAGGGAACAACTTGCAGAAGAGGAGGCATGGTAGAATGTAAGAGCTGTGGAGAGATTGGGGTGAATTGTGAGACTACAGCAATATAGACTGGACTCCTATTTGATCAACATGCTTGTGCAAACAAGCTTCTCCAACTGGACTATGGAAACCTTGGGTTGTTCAAAATTTGGACATAGATACTTGCAAATTGGTTTTACATGAATGTTACTTACATTCATTGCTTATGCTTAATAATTTGGCTCACTTCAAAAAAATGCATCAATTACTTAATTGTATGGCAAACTGAGTAACTTCAATGTTATTTGAAAACAACTGTGCTATTATATTATAGAATCCCTTAAAAAATAAGCAAATAAAAGAGAAAAAATATAACTGTAAAAGTAGAAACCTAGACCAAAAATGCAAATGGATAATAAAGTGAAAGGAAGCAACACACATCTTTCAATTATAACCTTAAATATTAATGGACTAAACTCCTCAATCAAAAGACATAGACTGAAAAAATGGATTATAAAACAGAACCAATCTACATGCTATCTACAAGAAACCCATCTCACTCTCAAGGATAGGCACCAACTTCAGGTGAAAGGATGGGAAAAATATTCCAAGCAAATGGTACCAAAAAGAAAGCAGGAGTTTCTATTTTAATATCAGACAAAATAGACTTCAAAGTAAAAGTAATCATAAGAGACAAAGATGGCCATTACATCTTTATAAAAGGAACAATTTTCCATGAAGATTTCATAATCAGGAATATGTACACAGCAAACTCTGGTACACTGAACTTTATAAAGACAATTCTTCAGGGCCTCAAGGCACAGATTAACCCCAGCACACTCATAGTAGGGGACATCAATACCCCACTTAGCCCTTTGGACAGATTAACTGGACAAAGAATAAAGAAAGAGACATCTGAACTGAATGATATGATACACCAAATGGACCTCACAGATATCTACTGAATATTTCACCCAAACACCAGAGAATACACTTTCTACTCAGCACCCCATGGAACATTCTCCAAAACTGAGCACATACTGGGGCACAGAAAAAAAAAACTCAACAAATACAAAACGATTGAAATAATTTCATGCATTTTGTCAGACCACAGCACAATAAAGCTCAACATCAACACCAGATAAACCCTACTATCTACAAGAATACATGGAGACCAAACAACACACTCCTGAATGATGAATGGGTCAAGAAAGAAAGAAAGAAAGAGAGAGAGAGAGAGAGAGAGAGAGAGAGAGAGAGAGAGAGAGAGAGAGAGAGAGAAGCATAAGAGAACTGGAACTAAATGACAATGACAATACAACACAACAAAACTTTTGGGATACTTTAAAAGCAGTCATAAGAGGGAATTTTATAGCCCTGGGTGCCAACATTAAAAAAAAAAAAAAACCAGAAAGCACAAATAAACCATCTAACACTGCAGCAAAAAGTACTTGAGAGACAACAACAAATAAACCCTAAATGCAACAGGGAGGAAGAAATAAGAAAAATCAGAGCAGAAATCAACAAAATAGAAACAAAGAAAAAATATAAAAGTCAATTAATCAAAAGGTGGTTCTTTGAAAGAATAAATAAGATAAACAGACCACTAGACCCCATAGCCCAGTTAACCAAAAGAAAGAAAAAGCAACTCCAAATCAATCAAATTTATGATGAAAGGGGAAATATCACAACAGACAATGAAAAGATCTAGACAATCATACACGAATACTTCAAAAACCTATATTTTGCAAACTAATTTTGAAAACCTAAGAGAAATGGATGAATATCTGAAATCCTGGGAATCACCAAAGCTTAATCAAAAAGAGATTGACAGCTTAAACATACCCAAAATATATGAAGAAATTGAAAATGTAATAAGAAAACTCCCAGCTAAAACAAAGCCCAGGACCAGATGTTTCATGTCAGAATTCTATAAAACATTTCAAAAAGAATTACAACCATTATTTCTCAAACTGTTCAGAAGGATACAGAGGGGATTCACCCAAATTCCTTCTATGAAGCAGGCATCACTCTAACACCAAAACCAGGCAAAGATACAACCAAAAAAGAGAACTACAGACCCATCTCATTAATGAACACAGATGCAAAAATTCTCAACAAAATACTTGCAAACCACATACAGACCCACATCAAAAAGATCATCCATCATGACCAAGTTGGATTCATACCAGAGATTCAAGGATGGTTTTACATACGAAAATCAATAAATATCATAAAACACATAAATGGACTAAAACACAAAAACCACACAATCATCTCAATTGAGGCACAAAAAGCCTTCAAGAAAGTCCAGCATCCCTTCATGCTTAAAGTCCTAGAGGGAATTGGGTTGGAGGGATCATTCCTCAATGTAGTCGAAGCCATATACAAGAAACCCACAGCCAACATCATCCTTAATGGAGATAAGTCAGAAGAAATCCCCTTAAAGGTAGGAAATCAGCAAGGCTGCCCCCTATTGCCACTCCTCTTTAATATAGTGCTTGAAACACTTGATAAGGCAATAAGGCAAGAAAAGGTAATTAAAGGAGTATTAATTGGAAAAGAGGAAGTCAAGCTATCCCTTTTTGCAGATGTTATGATAGTTTACCTAAAGAATGCTAAAAACTCCACTAGAAAACTCCTAGAAACAATTGAGAGTTTCAGTAAAGTGGTGGGATACAAAATTATCCTAGAAAAATCAGTAGCCTTTCTTTACACCAACAGCAAGCAACTAAAAAGGAATAAATACGAGGTGAACTTCCCACTCACAATAGCCTCAAAACAATAAAATACCTAGGAACAAACCTAACCAAAGACACTAAACATCTCTTCAACAAAATAATTTTAAACCCCTGAAGGAAATTGAAGAAGATATCAGAAGATGGAAAGACCTACCATTCTCATGGATTGGAAAAATTAATATAGTAAAAATGTCCATTATACCCAATATAATATACAGATTCAATGCAATCTGAATTAAAATCCCCAAGAGTTTCTTCACAGGCTTGGAAATAAAATCATTAAATTCATGTGGAAAAATAAAAGACCCAGAATAACCAAAGCAACCCTGAGTGAAAAGAGCAATACAAGGGGTTCTCTATACCAGGCTTCAAACTCTACTGCAGGGCTATAGTCATAAAAACAGCTTGGTACTGGCATAAAAACATTACTGGAATAGACCAATGGAACAAAACAGAAGATGTAAACTTGAGCACATATAATTTCAGCCACCTCATATTTGACAAGGGAACCAAGATGACACAGTGGAAGAAAGACAGCATCTTCAGCAAATGGTGTTGGCAAAACTGGATCATCACCCTTAGAAGAATAAATATAACCCCCCTACCTCTCGCCCTGTACAAAAATTAACTTTAAATGGATCATAGACCTCAATGTGTAACCCAAAACTGTGAAGTTGATAGAAGAAAAATCTGGCAGCAACCTAAAAGACATAGGTGTAGGAAAAGATTTTCCAAATCAGACAGCAGCTGTGCCGGAAATAAGGTCGACAATTCACAAATGGGACCTCATTAAACTCAAAAGCTTCTGTACAGCAAAAGAAACAATAAAGGAAGTGAAGAAAAAACCCACAGAGTGGAAGGAAACCTTCACTGCTGATACATCTGACAAAGCATTAATTTCCAGAATATATAAACTACTCATAAAACAAAGAAGCAAGAAAACAAATGACTCACTCAAGAGAAGGAGTAAGGAGATGAACAGAGACTTCACAAGTGAGGAAATAAAGATCATTGAGAAACATCTTAAAAAGTGTTCCACATCATTAATAATTAAGGAAATGAAAATTGAAACCACTCTAAGGTATCATCTCACTCCAATAAGACTGGCCAAGATCAAGAAAACAAAACACACTAAATGCTGGAGAGGTTGTGGGGAAAGGACAATACTCATCTACTGCTGGTGTGATTGTAAACCCATACAACCACTATGGAAAGCAGTGTGGAGAATCCTTAAAAGATTCAAAATGAGCCTGCCACCTGACCCAGTCATACCCCTCTTGGGTATACACCCAAAAGACTCATCCTACTGCAAATATACATGCACAGCTATGTTTATTGCAGCTCTCTTCACAATAAAGAACAGCTGTAACCAACCCAAATGCTCCTCAACTGATGACTGGATAACAAAAATGTGGTACATCTACACAATGGAGTTCTATGCAGCAATAAAGAATGATGACATAATGAACTTTGTAGGTAAATGGATGGAACGTGAAGCCATTATGTTATGTGAAGTAACACAGTCCCAGAAAAAAAATGCAAATGGTTTCCCTCATCTGTGGATGCTGACACCAAATCCCTAGTTGGCAGGCAAATTGAGCAACTTTATTATTATATTTCTTGTAGCCGAAAGCAAATATTTATAGAATGATACAGACCATCTACTATTTTTGTGCATATCTTCTCAAATGTCATTCTTCCTAGTGAGTGAATATCATAATATATTTTTCTAGTAATATTAATAGCTTTCAGTTCTTTCTTTTTTGTAGATACAGAGTGTAAAAAGCAAAAACTCAAGTTCTTGACGAAGTGTAGTATCATCATCTAACCATTATTATCACCTGGCAAGATGGCTCATTAGATAAAAGAACTTGGTGCCAATCCTGACAACCTGAGTTTAATTCCAAAGACACACATGGTAGAAGAAGAGAATTGCCTCAAATTAGCCTCTGACCATCAAATGCGCATCATGGCATATGCACATACATGCATACATACACAAATAAATATATGTATTATAATTTTTATTGCTTTTGAAAATTTCATTCAATACATTTGATCATCTTTAGACCCCCCCCCCCGAGAGCTCATGCATTCTGCCATACATCTTTTTCATCTTTTTCTCAGTCTCTTTTAAAATTTTTGATGCCGACGTTTACTGTTTTGGACAGAAGTTCACTATTTCAGTCAGTTCTTTGATCCAGTCTTTTTTTCTGTTGTTCCTTCCAATTTGCATCACTCCAAAATATGCATAATGCATGCCACACATATATCAAGATTATGATGTCATAGGTTTTAGCATCTCCAGCTTATGATTTCTTTATTATTATTATTATTATTATTATTATTATTATTTTCTTTATTAGGCTGAAAGATGTCATGTTTTTTGTAAGGAATTGTTTGAAAGCTCCTCCTTGGCCAGCACATATAAGCATCAGTCCTGTCCTTGTCCTCCAACCTTGGGTCTTCCCTTCCTAGGGTCACCAAATGAGGTCCAGTAAGCACGGCATCCTGTCTTGATTTTCCTGTACTGTCCTCCGTGATACAGCCTGGGTAGTCCATAATTGGCAGTCTATAATCTGAAGAGGCTGAAACCCCAGTCCACAAGCTGGATGTCTCAGCTGTCCCCATCTGGCACTGAAGGTTTGGAGGATTGTTTTTTTTTTTAATTTTTTATTTAAAAAAGCACATTGTTTCTTTATTCTTCTTAAATTCAAATTTCAATTGTTTTCATCAGAAAGAAATGATAATTGAGTGGATAACCTAATTTAAATATTATACAGTGTTTGTATATATCAAAAGATTGCATGACATCCTAAACATATGTTTTTATGTTTTTACATATCAGTTACGAATAAATGTAAAAATGAAATTCAAATAACACACAAAAATCCTTTGTTTCAAGTAACTTTTCCCACATTGCAACAGCAGAAACTCTTCAGGAAGTATTTGAGAAGGCAACTTTTATTGAAGTACCCCAGAACACAAATGACAAACCTCAAAGATATATATGTATAGAATTTGTTTCATATGAAGATGTAAAAGAAGCTTTAAATTCCTGTAATAAAATGGAAATTGAGGGCATAACAATCAGGCTGGAGTTGCAAAGACCCAGGGAACTAATTCAAGAAATCAATACCTAAAACTCTGTTTGCCAAAGGTATGTGTTCTAAATTCATTAAATTGCTGTGACAAAACACTCCGACCAAAAACAACTTGGAGAGGAAAGGATTTATTCAGCTTGCATTTCCTGAGTCACAGTTCTTCACCGAGGGAGCACAATATAGGAACTTGTAGTAGGAACCCGGAGGCAGGAGCTGAAGAAAAGGCCATGGAGGAATGCTTCTTACTGGCTTGCTCCCCTGGTCTAACCTCATACTTTCTTATACAATATACAGCAACCTTCCCAGGGTTGGGCTGGACTTTCCCACATAGCTCAACAATCAACACAATACCCCAAAGATGTGGCTATAGGCCAGTCCAATGGAGGCAATTCCCCAATTGAGGCTCCCTCAACCCAGATGTGTCAAGTTGACACTAAAGCTATCCAGCATAGTATGTCTGAGAATAAACTATTCAAACTTTGCCTTCTTTTCTTGTAATTTGAAATCTCCTCCTTGTCTCTGCCTCCTTGGAAGTCTCATTTTTTCCAAATAGGAAACAATTCAAAGTTCTGTCTTCATCATTTTTGTGGTTAGAAGATTCCTTCTTTTCCTCTACCTCCTCAGAAGCCTTTTTGACCTTCCAAGCCTGGTGCCCATTTCTTGTTTTGTGCTGAGTTCTTCCCTGATTGAGTCAGCACGAGTCTTGTACATGCTGCCAAAATTGTTGCAAATAAATACCTCGAGCTTTTTACATCAATGAAGCTTTATAGGTTTCGGTTGTCCTCAGACTTCATTGAATCAACAAAATAAAAAAATAGTAAATATGCTCTGAAATCAACTATTGAAATTAGGGAAAACAACTGCTTGACATGCTACCTGTCAGTGTCTTTTTTTTTTTTTTTTTTTGCATTCCTGGAACTAAACAAAAATGACAACAGAATACAAAAAAATGTATGGGATACTTTAAAAGCAGTCCTAAGATGGAAGTATATAGCACTGGGTGCCTATATTAAAACAAACAAACAACAACAACAACAACAAAAAAAAAAAAAAACAGAAAGAGCACAAACAAATGTTCTAACACTGTAGCTAATAACACTTGAGGAACAGCAACAAATTAACCCTCACCCAGAAGACAGGAAGAAATAACAAAAATCAGAGCAGAAATCAACGACGTAAAAACCAAGAATACAATACAAAGAATCAATGAATCCAAAAGTCAGTTCTTTGAAAGGATAAACAAGATAGACAGACCTCTAGTCCAGTTAACCAAAACAAAAAAGAGCAACTCCAAATCAATAGAATTTGTGATGAAAAGGGAAACACAACAGACAACAAAAAGATCCAGACAATCGTACTGGAATACTTCAAAAACTTATACTCTGCTAAATTTGAAAACCTAAGAGAAATGGATGAATATCTGAAATCCTGGGAATCACCAAAGCTCAACCAAGAAGAGATCAACAGCTTATACAGACCCATAATAAAATACATAAAGAAATGGAATATGTAAAATGAAACTAAAAAAAAAAAAAAAAAAGACCCAGGCCCAGATGGTTTCATGGAAGAATTCTATAAAACATTTAAAAAGAACTTACAACCTTTACTACTCAAACTGTTCAGAAGGATAGAAACAGAGGGAAATCTCAAAATTCCTTCTTTGAAGCTAGCATTACACTAATACCCAAACCAGGCAAGATACAACCAAAAAAGAAAACTATAGGCCCATCTCATCAATGAACATAGATGCAAAAATGCTCAACAAACTACTTCCAAGCCACATACAGACCCACATCAAAAAAAAATCATCCATCATGACCAAGTTGGATTCATACCAGAGATGCAGGGATGGTTCAACACATGTACATCAATAAATATCATAAAACTCATAATGGTGGACTGAAAGACAAAAACCACAGGATCATCTCAATTGACACAGGAAAAGCCTTTGACAAAATCCAGCATGCCTTCATGATTGAAGTTCTAGAGGGAACATTCCTCTACATAATCAAAGCCATATTCAACAAACCCACAGCAAATGTTATCCTAAATGGAGAGAAGTTAGGACCATTCCCCTTAAAGGCAGAAACCTGGCAAGCCTGTCCCCTATCACCACTCCTCTTCAATATAGTGCTTGAAATGCTTGCTAGGGCAATAAGGCAAGAAAAGGAAATTAAAGGAGTACTAATTGGAAAAGAGGAAGTCAAGCTATCCCCTTTTGCAGACGATATGATGGTTTACCTAAAAGATACTAAAACTCCACTGGAAAACTCCTAGAAATGATAAAATTTTTCAGTAAAGTGGTGGGATACAAAATTAACCCAGAAAACCGAGTAGCCTTTCTTTACACCAACAACAAGCAACAGAAGAAGGAATATAAGGTGACCTTCCCACTCAAAATAACCTCAAAAATAATAAAATACCAAGGAACCTAACCAAAGGCACCAAAGGCATTAAAGATCCCTACAACAAAATTTTTAAACCCCTGGAGGATTCTTGTAGAGACATGAGTCTTTAGTCCATATTGGAAGGTTGAAAAGCCATGTATCTTGTCTTTGATAGATGGCAAAAGCAGTGGCAGCCACAGAATAGCTGCACTTGCCAGTAACAATTGAAGACATGCAAAACAACAGTGTTTTGGGGTTTTTTTTGTTTGTTAGCTTTTTGTCTTTTTACTAAGACCTCAAATTTTATACCTGAAGTACAATTTCTCAGGCCTTACTAATTATTTCTGGTTATACTTTCCTTTCGGATGTTTAAGGCCATACACTTAGCCCAGATTAACCATGGTTTTTGTTTTCTCAAGGTCAGTTGACTTTTCAGTTTTGTAAGAGTTCTCTACAATGCTTTCCATACTGGTTGGAAGATTTTGCCTTCCCACCAGCAAAGAATGAGTGTTCCCCTTTTTCCATATGCTCACCAGCATTTGGGGTCCTTTGTTCTCTTCATTTTAGCCAGTCTAATTTGGCTAAGATCCAGTCTTTTAAAGTGGTTTTCATTTGCATTTCTCTAATTACTATGGATGTTGAGTACTTTTTAAGGTGTTTCTTATCCATTTTTTTACTCTATTTTTATTGATGTTTTACGTATTTCATACATCATTTTTCATCCCTTCCCAGATCATGTATTCTGTCATAACTGTCCTGCATCTTTATCTACATCTTTTTTATGCTTAGGAATTCATATTTTCCTCCATTAATTTCATATTATGCTAAAATATGGATACAAACTCTCCACCCATATGCAGTAATTACAAAGTCTGAAAATAATTGGTGGATGGATTCTAGAGCCCATTGAGGGATTCACATTATAACAACATAGTTGCTTTTGGATAAACAAAAATATAACCATACTGTCGTTCAGCTTGCCTTTCATCTGGAGGATTTGGTGTTAGCATCCACAAATGAAGGAAACCATTCTCTGTTTGTCTTTCTGGGACTGTGTCACTCAGCATAATGGCTTCGAGCTCCATCCATTTACCTGCAAAGTTCATAACGCCATCCTTCTTTACTGCTGAATAGTACTCCATTGTGTAGATGTACCACATTTTTGTCATCCACTCATCTGTTGAGGGGCATATGGGTTAGTTCCATCTCTTCACTGTTGTGAATAGAGCTGCAATAAACATGGGTGTGCATATATCTTTACAGTAGGATGAGTCTTTGGGTTATATGCCCAGGAGTGGTATGGTTGGGTCAGGTGGTAAGCTCATTCTGAGTTTATATATTCTTGACATTAATGCTCTGTCAGATGTGTCACTGGTAAAGATTTCTTCCCACTCTGTGGGTTTTCTCTTCACCTCCTTGATTGTTTCTTTCACTTTACAGAAGCTTTTCAGTTTTATGAGGTCCTACTTGTCAACTGTTGACCTTACTTCCAGTGCGGCTGCTGTCTGGTTTAGAAAGTCTCCTCCTACACCTATGTCTTGTAGGTTATTGCCAAATTTTTCTTTTATCACCTTCAGGGTTTCAGGCTTCACATTGAGATATTTGATCCACTTGGAGTTGATTTTTGTACAGGGTGAGAGGTAGGGGTTTAATTTTGTTCTTCTACAATTGGTGATCCAGTTTTGCCAACACCATTTGCTGAAGATGCTATCTTTCCTCCATTAAGCTTTTTTGGCCCCTTTGTCAAATATGAGGTGGCTGAAGTTATATGAGCTCAAGTTTGGATCTTCAATTTTGTTCCATTGGTCTATGGTTCTGGGTTTTTTTTTGTTGTTGTTGTTGTTGTTGTTTTGTTGTTTTTTTGTTTTTTTGCCAGTACCAGGCTGTCTTTATGACTATAGCCCTGTAATATAGCTTGAAGTCTGGTAATGTAATCCCCCCAGTATTGCACTTTTTACTCAGGGTTGCTTTAGCTGTTTGGGATCTTTTGTTTTTCCATATGAATTTAAGGATTTTTTTTCTGAGTCTGTGAAAAAGCTCATGGGGATTTTGATTGGGATTGCATTGAATCTGTGTATTAATTTGGGTAGAATGGACATTTTTACTATATTAATTTTTCCTATCCATGAGCATGGGAGGTCTTTCCATCTTTTGATGTCATTTTCAATCTCCTTCTTCAGGGTTTTAAACTTTTTGTTGTAGAGGTCTTTGGTGTCTTTGGTTAGGTTTATTCCTAGGTATTTTTTTTTTTCGAGGCTATTGTGGTTGGGAATGTCTCCTTATATTCCTTCTCCAGTTGCTTATTGTTGTTGTAAAGGAAGGCTACAGATTTTTCTAGGTTTATTTTGTATCCCGCCACTTTACTGAAACTTTTGATTGTTTCTAAGAGTTTCCATCAGAAAAGAAACTTTTAGCATCCCTTAGGTAAACTATCACTTCATCTGCAAAAAGGGATAGTTTTACTTCCTCTTTTCCAATTAGTACTCCTTTAATTTCACTTTCTTGCCTTATTGCCCTAGCAAGCATTTCAAGCACTATATTGAAGAGGACTGGAGATAGTGGACAGCCTTGTTGTGTTCCTGCCTTTAAGGGGAATGCTTCCAGCTTTTCTCCATTTAGGATGATGTTGGCTGTGGGTTTCTTGTATATGGCTTTGATTACATTGAGGAATGATCCCTCCAGTCCAATTCCCTCTAAGACTTTAAGCATGAAGGGATGCTAGATTTTGTCGAAAGCTTTTTCTGCATCAATTCAGATGATCGTGTGGTTTTTGTCTTTAAGTCCATTCGTGTGTTTTATGATATTTATTGATTTATGTATCTTGAACCATCCCTGCATCTCTGGTATGAATCCAACCTGGTCATGATGGATGATCTTTTTGATGTGGGTCTGTATGCGATTTGCAAGTATTTTGTTGAGAATTTTTGCATCTGTGTTCATCAATGATATGGGTCTATATTTTTCTTTCTCGTTTGTGTCTTTGCCTGGTTTGAGTATTAGAGTGATGCTGGCTTCATAGAAGGAATTTGGGATATTTCCCTCTGTCTGTATCCTTCTGAAAACTTTAAATAGGAATGGTAAGACCTCTTTAAATGTTTTATACAATTCTGTTGTGAAGCCATCTGGGCCTGGGCTTTTTCTAGTTGGGAGGCTTTTTAAATCATCTTCAATTTCCTTAAGTGTTATGGGTCTGTTTAAGCTGTCACTGTCTTCTTGTTGAAACTTTGGCGAATCCCAGAATTTCAGATATTCATCCATTTCTCTTAGGTTTTCAAATTTAGTAGAGTATAGGTTTTTGAAATATTCTCGTATGATTGTCTGGATCTTTTCTTTATCTGTTGTGATTTTCCCCTTTCATCGCAAATGCTATTGATTTGGAGTTGCTCTTTCTTTCTTTTGGTTAACTGGGCTAGAGGTCTGTCTATTTTGTTTATCTTTTCAAAGAACCAGCTTTTGGATTCATTGATTTTTTTAATATTTTTTCTTTGTTTCTATTTCATTGATTTCTCCTCTGATTTTTGTTATTTCTTCTGGTCTGTTGGGTTGAGGATTCATTTCTTGTTGTCTTTCAAGTGTTTTTAGCTGCAGTGTTAGATTGTTTACTTGTTCTCTTTCTGTTTTTTTTTTAATGTGGGCACTTAGGGCTATAAATTTCCCTCTTAGGACTGACTTTAATGTATCCCACAGGTTTTGTTGCGTTGTATTGTCATTTTTGTTTAGTTTCAGGAATGCTTTTATTTCATTCTTTATTTCTTCTCTGACCCACTCATTGTTCAGTATTGTGTTGCTTAGTCTACATGTGCTCTTGTAGTTAGTAGGGCTTACCCTGGTGTTAATATTGACCTTTATTGCATTGTGTTCTGATAGAATGCATAGAATAATTTCAATCATTTTGTATTTGTTGAGGTTACTTTTGTGTCCCAGTATGTGGTCAGTTTTGGAGAATGTTCCATGGGGTTCTGAGAAGAAAGTATATTCTCTGGTGTTTGGGTGGAATATTCTGTAGATATCTGTGAGGTTAATTTGGTATATCATATCGTTCAGTTCTGATGTCTCTCTGTTTATTTTTTGTCCAGTTGACTTATTCAGGTTGATCAGTGGAGTATTGAAGTCTCCGCCTATTAGCAAACTGGGATTAATCTGTGTCTTGAGGTCCTGAAGGATTGTATTTATAAAGTGTGGTGCACCAGAGTTTGGTGCATAAATATTTAAACTTGTGAGATCTTCTTGGTTAATTGTTCCATTGATAAGGATATAATGGCCCTCTTTGTCTTTTCTGATTAATTTTACTCTGAGGTCTATTTTGTCTGATATTAAAATAGCCACTCCTGCTTGCTTTTTGGTACCATTTGCTTGGAATATTTTTTTCCATCCCTTCACTCTAAGGTGCTGTCTGTCCTTGAGGGTGAGATGGGTTTCTTAGAGGCAGCATATAGATGGATTCTGTTTCCTAATCCATTCTCCTAGTTGATGTTTTTTGTTTGGGGAGTTTAGACCCTTGATATTTAAGGTTATTATTGAGAGATGTGTGTTGTTTCCTTTCAACTTATTTTTCATTTGTTTGCATTCTTGGTCTAGGTATTGATTTACTCTGCTATGCTTTTGGTAATTTCTCTAATGGGTTGCTTAAGGATAGTTGCTCCTTTCTTCTGTTCTTTGAATTGCTTTGAGTATTTTCTGAAGTGTTAGTTTTTTTGACATCTGTTCTTTCATTTTGTTTATGTCCTGAAAGATTTTTCTTTCTCCTTCAACTATGATTGACATTTTTGCTGGGTATAGTAATCTGGGTTGGCATCTAAAATAATTTAGTTCTGGGAATACTTTGGTCCATGTTCTTTTGGCTTTCATGGTTTGCACTGAGAAGTCAGGTGTGATTCTGATGGGTTTCCCCTTATATGTAACTTGTTGTTTTTCTCTTGTGGCTTTCAGTATTTTGTCCTTGTTTTGAGCATCTAGTGTTTTAACTATGATATGATGTGGGGAAATTCTTTTGTGGTCTTGTCTATTTGGTGTTCTATGTGCTTCTTGTATTTCTATGGGTTTGTCTTTTTTCAGTTGAGGGAAGTTTTCTTCTATTATTCTGTTGAAGATCTGATCAATACCATTCTCTTGGGATTCTTCTAGTTCCTCTATCTGTATGATGTGGAGGTTTGGTCTTTTCATGGTGTCTCACATTTCCTGGTTGTTCCACTCTTGTGTTTTTTAAATTTTTTCATAATCTTTACTTGAGGTTTCTATCTGAGCTGTGTTATCCTGTAGGTCTGAAATTCTTTTTTCTGCTTCTTCCATTCTGCTTCTAAGGCTTTTTTCCCATTCTTTCATGCTGATTGGATGAATGTTCAATATCCTTTTTTATTTCATCCTGTGATTTCTTCAGTATTTCCACTTCCTTTTGGAGCTTTTCATTCTTTTCTTGTAGCTCAATGCGTTGTTGGTCAGTTTCTTTTTTCCTTTCATCCTGAGATCTTTTCAATGTTTCCACTTCCTTCCAGAGTTTGTCACTCTCTTCCTCTAGTTCTTTTTGGAATTTATATTTCTCTTCCTCTAGTTCTTTTCTGAGTTTATCAATCTCTCCTTTTAGTTCTTTCTGGAGTTTATCATTCTTTCCTTCTAGTTCCTTCATGAGTTTTTTTTTTTCCCTCTCCCTTTAGTTCTCTGATTTGTTCTTTATAGTCTTTGAATATGCCTACAATTGTTCTTCTAAGGTCAGTATATTGATTCCCTTCCAGGGAGATCTCATTGTTGGGATCTTCTACAGAAGTGGTTGAGTTTGGTGGGGATTTGAGTTTTTCCCATATTGTTTTTCCATTGTGTTTTTGACATGTGTATTTTTGTTGTTGTTGTTGTTGTTATTGTTATTATTTTCCCTCTTTGTTTATTTGTTTGCCTTCTGTTGCTAATCTCAAATGTTAATATGGGGGATTGGTTGGTCACTCAGTTTGCTTCCGTTGGTTTCTTCCTCAGTTTTGGATATGCTACTCCTGTATCCTCCCAACAGCTTTAAACCACAGCACCAGCAGTTTACACTTTCCACCTCAGTAGCAGTAGCTTGAGCAGGGGACATGGGGGGGCAGGTGTTGAATTTTTGACCCACACACCGGTCCCCACCTGCCTGGCGAGGCACAGGTAGTGTGCACCCTTGCTGACCTTATAACCACACACATAGTTCCTCCCTACGATTCTCTATGGTGCCTGCCGAGGTTGGCCACCAGCTGACCACCTGCACAACACAGACCAGCCTTGGTGGCTGGGCACAGGTAGTGTTCACAACTGGCTGACCTTCTATCCATGCACACAGTTTCTCTCTATGTTCCTAGAGTTGAATGGCACCTGCCAAGGTTGGCCGCCAGCCAATCACCTGCACAACATGAACTGACCTTGGCAGCTGGGCACAGGTAGTGTCCATTTTTATTTCTTTATTTGAGAACTATCTATTCAGGTCCTTAGCACTTCTTTTTATTGGGTCATTTATTTTCTTCTTTGTGTTTTGAGTTCTTCTGTCAGATGCACAGGAGATGAATAGTTTCTCCCATTCAATGGTTTTCTTCACTTCCTTGTTTTGTACTTTAGCTGTACAGAAACATTTTTAGTTTAATGAGATCCCACTTGTTAACTTTTGACCTAATGCCTTAGCAACTGATGTCCAATTTAGAAAGTCTTTTCCTACACCTGTATCTTTTAGAGTGCTACCTATTTTTTTCTTCTAGCAGTTTCAGAGTTTCAGGCTTCCTACTGAGATCTGTGATTCATTTGGAGTTAACTTTTGTGCAGGGTGAAAGAAAAGGCTTCAATTTCATTCTTCTAAAGGTGAAGATTCAGTTTTGCCAGCACAGTTTGTTGAAGATTCTGTGTGAGCTACATTGGATGACTGATTGAAATTGCAACCACTCGTGTTTGGGTCTTCTATTGTGCTCTATTGATCTCCATGACTGTATTTGTGCCTTACCATGCTGTTTTCATGACTGCGGCTCTGTAATACAGTTTGAGATCTGGCTTGGGGATCCCCCCATAATTCTTCTTTTTGGTTACAGATTTCTTTGGCTATTTGGAGTTTTTTGCAATGCCATATGAATTGTAGGATTTGTTTTCTTGAGCTCTGTGAAGAATGTCATGGGGAATTTGATTGCCATTGCTTTGAATCTATAAATTGCTTTTGGTAGAATCTTCACTTTTCACAATATTAATGCTACCAAATCCATGAGAATGGTATGTTCTTCCATCTCTTAGTATCTTCCTCTTCCTCTTCCTTTAAAGTTCTATTTTTTAATTTTCATTTTATACATCTTTGATGCCTTTTTATGTTTATTCCTGTAGATATTTTTAGGCTATTGTGAATATGGGGTTTAAATGAGTGCTCTATCTGATTGTTTGCTCTTGGTATAAAGAAAGGGTATTCATTTTTCTTTTTTTAAAATAAAATATTTTTATTGGTGTTCTGTGTGTTTCATACATCATTTCTCAGTCCAGTTTAGACACACTCCCTTTCCATGCTCCCCACCCCACCCCAGTTCATGCATTCTGCCATACATGTCATGCATTTTTTTCTCAGTCTTTTAAAAGTTTTTCTCAAGGGAAAGGGAAATATGCCTGATCTGAATTGGAAAATGATGTATGAAATGTACAAAGCACCAATAAAAAAAATTAAAAAAAAAACATTTAAAAAAAGTTTTTCTCTGCAGAGATTTATTGTTTTGGCAGAAGTTAACTGTTTCAGTCAGTTCTTTGATCCAGTCTTCATCGTTTGTTTTTCTGGGTTTGTGTTCCCTCATTTGGCATAATGGCTTCAATTTCCATCCATTTTCCTGCAAATTTCATGAAGTCATCTTTCTTTACTGCTGCATAGAACTCCATTGTGTAGATGTACCACATTTTCCCTACCCACTCATCAGTTGAGGGACACTTGGGTTGAGTTCAGCTCTTTGCTATTGTGAAGAGAGCTGCAATAAACATAGATGTGCATGTATGTCTGTGATAGGATGAATCCTGTGGGTATATACCCAGGAGTGGTATGACTGTGTCAGGTGCTTGGCTCATTTTCAGTTTCTTGAAAGTTTTCCACACTGCTTTTCTTTTTTATTTTTTAAATGAAATTTTTAATTAATTAATTATGTGCATGAATGTAATGTCTGCATATAGGTTTGAGCACCCGTGTCGTGCAATGCCACAAAGATCCAAGATGGTATTGGATTCCCCTGGAACTGGAGTTCTCCTGGAATAGGAGTTACAGACGGTTCTCAGCCACCATGTGGGTTCGGGGGATCGAACCCGGGTCCTCTGTAAGAGCAGTTGGCTCTCTTAACCGCTAGGCAATCTCTCCAGCCCTCAACACTGCTTTTCATAGGGTTTGCATGAGTTTGCACTCCCACCAACAGTGGATTAGTGTTCCCACTTCCCCACAACGTTTCCAGCATTTGGTTTCCTTTGTTTTCTGTATCAAAGCTAGTCTTACTGGAGTAAGATGAAATCTTAAGGTGATTTTTAATTTGCATTTCCTTAACTATTAGTGATGTTGAACATTTTTTAAGATATTTCTCAGCCATCTTTACTTCTTCATTTGTGAAGTCCCTGTTTAACTCTTTATTCCATATTTTGAGTAGGTCATTGTTTTTCTTTCTCCTATTTTGTTTTTGAGTAGTTTATTCACTTTGGATGTTAATGCTCTATCAGACGTATCACTGGTGAAAGTTTCCTCCTACTCTGTGGGCTTTGTCTTCACTTCTTTCATTGTTTGTTTTGCTGTACAGAAGCTCTTGAGTTTAATAAGGTCCCATTTGTCAGTTGTTGACCTTATTGTTTGTTCAGCTGCTGTCTGATTTAGAAAGTCTTTTTCTGTGCCTATGTCTTAGAGGTTTCTACCAAAGTTTTCTTCTATCATTTTCAAGAGTTTTGGTTTTCACATTGAGGTCTTTGATCCATTTGGAGTTGATTTTGTACATGGTGAGAGGCGGGGGTTTAGTTTTCTTCTTCTACAAGTGGTGATCCAGTTATGCCAACATCATTTGCTGAAGATGCAGTCTTTCCTCCATTAAATATTCTTGGCCCCTTTGTTGAATATGAGGTGGCTGAAATTGTTGGATGTGCTCAGGTTTGGATCCTCAATTTTGTTCCATTGATCTACAGGCCTGTTTTTGTGCCAAAACCAGGCTGTTTTTTTGGTTTTTAATTTTTTTTTTTTTTTTTTTTTTTTTTTTTTTTTTACTACAGCCCTAGTTTGAAGTCTGGTATGGCAATCCCCCCCTGTATTGCTCTTTTTTCTCAGGTTGCTTTAACTATCTGGGCTGTTTGGTTTCTCCATATGAAATTTAGGATTTTTTTTCTAGGTCAGTGAAGAAGCTCTTGGGGATTCTAGTTGGGATTACATTGAATCTGTATATTACTTTGTGTAGGATTGTCATTTTTAGTACATTAATTCTTCCAACCCATGAGCATGGGAGGTTTTCCCATCTTCTAGTATCTTCCTCAATCTCCTTCTTGAGGGATTTAAACTTTTCTTTGTAGAGATTTTTGGCATGTTTGGTCAGGTTTGTTCCTTGTTAAATTATTTTTTGGAGGCTATTGTGAGTAGGAAAGTCTCCTCATATTTCTTCTCCAATTGCTTGTTATTGGCATAAAGAAAGGCTACCAATTTTTGTAAGTTAATTTTGTATTCTGCCACTTTACTGAAGCTGTTGATGGTTTCTAGAAGTTTTCTGGTGGAGTTTTTGGCATCCCTTAAGTAAACTATCAAATCATCTGCAAAAAGTCATAGTTTATCTTCCTCTTTTCCAATTAGTACTCTTCTAATTTCCTTTTCTTGTCTTATTGCTAAGAAGAAATATTTCCAGGAGATTCTTTGACCTGTGGAACAGGTCTATCTCCAGATATTTAAATTTGTACATCACAAACATTTGCTTCAAGCCTCCAGGGTATGAAAGCAACTGTGATTTGCTCCCAAGTAGCCATCTACACCACTGAGTTCCTGTGAGTGGATTCCATGTGGGTTTAGACTTTTCAGTAGGGCTGTCTTCCTAATGAGCATTGCTTTCCAAATGCAAAGATCAGGTCATTGGTAATATTCCTAGTACAATAATTTAGATTTTTACCTAAGAGCACATAAGACAATTTTGGGCTTCATCTTCTAGTAGGTGCTATTCTCTTTATTTTTAAAACTCTCTTTCCAAATCTGTGTGAACCAGTTTTCCCTATCACATTAGTTCTTTGAGTACTTTAATGAAGTGTGTTGGGTTTCTCTGTCTTAGCATTTTTTCTCCTTCACAGGATGGAGTCACATCTAGACTCCCAACTGAGTATTTGTAGACTATGACTATATTTCTTTGAGACATTTATGACCAAATAATTGAACATATCTTGAAAATACATTTTTGATTATAAATTCTGGTAGATATTACCCAGAAAAAGTTAAACAACATAAAAGATACTGATATCCTTAAAAGACTAAACATTTTTTTGTTTTGTTTTGTTTTTGGTCTTTTCGAGACAGGGTCTCCCTGTACCCCCAGCTGTCCTGGACCTCGCTCTGTAGACCAGGCTAGCCTTGAACTCACAAAGATCCACCTGCCTCTGCCTCCTGAGTGCTAGGATTAAAGGCATGCACCACCATGCCCGGCAAAAGGTAAAACATTTTTTTTAATTTTATTTATTTCTGTATGTGTGTACTGTCTGCATGCAGGTCTGTGCACCCGTGTCGTGCAATGCCGCGGAGGTCAGAAGAGGGTGTCGGATTCCCCTGGAACTGGAGTTCTCCTGGAATTGGAGTTTCAGACGGTTCTTGGCTGCCATGTGGGTGCTGGGGATCGAACCTGGGTCCTCTGCAAGAGTGGTCGGAGCTCTTAACCACTAGGCCATCTCTCCAGCTCCAAGGTTAAACATTTTTAAAACTACTAATTAGGAGAATAACTACAGACAAATAATTTTAAAATAAAATTCTTCTGATTTAAATCTAATTTATCTCAAAGTGGTTTTAATTTGCATTTCCTTAATTACCAGAGATGTTGAACAGTTCTTAAGATGTTTCTCAGCCATCTCTAATTCCTCCTCTGTGAAGTCTCTATTCAGATCTTTGCTCCATCTTTTGAGTGATTCATTTGTTTTCTTTCTTCTTTGTTTTTTGAGTAGCTTGTATACTCTGGAAATTAATGCTTTGTCAGATGTATCTGCTGTGAAGGTTTCCTCCCACTCTGTGGGTCTTCTCCTCACTTCCTTTATTGCTTCCTTTGATGTACAGAAGCTTTTGAGTTTAATGAGGTCCCATTTGTCAATTGTCGATCTTATTTCTTGTGCAGCTGCTGTCTGATTTAGGAAGTCTTTTCCTACACCTATGTCTTGTAGTCTGCTGCCAAGCTTCTCTTCTATCACCTCCAGAGTTTGGGGTTTCACGTTGAGGTCTTTGGTCCATCTGGAGTTGACCTTTGTACAAGGTGAGAGGTAGGGGTTTAATTTCATTCTTCTACAAGTGGTGATCCAGTTTTGCCAGCACCACTTGCTGAAGATGCTGTCTTTCCTCCATTGTGTCTTCTTGGCCCCCTTGTCAAATATGAGGTGGCTGAAATTGTATGAGCTCAGGTTTGGATCTTCAGTTTTATTCCATTGGTCAACTGGTCTGTTTTTGTGCCAGTACCAGGCTGTTTTTATGACTATAGCCCTGTAGTATAGTTTGATGTCTGGTATAGCGATCCCCCCTGTATTGCTCTTTTCACTCAGGGTTGCTTTGGCTATTCGGGGTCTTTTGTTTTTCCAAATGAAATTGAGGATTTTTTTTTCCAAGCCTGTGAAGAAACTCTTGGGGATTTTGATTGGGATTGCATTAAATCTGTACACTAGTTTGGGTAGGATGGACATTTTTACTATATTTATTTTCCCAATCCATGAGCATGGGAGGTTTGTCCATCTTCTGATGTCTTCCTCAATTTCCTTTTTCAGGGGTTTAAAATTTTTGTTGTAGAGATCCTTGGTGTCTTTGGTTAGGTTTGTTCCTAGGTATTTTATTGTTTTTGAGGCTATTGTGAGTGGGAAGGTCTCCTTGNATGGCACCTGCCAAGGTTGGCCGCCAGCCAATCACCTGCACAACATGAACTGACCTTGGCAGCTGGGCACAAGGTATTAGTCATTTTTATTATTTATTGATTTTTTTTTTTTTTTTTTTTTTTTTTTTTTTTTTTAATTGGGTCATTTATTTCTTCTTGTGTTTGAGTTCTTCTGTCAGATGCACAGGAGATGAATAGTTTCTCCATTCAAATGGTTTTCTCATCTTCATTGTTGTACTTTAGCGTTCCAGAAAATTTTTAGTTTAATGAGATCCCAACTGTTAACTTTTGACCTAATGCCTTAGCAACTGATGTCCAATTTAGAATAGCTTTTCCTACACCTGTATCTTTTTCGCGTGCTACCTATTTTTTTTTTCTGCAGTTCAGAGTTTTACGGCTTCCTACGAGATCTGTGATTTATTTGGAGTTAACTTTTGTTGGCAGGGTGAAAGAAAAGGCTTCAATTTAACTTATTCTAAAGGTGAAGATTCATTTCCAGCACAGTGTTGAAGATTCTGTGTGAGCTACATTGGATGACTGATTGAAATTGCAACCACTCGTGTTTGGGTCTTCTATTGTGCTCTGTTGATCTCCATGACTGTATTGTGCCTTAACCAGTCTGTTTTCTATGACTGCGGCCTCTGTAATACCGTTGAGATCTTGCTTTGGGGATCCCCATAATTCTTTTTTTGTTACAGATTTCTTTGGTATTTGGATTTTTTGCACTGCCATATGGATTGTCGGATTTGTTTTCTTAGCTCTGTGAAGATGTCATGGGACTTTGCTTGCCATTCGTTTGAATCTATAAATTGCTTTTGTTAGAATCTTCCACTTTTCACAACTATAATGTACCAAATCATGAGAATGGTTATGGTTTTCCCTTCTCTAGTATCTTCTTCTTCTATTCCTTAAAGTTCTATTTTCTTTCATTTATACATCTTTGATGCATTTTTATGTTTATCTGTAGATATTTTTAGGGCTATTGTGATATTGGGTTAAAGACGTGTCATCTGATTGTGCTCTGGTTAAAGAAAGGTATCATTTTTTCTTTTTTAAAATAACATATTTTTATTGGTGGTCTGTGTGTTTCATACATCATTCTCCAGTTCCCAGTTTAGACACACTTCCCTTTCCATGCTCCCCACCCTACCCAAGTCTCATGCATTCTGCCATACATGTAGAGTCCTGTCTTGCATCTTTATCTCAGTTTTTTAAAAGTTTTTCTCACGGGCAAGGGGCACTATGCCTGAATTGATTTGGAAAATGATGTATTAAATGTACAAAGCACCAATAAAAAAAAAATTAAAAAAAAAAACATTTAAAAAAAGTTTTTCTCTGGCAGAGTTTATTGGTTTGAGAAGTAATGTTCTCAGTCAGTTCTCTGCTCCAGTCTTCTTCTTTGTTTGTCTGGGTTTGTGTTTGTGTTCCCTCATTCTGGCATATGGTCAATCTCCATCCATTTCCCTGCAAATTTATGAAGTCATCTGTCTTTATGCTGCATAGACCTCCATTGTGTTGATGTATCCACCATTTTTCCTACCCACTATCAGTTGAGGGACACTTGGGTTGAGTTCAGCTCTTTGCTATTGTGAAGAGGAGCTGCAATAAACATAGATGTGTATGTATGTCTGAGATAGGATGAATCTGTGGGTAATATCCCAGGGAGTGTATTGACTGTGTCCAGGGCTCTGGCTATTTCCGTTTCTGAAAGTTTCCAAACTGCTTTTCTTTTATTTTTTTAAATGAAATTTTTTAATTTATTAATTTGTGTATGAACGTAATGTCGCATATAGGTTTTTGCACCCGTGTGTGCAATGCCAACAAAGATCCAAGATGGTATTGGATTCCCCTGGAACTGGATCTCCTGGAATCGGAGTTACAAATCGGTTCTTCAGCCACCATGTGGGTGCGGGGGACCGAACCCGGGTCCTCGTAAGCGCCGTTGGCTCTTCTTAACCGCTAGGCAATCTCTCAGCCCCATGGTTTTCATCGGTTTGCATGACGTTTTGCACTCCCACCAGCGTTGGGTGAGTGTTTCCTTTTCCCCGAAACCTCTCCAGCGTTTGGTTTCCTTTGTTTTCTGTATCAAAGCTAGTCTTACTGGAGTGAGATGACATCTTAAGGTGATTTTTACTTTGCATTCCTTAACTATTAGTGATGTGGAACACTTTTAAGATGTTTTCTAGCCATCTTTACTTCTTCATTTGGTGAAGTCCCTGTTAACCTTTATTCCATATTTGAGTAGTCATTGTTTTTCTTCTCTATTGTTTTTGATGTAGTTTTTCACTTTTGGCGTTAATGCTTATAGATGTATCAGTGGTCAAGGTTTCTTCTCACTTTGTGGGCTTTGTCTTCACTTCTTATTTGTTTCTTTTGCATGTACAAAGCTCTTGGTTTAATAAGGTCCCATTTGTCAGTTGTTTGCCTTTTGTTTGTTCAGCTGCTGTCTCTGATCTAGCAAGTCTTTTCCTATGCATATATCTTGAAATGTTTCTCCCAAAGTTTCTTCATCATTTTCCACGAGTTTTGGTTTTCACATTGAGTCTTTACATTTTGGAGTTGATTTTTTGTTACATGGTGAGAGGCGGGGGTTTTTTAGTGTTCTCTTCTACAAGTGGGATCCGTTTGCCAACATCAATTTGCTGAAGATGCCCGTATTTCTCCATTAAATATCTTGGCCCCTTTTGTTGAATATGAGGTAGCTTAACTTGTTGGATGTGCTAAGGTCTGGATCCTCAATTTTGTTTCCTTGATCTACAGCCCTGTTTTTGTGCCAATACCATAGGCTGTTTTTGGGTTTTTAATTTTTTTTGTTTTTTTTTTTTTTTTTTTTTTTTTTCTTTACTTATCAAATCTAGACCAGTGACCCCCCCCCCCCCCTCTGTTGCTCTTTTTCTCAGGTTGCTTTCCCTATCTGGTTGTTTGGTTTTCCATATGAAATTTAGGATTTTTTTTTCTAGGTTCAGTGAAGAAGCTCTTGGGTATTTAGTTGGGATTACATTGAATTTTTTTTTTTTTTTTTTTTTTTTTTTTTTTTTTTTTTTCATTTTTATTCTATTAAATCTTCCAACCCATGAGCATGGGCGGTTTTCCCATCTTCAGTATCTTCCTCAATCTCCTTCTGGGGGGATTTAAAACTTTTCTTTGTAGAGATTTGGGCATGTTGGGTCAGGTTGTGTTCTTGTAAATTATTTTTTGGCGGTATTGTGGAGGAAAAAGTCTCCTCATATTCTTTCAATTGCTTGTTATTGCATAAAGAAATGGCTACAATATTGTAAGTTAATTTTATTCTGCATTTACTGAGCTGTTGATGCGTTCTCGAAGTTTTCTGGTGGAGTTTTTGGCATACCTTAAGATAAACCTATTCAAATATCTGCCAACAAAAGTCATAGTTTATCTTCCTTCTTTTCCAAGTAGTACTCTTCTTAATTTTCCCTTTTCCTTGTTTCTTGCTAAGAAGCATAGAAGGACAATATTTCCAGGAGATTCTTTGACCTGTGGAACAGGTCTATCTCCAGATATTTAAATTTGTACATCACAAACATTTGCTTCAAGCCTCCAGGGTATGAAAGCAACTGTGATTTGCTCCCAAGTAGCCATCTACACCACTGAGTTCCTGTGAGTGGATTCCATGTGGGTTTAGACTTTTCAGTAGGGCTGTCTTCCTAATGAGCATTGCTTTCCAAATGCAAAGATCAGGTCATTGGTAATATTCCTAGTACAATAATTTAGATTTTGACTAAGAGCAATAATGACAATTTTGGGCTCATCTTCTAGTAGGTGGCTTTATTTATTTTTAAAACTCTCTTTCCAAATCTGTGTGAACCAGTTTTCCCTATCACATTAGTTCTTTGAGTACTTTAATGAAGTGTGTTGGGTTTCTCTGTCTTAGAATTTTTCTACTTCACAGATGGGTACATCTAGGGGATCCCAAACTGAGATGTAGACTATGACTATATTCTGTGAGAAGTTCATGACCAAATAATTGAACATTCTCTTGACAATAACATTTTGTTGATTATTAAGTTCTGGGTAGATATTACCCAGGATAAAAGTTAACACACCTAATACGATATGGTATCCTTAAAAACTTAAATCATTTTTTGTTTGTTTTGTTTTTGGTCTTTTGAGACCCGGTCTCCCCCTGTTTACCCCAGCTGTCCTGGGACCAGCCTCCTGTAAGTACCAGGCTAGCCTTGAACTCACAATAAGATCCACCTGCCTTTGCCTCCTGAGTGCTAGGATAAAGGCATGCACCACCAAAAAAAAAAAAAAAAAAAAAAAAAAAATTTTTAATTTTATTATTTCTGTATGTGTGTATGTTCTGTATGCAGGTATGTGCACCTGTGTCGGCCATTGCCGCGTAGGTCAGAAGCGGGTGTCGGATGGATTCCCCGGAACTGGAGTTCTCCTGGAATTGGTAGTTCATACGGTCTTGGCTGCCATGTGGTGCTGGGGATCGAACTGCGGTCCTCTGCTCAAGATGGCGCGCTCTTCAACCACTAGGCCCATCTCTCCAGCTCCACGGTTAAACATTTTCTAAAAACTACTATTAGTGGATACACAAGACAATAATTTTAAAATAATCAATTTCTTCTGGATTTAAACTAAATTTATCTCAGTGGTTTTAATTTGCATTTCCTTAATTATCCAGAGATGTGACAGTCTAAGATGTTTCTCAGCCCTCTCTAACTTCCTCCTTGTGAAGTCCCTCATCAGTTCTTTGCTCTCTCTATTGAGTGATTCATTTGTTGTCTTTCTCTTTGTTTTTGAGTTAGTTAGCTTTTATACTCTGGAAATTAATACTGCTTGTAGGATGTATCTGCTGTGAAGGTTTCTTCCACTCTGTGGGTTTCCTCCTCATTCTGTTATTGCTTCTTTTGATGTACGAAGCTTTTGCAGTTTAATGAGGGTCCCATTTGTCAATTGTCGATCTTATTTCTTGTTCAACTGCTGTCTGATTAGGAAGTCTTTTCCTACACCTAGTCTTGTAGTCTGCTGCAAGGTTCTATTCTATCACTCCAGAGTTTGGGGTTTCACATTGAGGTCCTTGGATCTATTTGGAGTTGACCCTTTGTACAAGGTTTGCCTTCTTTTTTTCCCCCCCCCATTAGAACAAGGAAGAATATGACGATGATGATGTCTTTTTCCAACTGTAAAGTGGAGACAACCTATTATAGAGGAATCTCTTATAACTAAACCGGCTAAAAAATGCCTTTCTTTATTGACTAATGAATTAAGAACTGTGAAAAGGATTTTACTCTGTTCAGAACCCCAAATATAATACTAAGTCCTTGGGGCTAGCACTTAGGCCCAAAGTATATTCATCCCAGGAGCTCTGACATCAGCATTGGATTGTTCTACCAGGGGGGATGTTGGCCAGGGGAATCCAAGGCCCCACAAAAGGTAAGGGGCTCCTTTCACCTCTAAGTTGGGATCCCTGCAGGAGGAGCGGCGATAAGACCCTGCTGCGAAGATACTGTACGTTCAAACATGGGAGGGAAGTATTGAGACCGCACATGCATGTGTACAGATGGCCTCTGGTAATGCCAGAGAGTGTTCCCAAACGCCACTAAACCAATAAAGCAAAATAGGTCTCCCTGAGTCAAGCAAACCTCCTCCACCATCAGCCCGACACTTCACCTGCCTGGACTACTTGTGCAGCGAGGCAGGCCATGTGCGTATATTCCCACCTCTAATTGGCTTTTAGCTGTCTCCTTGGAGGAATCACCCTGGCTTTGATGACACAAGCCTTACATCCTCTATCTTATAGGTTAGGACGTAGTCAATAAGCCAAGTAAGACCCTGTTTATTTATCAGGGGGGTTAAAAAATATTAAATTTATGAATTATTAACTATCATGTAACTATGTGTCTATGCCAAAGTAACCAACCATAACAATCAGTACTGTATAAATACCTATAAATCTAAGCTTGTGCTTCATTTGTAGGATTGTAAGGTTATTCTTGGACCAACTGTCAGACCATGAAAGGAAACAGCCAGAATGTACCAGAATCCAAGTCAACCGCTCCAGCGAGAGAGGACTGTTTTACTTCTCATCAACCTGTGCCCTTTCTAGGTCCAGGGAATAATCTGCGGAGAGGGGGCGTGGTAGATGTAAAGGCTCCGATTGGGGTTGCACGGTGACACTCAGCGATGTTGTTTTTTTCGGACACTCATTTGATCAACATTGATTGAACAAAAACCTGTCAACCTCACTGAATGGTGGGACTGTGGGGGTTTGGAAACAACAGCCTGCAAATTGGTACATGAAGGATGCTTGTACAAAAAAAAAAAAAAAAAAAAAAAAAAAAAAACAAAAAACCCTGAAAGATGCAGGACAGTTCTGCCAAACATGATCTGGGATGGGGTGGGGGAGGTGGGGGGGGGGGGAATGGCAAAGGGAAATATGCCTGATCTGAATGGAATGATTGTATAAAATGCACAAACCATCAATAAAAATTAAAAAAAAAATCAAATAAAAAAACATAAAAAGATAAAAAGAAAAAAAAAAAAAAAAAAAATATTTAAATTTAGCAACATTTCAACTACTATTTAGGTTCTCCTTACTCCCTCTTCTGATATGTTGCAAATATACTTGAACACTGGTGCATGGACAGATATACTTACACACAAGAAATCAATATGTTTTCTGAGTTTCAAAGTGTGTTGTTTTGGAGCCTGGAGAGATTGCTCTATGATTAAGAAAACAGGCTGCTCTTGCACAGCCTTGGTCACACTCCCAGGCACCCACCACTCCTGCTTACAATGGTCCGTAACTCCAGTTCCCAGGGAATTCAATTAAAACTACTGATCTCCACAGACTTTGTACAATGCAAGTGCATTTACACACATCCAGACAATACACTCATGTACATAAATAAAAATAATAAATAAAATGTTAAAAAACAAAATTCCTTTTGTAAATTTTGTGGATTTCTTAGGTGAAAGTTTGATATTAATTTAGAGATATTAAAAGATGCATAAATTATAAGTCAAAACTAATCAATGTGCATAATATTTAGTTTTAAACACAGCATATAATTATATACCAGTAATTTGAAATATCAGCAAACCAATGCTACATTTAATGTCCTTAATTAAATGATTAGGCAGTAAACATTCTTCATGGTGATTTGGAAAAAGTAAAACAACTTGAATTAACAACCAGAAAGACATGGTAGCACACACACATTGTTTAGTTTAAGCTTGAAACACTTTAACAGAGAAACTTTGATTATGCAGGTAAGGTAAGAAATTGTGATCTTTTGCATATTAAATGTATTCAACTGAGAAAAGGCTTGTATTGAAAGGGATTTACTGAAGCTCTCTTAATTGGAACATCCTTCTCTCTTCTAAACTGTTTCTCATTTTCAGAGTTTCTCCTCACGTATTAACTACTGTTTTATTATGTTGAATGTAATTATTGCTATTATATATTGTATTTATCATATATATCACCATGTCTAGTTATTATAACGTATTATAAGTATATAAGTATATACTATGTATATATCTGCTGTATGTATATATATATATATATATATAATTGATCAGTCAGTAACATTCTTAGTGGTGATGTGGTAAAAGGATACTGACTTGAATTAATGTCCAAGAAAAAAACGTGGTAGCAAATACTGATTCAGTATATCACCCTAGCATCTGTACTAATTCTGCTTCCCTAAAGTGTGTTTCACTTTGGTTTTCCTGAGATTGAAGATTTTAATTATATTTATTAGTGTGTGTATGGGTCATTTTTTAAATGCCTCATTCTTTTTTTTTTTTTTTTTTTTGAGACAGGGTCTCCCTGTAGCCACAGCTGTCCTGGAACTCACTCTTTAGACCAGGCCGGCCTTGAACTCACAAAGATCCGCCTGCCTCTGCCTCCCAAGTGCTAGGATTAAAGTCATGTGCCACCACGCCCAGACAAATGCCTCATTCTTACTGCAAGTTATTTTATTCATAGTTTGCAGTTTAAGTTCATGACTTAA
Source organism: Rhizomys pruinosus (assembly GCA_009823505.1). Taxonomy (NCBI): domain Eukaryota; kingdom Metazoa; phylum Chordata; class Mammalia; order Rodentia; family Spalacidae; genus Rhizomys; species Rhizomys pruinosus. Next base: position 1,531,483 of record VZQC01012421.1, read on the forward strand.
AAATAAGATTTGGTGAACTTACCTATTGTGTTCAACAATGTCATATAATTTGTTAGTGTGCCTGTTTGTTGTTGTTGTTTTTTAATCATGATACAACTTCTGGTCTAAACAGAGACTGTCAAAAATACTATAATATCAATTCTTCAGATAAGAGATTAAGGTACATTTGGCTGTTTCAGCAGTGGAGAGAGAAGACAGTAGAAAGAATATGAACAGTAATGGTGTGATACTGGAAGAGCTGTGTTAAATACAAAGTAGGGATTTAAACAAAGGATGTATCAAGTATGCCTCTCATTCTAGTCTTTCTTTCTAATGATAATGGTACTATAAGTACCATTTACTGGAACTGCAGGAACAAAATCAGATCTGGTTTTGTAAGTTAAAAGGAAAGGGTTTTTACATTAGTTAAGTATGTGCTATTTAAAACATTGTATCTGACCAGAGAAGCAAATTATTTTAAGAGATGAAGAATAAAAAGGAAAAATTACAATTTAGAAAAGAATAGACATTAAGTCAATTTACAAGGGACTCTTAACATTGATAAGTACTTTCCAGACATGGAGATGGAGGCCAAATATCCACTGAGTTTTCAGGCCATGTAGAACACAAATATGGAGAATATGATTATGTCTGAGAGAACTTTCTGGAAGTTATAATGCAATAGGAAGACAATATTCCCTATTGGAATAGGTGGCATAACAATTATTGATGTTGATGCAACAAATTGATTTTTGAAGTAAGTTGCAAACTAGTTTGCAATATGTTAACAAATGAATTAAAATCTGGATGTGGTGGCACACACCTTTACTTTCATCAGTCTTGAGGCTGAAGCAGGAAAGCAAGTCCATAGCCAGCCTGACTAATGTACTGATTTCAGTGTTTGTCTAGGTTGCATCTTCTGATTTTCACTAAAAAAAAAATAAGGAAAATAAATGTAAGATAAAAATGAGAACTGAAAATGATACAGGAATGAAATGATTTTGAAACCTTTCACTACGACACTGAGGATGTAAATTAGTTTACATGTGTTATGATACTCACTTAAGCTATAAGTAAAAGTCCAAATCAGAGAAGTTTGAATAGCATATAAATTCCTTAAGAACCAAAGCACTATTTTGCAAAGCCAGAGTCCCTGGAGAATAACTATGTGATGACAATTCAGTGACTCTTTGCATCTGTTTCTCAGATAACTGCATCACTACCTCTGTGATGTCTACATCTCAGCTACCTCACAGAATATAACATTCCCACAGCACTCTGTCTCACTTTGATTCACTTGCAAAATGAAGTTAATTTCCCCAGATATTTCCAAGGCAAACTTTATTTATATGCTATTTATGAGACTTTAATATTTGGTTAACTTCTAAGTAATTCCATGAACATAAATGGAAGTGTCTGTTTTTCCAAATGTGTGTGCCTGTGTGTGTGTGTGTGTGTGTGTGTGTGTGTGTGTGTGTGTGTGTACTGTATTGGACAATTGTTTTTCTTGCTTTACTTTCTTTTTGCTGTAACAAAACACTCTGGCAAAAGCAACTTAAATGAGAAAGGATTTACCCTGGTTCACAGCTCAATTATCATCCAGATGCTGATTCGTTAAGGGGGCAGAAGCTAGAAGGATCTGGTCATACCTTATCCACACATAATGCGGAGAATGATGAATCCAGGCTAGTGCAGAGATTTATTTCTTTTTTATACAGTCCAGGCTCTCATTTACAGTGAATGGCACCACGCATAATTAAAATGACAGGTATCTCAGCATCATTTAATAGACAGAAAATAATTCCTCATAGGCATGACCAGTGGCCCAAAATCCAGATAATTCTGGAATTTGTCAAGTTGACAATGACCAGTAGCCATCATAGTATTTATGATCCCCATAGGATCTCTCTCTCTCTCTCTCTCTCTCTCTCTCTCTCTCTCTCTCTCATTCTCTGGAATAAGTCATTTTGTTGTTGTTGTTCCCTTCAATTTTATATTACTTCAAAGTATGCATGTATGTGTTCCACACATATACCAACATTATGATATCTGAAAATAAAGTATAGGTTAATTCCAAAACATGTTTAGGGGTTCACCTTTTAATAGTAGAGTTACATGCAGGTAAAAATAAACACTACTTTACATTAAATTATATAGCAAGATGTATGTTTTAATGTAATTTTTATACTAGCATCAGGTATTATATTTACTAAAAAAGAAAAAATATTAATAAAGGTAATTTGAGTTTCAAGAGTGCTTTAGAGGGCTGGAAAGACACCTAAATCTATAAATTAGCTATCTTACAAACAGGACAACCTAAATTCAATCCCTAAAAGCTATTTTGAAAACATCAGGCATGGTATCTGTTCTAGTTTGTCTTCCATTCCTGGTGACAAAACACTCTGACTGACACCAACTTGGGGAGGAAAGGGTTTATTCAGCTTACATCTCCTGGGTCACAGTTAATCACTTAGGGAGCCAAAGGCTGGAACTCAGGGCAGGAACCTAGAGGGAGGAGCTGAAGCAGGCCATGGAGGAATGCTGTTCACTGGCTTGCTCCCCTAGCCCATGCCCAGCCTGCCCTCTTATACAATACACAACAACCTGCCCAGGGTGGCACCACCCACAGTGGGCTGAACCCTCCCACATTGCTCAACAATCAAGACAATACTCCACAGATGTGGCCACAGGCCAGTCCAATGGAGCCAGTTCCTCAATTGAGACTCCCTCAACCCAGGTGTGTCAAGTTGACACTAAAGCTATCCAGCACAGTATCATCTTATATTATCTGTACTGGGAGGCAGTGACTAGTGGATTCCTGCAGATTGCGGGCCAGCCCATTTAGCCAAACCAGTGAGTTCCAGAGCAATGAGAAGTTCTGTCTTTAACAAATAACAATGGGGAGCTAGAGAGATGACTTAGTAAATAAGAGCACTGGCTCCTCTGCCAGAGGACGAGAGTTCAATTCCCAGCACCCACATGGTGATTAACAGCCATCTGTAACTCCATTTCCAGGGGAATCTGACACCCTTTTTTTACTTTCATGGGCATTGCAGGACATGGGTGCACTTACATACAGGCATACACTTACACACATAAAACAAATATAATAATAGCTTTTAAATGAATGGTATGAATGGTGCCTTAAGAATAATTGTATTTGTTGTTGCCTTATGAGGCACCCTCCTCCCCACCCCACACACATGTGTATTGTAGATCCACCAGCATCACTGTCTCTTAGTATCACTGTATCCTCCTGCATCACTTATCAAGCATCACTGTCTCCTGCATCACTCCTCAGGCATTGCTTCCCCAGCATCATTGCCTCCAGCATCACTGTCTCCAACATCATCATCCTAGCATGGCTATCTCCAGCACTAAATGTCTGCAGCCTCACACTCCCAGCATCATTGCCCCAAGTACCACTTTCTAGCCTATTTCCATCATGTAGGCAGGTTTTCATTTCATATTATCACTAAGTGAGTGGTTTGCAGCACAATTATTATGACTAGCTTCCTACTGTAACTAACATAAATTAAGTTTATTATGGATATATATATAAATTAGGGGAAGCACAGTATGCCTAGGATTTAGAATTATTCATAGTGCCAAGTATCCACAGAAGGTCTTTCAACATCTTTCCAAGGATTTAAAGGTCATCCTTAACATGACAGTCTGCTAGCTGTGAGAAATGTGTTGCTTTACCTGGAGAAGTTTAAAGGGCTTTACTAATGAGGTAATATTAGATCTGAAGCCAAAATTACAGAGAATAAGTATCTCTAAGGAGGCTTGGAGAGTAAAAACAAATTTTAAAGTCTTGGGGAAGGTTAGAGATTCTAGGTCATGTACTTTAATGACAAAATAGACAGTGAATAAAAACATAAGAACACTGCCTGAGCACAGCCAGAGAGAGCAAGCCAGTAACCAGCATTCAATCAAGGGTTCTGCCATAGTTTCCTGCCTTAGAATCCTGCTCTGAATTTCCTCAATGATGGGTTGTGATCTGGAAGTGTAAGACAAGTGTGATGGTTAATCCTGGGTGTCAACTTGACTGGACTAAGGAACAAATAAGAGAAAAAGGATCTTCGGATTGGACTACCTCAACCCGGATGGCCCACCCCAAATGTGGGCATTACCTTCTGCTGGCAGGCAGTATTAAAGGCCATGGCAGAGGGAGCTGGTTCCTTTTTTCCTGCAGCTTGCCTCTCTCTCACTGGTGAATTTGTCTTGCTTCTGTGATCAACCCTTCAGATCCCAGCGTGTACTGAGAACGGCAGATCTCCTGGAATCCACCAGGCCTTCAGCACCAGATTGTGACTACTGAGACAATCCAGAACTGAGCAGTTCCCTGGATTCTCAGCCTCTCCAATGCAGTGCGGCTACTGTTGGACTCCTTGAGCTCTGTCACGTGAGCAAATCAATAAATTGTATATAGCTATATATTCATCCTGTTGCTTCTGTTTCTTTAGAGAACCCTGACTAATACAGATTTTGGTACCAGAAGTGGTTCTAGAGAAACAGAATTGAAAGGATGAATTTCTTTAGTGGGCTTGGTAGT
>VZQC01012421.1:1537878-1571114 GCA_009823505.1 Rhizomys pruinosus
CTGTGGGAGCCAGCTTTCTCCCAACACAATGAAGCCTAGAGTTACTGTAGGCTCTCCTGGAGGCATGAAAAGGAATGATAATCCTTGGTGCAGACTATTTGATGTAATTATGAGATAGATCAATTTGACTCATCTAACTCACTTCTTGTGAGAAGCAAGGAATTTAGCGACTCTCTATATAAAACGTTTCAGAAATTGAGGAAAAATAAGAAAAATAATAATGTTGCCTGTTGTCATTCCTACTGGAAATTGTCTTATTGAATGAGCTGTAGAGGCCCAGCCTACTGTGAGCAGGACCAAGTCAGGACAGGTGGGATCAGATTGTACAACAATGCTGGCGGCACACAAGCCAGAGGGAGCAAGCCAGTAAGCAGCATTCTGCCCTGGTTCCTGCCTCAATGTTCTTTTTCTCTTAGTTGTTTTTGGTCTTGGAATTTATCACACCAACAGAAGTAAACAACCTTTGACTTGTGTGACTGAATTTTCCATTCTGTACTGGTACAGAAGTAATATACACTGACTATAAACTATACCATGAATTTTGAATTTCGATTTGTTTCCCTCTAGAAACAATGTATGATCTTTTTTTTTTTTGGGGGGGGGGAGGAAAGAGTTTATTCAGCCCACATCTCCTGGGTCTCAGTTCATCATTCAGGGAGACCAAGGTAGGAACTTCAGGGCAGGAACCTGGAGGCCAGAAAGGCTGAGGCATAGGCCATGAAGAAATGCTGCTTGCTGTCTTGGCTCCCCAACTGTAAATTGGAGACAACTATTGTAGAGGTAATCTCTTATAAAACCGGTAAAACTGCTTTCTTTAATTGACTACTAGACATGGGAACTGTGGAAGGGATTACTCTCTGTTCAGAACCAAATATAATACTAAAGTCCTAGGGCTATGCACTCAGGCAAAATATATTAATACAGGAGCTCTGACATCAGCAATGGATTGTTCTACCAGGTGGATGTTGGCCAGGGGATCCAAGGCCCCACAAAAGGTAAGGGCTCCTTGCCTCTAAGTTGGGATACCTACAGGAGGAGAGGCAATAAGACCCTGCTGCCGAAGACCTGACGTTAACATGGGAGGGATGTATTGAGACCACACATGCAAGTATACAGATGGCCTCTGGAATGCCAAAGAGTGTTACCAAAGGCCACTAAACCAATAAAGCAAATATGGGTCTCCATGAGTCAAGCAAGACTCCACTGTCAGCACCAGCTACACCTCACCTGCCTGGAAATAATGTATGATATTTTTTGAGATACCAGGCAATATGAAGTTGAATCCCTCGGTGATCTGTGTGTCATGGGGATGGAGAACCTTCTTTCAATCTTGCTGTCTTGACCTACGATGGCCAGTAAGTTGGATATTTTAAATGCACTTTTCCTGTCAATATTTACAAACTGTAATGGTTTTACTGGGATATAACCATGCCATAAGATTAGGAATTCTTTACTGTCATCCCCAAAAGAAAAAAAAATAAACAAGTAGCTAGGACATTCAGTTAAAATCTGCTAGAGCATAGTGAAGGTACTGTATATTTGTGTCAACCTAAGGTGAGACCCACAGAAACTGTTCATTTCTTCTTGCTCATATTTTTTGCAAGCTCAATACTTAGTATCACCTAGTCTTGAAATGCTACCAATTGTTTAGAATATAGAAATAAATACAAGGTACTGTACACATGTTGGAAGGAACAATTTAAAGACCAAACTGAGAATTAAGCTAAATATAAAGACAAATGAGTCTAGAGTAGGATGTGGAAAGTGAAGATCAGTGTAATAAATTGAAGGAGAACCCCGTGTTGGGTCAGGTAAATGCAAAAGTGTAAGGAGAGAAGTCCAGCAATAAGAAAACAGAACCAAGTATGACCCATAAACCACACTTCTCTATACACAAAGGAACTGGATTTAGAATCAGTTAGCTGTAGCCACCAAGTGTATGGGAACATTGGAGAATTACTCACATTGACCAAAATGTGGAATCAATCCCACACATATTCATTATTTTCATATACAGTTGGTACAGATATGCATTTATATATGTGTGTGTGTATGTATGTGTTTTACATGTAAATATAAAATATTTATCAGTATAAAAGTCATAAAATTATAGAATTCTGTAATGTATAATAGCATCAAAGATCTAAAAGAAACCATACTAAGGAAAACAAGCCAAATATAATCAAGTTTAACTAAAGTATCAAAACAAAATAAACAAGTTAAAAATATTTGAGAGGTTACCAAAGCCAAGGTTTAGGGAAACGGGAAGATATTGAACAAAAAGAAAAATATTCAATGAACTATAACCAAATTCTGAAGGATTAGGCTGATTGGGTTAATAATTATGTGAGTAGGAAGAGAAAAGAAGCTGTGAGTGACAGCCTCGAGATAAACAATCAACTATGCAAGCTGGCTGAAAGTGCTTCAGCAGGAGAGAGTTGTCTCTTGACTGGGAATAAGTCAATATATCTGAGGCTGTTTGTGAAAGATTGGAGTGGAGGGAGTATTATTTAAAGTCTAGAAATGTGGCTTAAGAAAAAAATAGGGTGAATGTAAGGTTAAAAAAAAAAAACATAGACAATGATGGATCTCAGGCAGGGTTAAGTGAGGGACTGGAGCGGGATTAAGATAATTTATGTGAAAGGAGGCCTGATCTTCATGATGCAACTGGAATGTCTACATTGTAGAATGAATTCTAATGGCTTCTTGGAATTAACTGGGCAATGAAAAACAGTGGTGTGTTATTAGGCCAAGTATCACACTTAATGCTACCATACCTATGGTTCCATTATAGCTTATTAGCAGATACTAAGAAGCTGAGGAAAAAAGAAGCTCAATCAAGCATAAGAGGAAAGAAATGTTACTCAACATAAAGGCTGAAGTGGGTTGTCCATCTAATGATAAGTCTTATAATTGGATTTATAATAAATACATATAAGCTTAAAAGTAGAAAGATAGTCAAATAAATATCAGACAAATCTACATAAATCTGAGACTGAGAAAACAATATCTGTGTATTTCACAGTGTAATTTAGGGTAGTCATCTTTATAGAAAATGCCAGGGAGTTTTTACTGGCCAAATTTTCACATCCTAAGAAAGATAAATTACCCATAATTCTTAATGAACCAAAGCTAATAGTGATGAAAAACATAAAACATTCTCATGAACTATAATGATGAGGTTATGAAGGCACAAGGCAATGTTAATTTTGATATGTAGCTTCCAGAAGTGATTGATTAGGTAAAGCTAATTAAAAAATGATTGATAAACTTTAAAGAACATACTATCTAGTTCTGTTACCTATACCTTCTTAGGACATTGGAATTTACACAGAAGTCATTGTGTCCAGTACATGAAAACTTACAGAATGAAGACTTTTGTTATTCTTTTGGGGGACAGAATTTGGCAAATCTGTTATGGATAGTAATTTGGTTAGAAATGGATCCATCATAACACACTTTGAAGTCTTTCTTAAGAAATAAAAAGGAAATCAATACCTATTTTAGTGCAAACACCTGAGCAATCACTATAAAATAGAAATGGATAAAAATTTCTAGAGTACTAAGCTTAAAAATATGACTAGATAATATATATGTATATATACATTAAATCACTAAAATAATAAAAGATTCTTAATGGGAAAGGGCTGGAAAATATTTCAAAGTATTTTCAGAAATTATAAAACTTGCTGCAGCCAATATGGCCACTACACTCTAATTTCATTTCTCCTTTGGGTACTTGTGTATGTGTGCTTACATGTGTGCGTCTATGTGTCTATATGTCTCTGTGCCTGTGTCTCTCTATCAAGTGATTTCCTATATCACTATGTATACTTATTATATTATTCTCAGTAGTACAGGTGGCCTATTCCCAAAAAAATGGATAATGAAAATGTGTAATATATAAAAACAAAGGAATACTACTTAGCTATAAACTAAACTGTGGGATAAAGAGCAGAATAAAATGGGCAGAAAACTCAGATGCGTTATGATCTTACTCAAATGTGGAAGTCAACATTTGTTTTCATGGATTTACAGGGTATCATTTACATGAGACAGGCAGGGAGAGCTGGAAAAGAAAAACAGGAACAGATTGGCCAAGTGTACAATGTAAAAGTGGGAGGAAGAGCCTGGTGTGGTGGCTCGGGCCTTTAATCCCAGAACTCTGGAGGTAGAGGTGGGTGGATCTCTGTGAGTTCAAGGCCAGCCTGGTCTCTACCTATTATAGAGAGCAGCTTCTTGATTGGGGGGATACACTAATCTGTGTGTGTAAACATAAGTATTTAGAATATGGTTAGAAGTGGTATGCGTTTAGAAATATGGCAGTAGTAGGCTCTCCTCCAGGGTCAATGATCTTTCTCCATCCATGGGTGTTTGGCTAGATTTACAGTACCAGGCATTGATTTTCTCTTATTGAGTGGGTTTTAATTCCATTAAGACAGCTGTTGTTTTTGTCCAAGATAAAATTGTCCCTATTGCACTGTTAGCGATATTTTGCTGGGCTGGTCATTTTTACTTCCTAGGTTTTACAACTGGGTTCATTCATATAGAGTTTACTTTTGTGTAAGGTAATACAATGGGTCTAGTTTCATTCTTCTACATGTGGACATCAGTTTTTTCAGAATCATTGTTTGAAAATGCCATCTTTTCTCCAGGGTGTATTCTTGGTGTCTTTGTCAGGTATAGGTGGCTTCAATTACCTGTGTTATGTTTTGGGACACCTACTTTACTCTGTTGATTCACAGTTCTGTTTTTATTACTATAGGTCTGTAATTCAACTTGAAACCTGGTGTTATACATCTGGTACTATCTTTTTTGCTTTCTTAGCTTAAGATTGCTTTGGCTTTCTAGAATATTTTGTCTTTTGATCTGAATTTTAGAATTTTTTTTTCCTTTTTCTGCAAAATCTGTTGTAGAAATTTATTGTCACTGCATTGGATCTATAAGTTGCTTTAGTTAAGGTGGTCATTTTTACAGTGTTAACTGTGCCAATCTATGAGCATGGGAGGTCTTTCCCTATTCTAGGGTTTCCTTAGGCTCCTTCTTGTAGAGACTTTCAGCTTGGTTAAGCTTATTCTTAGAAGTTTTCTGAGGATACAATGAATGGGAGAACTCAAAAGGCACTTTCTCTACATACTTGTTAAAGACATATAGAGGGGCTGGAGAGATGGATCAGCAGTTAAGAGCATCAACTGCTCTTGCAGAGGATCCGGGTTCTATTCCCAGCACCCACAAAGAACTGTCTTTAAGCCTGGGATGGTGGCACACACCTTTGGTCCTAGCACTCGGGAGGCAAAGGCAGGTGGACCTCTGTGAGTTCAAGGCCAGCCTGGTCTACAGAGTGAGTTCCAGGCCAGCTGAGGCTATAGGGAGACCCTGTCTCAAATAAAATAGAATAAAGTAAAATAAAATAAAAAGATATATAGAAAACTACAGATTTTCGTTAAGTTTGCTCTGTATCAGGGCACTTTGCTGAAAGTATTGATCATTTCCAGGTTTCTGGTGGAATTGTAAGACCTTTAATTTATAATGTCATATCACCTGCAAATAGTGTAATCTGACCTTTGAAATCTTTACTTTAAATGTCATAGCTTAATGTTTGTCATTAGAATATTTTTCTAGCCGGGCGAGGTGGCGCATGCCTTTAATCCTAGCACTTGGGAGGCAGAGGCAGGTGGATCTTTGTGTGTTCAATGCCAGCCTAGTCTACAGAGTGAGTTCCAGGACAGCTGGGCCTATAGGGAGACCCTGTCTCGAAAAGACCAAAAAAACAAAAAAAAGAATATTTTTCTTCATATATATGTATATGTATGTATATATTTCTCTGATTCACACATTTAGTAGAAACATCCAGGTGTCTAGGTAATAGTACATTTTTTTTTCTTTTTCAATTAGGGAAATAAAAAGAAATGTGCCCTTGGGCAAAAAACCCAATGGCCTGGGCATGTGAAAGGGCCTGCAGAGTGAAAGTGGAAGAGGGGAAGGGAAACACAGGGGGAGGGAGGGAGGGAGGGAGGGAGGGAGAGAGAGAGAGAGAGAGAGAGAGAGAGAGAGAGAGAGAGAGAGAGAGAGAAAGAGGCAAGGGAGAGAGAGGCTTGCACTATGATGGCAGGTTTGTAAAAATCAGTTTCCACCTATTCTTGGTGACATGAGTTCCAATGCACAGAATTCCTTTAAATAGCTGGAGGCAGCACTGATGACCAGAAGCCCAACACTACTATTGCTAGATAAGAGACAGATGCAAGTGATATCATCTAAGGTTTATGGGCCACATAGCCTGGAGTACATGTCAAACTGGAATAATCCTTGTTAGGAAGCCACACTCAGACAGGTGGAAAGTGAGAGCATCCTACTGAAAATTGTCCTTGATACTCCCTTGCACTTCATGGCATATGTATGTGTGTACACACACACACACACACACACACACACACACACACATACACACTCCATACATACACAGAGATTATAGAAATGAATAAATTTAAAAAATAAAATAAATGACAAATTAATAAGTAATACAAAGTGGCTTTTGAACACATTGAACCAGAATTTCTATATCAAAATCAATATTTTATCACTTTTTCACTAGAGCAAGGTTTCTAACAAGCAAAATCTCATTCCTAGTATTCCAAATGGTCCCTTTACATGTCTCAGTATTTTGGTTTGTATAGAAAAAAGAATTAATACTCCTTAACCAACATAATCATGATTTATTTTTTTCTATTTTTATTATTATAATTGTTAGGTTATGGCATGCTCTGCCCGAAATAAAAGACCAGGAGATTTAGGCTCTCCGGAACAAAGTTTAATTCAGGGTAGCAGGGGCTAGGCTCAGGGAAAAGATAGAGACATCCCTGAATGGCATCTGGCCTGGGAATTTAAGGGAGAAGGTGGGAATGGGATTCAGTGAGAGTTGGGGTGGATAGTGCTGTGATGGCCCATTTTTCCATAACCAAAGGCTGGCCTGGTAGAGCAAGTTTCTGGGCACCACCTGGTCTTAGGTGTCTCTGCATTTCAATGTGCTTCCAGAATTCACATCCTGACAATAATGATCACAAATGATTTTCTTCTCAAAAACAAAGGTTTTTGTTAAATTTATCTCTTGAAAATGCTGCTTTTTTCTCAACTACTAGAAAGCATTATAATATAAGCATACATTTTATATATGCTACAACACTGTGATAATCACACTTCAATTTAGCAATAAAATATTTTGTAATGCCTAATATAGTATTGAATGCTATAAATCAATCTTATTTATCAAAATAACTCATCATGGCTTGATGAAAGAGTCTCTGCAAGAATACTTGCAAGCTTGTGTTTATAAACAACCTCACCAGTGTGTGTGTGGGGGGTGGGAAAATAGCAGCCTGTTAGTTTGCTGTTATAATAGAGACCATAAAAATCCCTAAATCAAATGTTTGTAATTATTTGTGTAGCTAACTTAAACTTTCAAGCCTTAAGTGGCAAAGATTATGAAAATCAAAGATAAAAAGTAATAAAAGAAATAAAGGAAAAAAGGGAAGGAGAAAGACGGAAGTAGAACAGGAAGAGGAAGAAGGAGATTGAAGACCTGGAAGAGCTGAGGCCTAGCATGGGAGATGGAACAGGTTTAAAACAGTGAACACTGAAAACTGAAGACAGGAGAATTTAGTTTCTTAAAGATACAGGATTCTTTTAAAAGGACATAATCTTTGGATATGTCCCTTCCTATTACATGACTACTGGATTTTTATTCTCAGTTTTTATGGACAAAACCCTTTTCTGAAGCTTTATTTCTGGAACCCATATTTAACAGCTCTTGTTCCTCTCATGCATGTATTGAGTTGCTTTTGGCTGCTAGCCCTCTGTTTGGGTGCGCTGCATCCAGTGGCTTTTATTTCTTGCTTTGTATATTTCCTTTACTTTTATGTGTTTCATTAAGTGTTTGCATGACTGACATAAATCCTATAAACAAAGAAGAGAAAACCTCACTTAAGGTAAGTCACTTATATTTTTAAAGAAACACTAAAACATTTTGAAAAAATATAAACAACTTCATGCATATTGACTATTTGGTTTATTCAGCCATGTAAGGAATGATTTCTTTTTCTCTTCTCTTTCTCTACATATATTATAATGTAATATGTATATATTATATATACTTAACCCGTGTTTTTCTGTCATGGTCTCCTATCTAGTCTCATAATTATACTCCTTCTCAAAGCTCTTTACATGTATAGAACAGAACAGTAATACCCAGGACCTGCATGTGAGAGAGCACCTGTAACCTTCGTCTTTCTCAGACTGAGTCACACATTCCAGTTCCTTCTATTTTCTTACAAATTTAACCATTTTTATTAACAGTTTGAGTAAAATTCAATTGTGGATATATGGTACATTTTCATTATCCAGTCTTATCTTGATAGGCATCTTGGTCAGATTCTAATTATTTCTATTGTGAACAGTGCAGAAATAAATATAGATGTTCAGTTATCTCTGTGTTAGGGTATAGAATCCTTTGAGTATATAAAGTGGTGTGGCTGGGTTAAAATATAAATCTATTTTTTAATTTTTTATTGGTGTTATTGAACTCCATACTGATTTCTATAGTGGTTGTGTACTAAAGCATTCCATTTTTCCTACATCTTCACCAGCATTTGTTTTCTTGATCATGGTCATTCTGACTTGGGTGACACAGAATTTAAAGATGGTTTTAATTTGTTTCCATGATGGCTAAGGATATTAATATTTAAAAAAATATTTACAGGTCATTTGTGTTTCCCTGTTGAGAAATATCTGTTCCCCTCACTAGCCCATGCTGACTTTGGAAGTTTGGTGTTTAATTTTTAAGTTCTTTATATATTCTAGGTGTCAATGCTCTGTCTGAGGTACAGTCAGCAAATATTTTTTTCACAGTCTTACATTATTTAGGGTATCTTCTGGCTGTGCTGATGGTTTCTCTTGCTGAGTAGGCATTTTTAATTCCATGCCTTCTTATTTGTTGATTCTAGGACCATTTTAACACAGGTTTCTTGTTACTTCTGTCTCGATTATTATGTAATCTGTGTTAGACTTTTTGTTGTTTGATTTTGGGTAGTTCCTGAAGATATGATATGCAGCAGAGTTGCAAAAACTTACAGAAAATATTGCAATTCTCTTTGGATTCTCTTAGTATCAACTTTATTCTCCCTGGATGGACCTTCTCTTTATGATATTCCATTTGCCTTTGTTTAAAAATGTCAGCAGTCCAAATCATAGTATGTCATAAAGAGCTCTCAAATTCAGGGACCCATCTCTTGAGTTTAAGAAAGAGCCATCACACCTCCACAGAGCTGTGATAAGCAGGCTTCTCCAATTCCTCAGTTATCAGAGGAATTTATTTCACACCAGATCTGGAATATTGATATTCATAGCATAGAAGGAAAGCAGTGTTTTCTGACAGTGTTCTTTCCATGAAAAGGAAAATCAATAAATAGTTTCTGGCTTGTTCAGCTTTAGATGTAGACCAGTAAATGTCTGGCCTGGCAGATATTGAAAAGCCATATTGTTCAATCTTAACCTGTTCTGCCTTTACAATTGAGTCAGTAGTTTATTTCCCTAAATTTCTGAGGCAGGGGAGGGGTATAGAAGGGAGGTGGAGAAATAAGACTCTGGCTCATCAATACCAATAACAGAAAGAGCAAGCGCTTTCTGTGCAAAGATGGAGCCCTTCTTTGTGATGTATGTAAATGACTCTGAGAGCAGCCATTGTGTCCTGAATGTCAGCTTGGATGTCCTGCTTTCTGGCACTTACTGAAATCATAGCTATTCCACAGGAAGTCTTTGATATTCAGAATTTTAATAGAAATATTTAAAATTTCATTCTATGTCTACAAGGAATAGCAGCCACTTACCTTCTGAATTTAAATAATTGGCAAAAGTGGCACATGCCCTTCATTTCATATCTAAAAGATTTTGGATGGTGTATCAATCGACTAGGTGGGTTTTTTTTCCTTCTTTTTCTCAAATTATGAAATATGTGCTTAAAGATGTTCTATCCTAAAATATCCCTGGATTCACCTAAATGAAATTCAAATGCAACTTTTAAGATACATTAAATTCAATCTCTATTAAAGTGTTCTTCTATGTTCTGCTATGTTAAAAATTCTACACTTGACGAAGCAATTGTTATTCTGTCCAGAACTCCTGAGCATTTCATTGCTATGAAGTTTGCTTCTCAATTATAAAACTAGTTACAGTATTTCATTTATATTTCCAGGACCATCATTGCCCTCTGGGATGCCAGAGGGTCAAATTAATTATAGTTCTGAAGTTGAAACATCACCACAATTAAACTACAGCATCTGTAAAACATGGTAGTTTAATAAAGAGCAATTGTTGCAGTGTGTATAAATTCACTATCAACTGTTAGGACACAACAGAAATGACATATTAAGACCTATTAATGGAATGTACTAGATATATAGCATTGATTTTTCTTTTCTCACATAAATAATTCCAGACACATAAAACATCTAAAAATATAATACCCATCTCCCTAAAGTAGTAGACTATTTTTTATGATTTAAAAACATTGCTGAAGTTAAAATTGTCTAGAGAGATGGCTTAGTGATTAAGAGCTTTGTTACTCTTACAGAGGTGCAGTTTAGTTCCCAACACTTATGGTAGGCAACTCCTAAACACTTGTAACTCCGGATCTAGAGGATCTTCTTTTCTCTTCTGCCTTATGGAGGCAGCATGATATATTATGTATATGTATACACGAACACAAATACTAACAAAATATTTTTAAAAGTAAGGAAACTAATACTTAGTCAATAAAGATATCATTTTATAAAGTATGCCTATGTGTTACTTCAAAATCTACAACTAGAGATGTATCTTAATGGTAAAACAGTGACCAAGTATGTACAAGGCGCTAGGTTCTCTCCTCAGTATATTAATTAGGGTTTTGTAAAAAAAAAATGGATATTTTTAAAAGGAAATATATTAGATCTTCCCACTTCAAATAATCTGACCAAGAAAATCCCTCACATCTGTTCAATTGTTTGCCTTTATTTGATTTCAGATCTAGTCAAGTTGAAAACTATCATACCCAGTAATGGGAAAAATTCCCCAAATCACTGTTGAGTAATAAGAATTAGTACTGGTTGTCTTGGGCCATAGGAACTGCACAAGAAAATCCATAGGCTAGATGAGACATAAACAGCTGAAATCATTACCCACAAAAGACTTGGAGCCTAAAATTCAAGATGAGGGTAAATTAGGTTTCTGGTGAAGGCCTCTGTCAGTGGACTCCTGAACGTGCCGTCATCTGGAGAATGAATGGAGCGTATGCTCCTGGTTTCATCTATACTCACACATGAATATTATGTTCTCATAACCTTATCAATTCCTAATCAACTCCAAATAACAATCTTGAGAATAAGATATTGACATAAGGAACCCAAACTACCAGTCAATGGAAGTGAATTTAACATACTTCATAGTCTCAAAGACCAAAAATAAATCTTGATTGTAAATAAACAAACTACATTCACATTTGAATATTGTATCTAAATATTCTTATATACCTGGATAAAATAGTGCCAAGTTTGTAGAATATTTGCTTTTTAAGTGCATATTTGTTATCATTTCTTATAAGCTATTGTTTAAAAACTTTTGATTTATGTACCCAAATGTTCTTCATTGTGGATCCATCCACTGAGCCCAACAAATCAGACTCTATAGACCCTATCTATCTGTCTATCTATCTATCTATCTATCTATCTATCTATCTATCTATCTATCTTTCTCTCTTTCTTTCTATCTATCTTTCTATCTATCTATCTATCTATCTATCTATCTATCATCTATCTATCTATCTATCTATCTATCTATCTATCTATCTATCTATCGGTAAAGATCCTGATAGAAGAGGAGAATCTAAATCCCATCAAACTCTAATGTATAAAATAGCATCAATTCAATAAAAATAAGACTAAACAACTTTGGGTGAGTACTAAGATTTAGTAACTTTTCCATTTGTTTGTCCTGGGATACAATATTTTTTATTGTGCTGAGTGTAAGTTAGATATGTTTTGACAGAAGCTTACCTGAACAATGCAGACTTATCATGGTTAGAACATTGCTGCACAGCTGATCCCCAGGTCAACTTGGCCTCGTATAAATGACATTTAACTCATTAAATATTTCCTGTAAGAATGAGTTTTTGGCTGTAAGAATGACTTCTACACTAATGATTTATTCAACTTTGTATCCAAAGCTTTTGTTTATTGTGCAAGCAAATTCACTGAACTTTGTGCTCTCAACCACACTTTGTCCTCCACCAAAGAGAGTGAATAAATATGGGTATGCTTGAATTATCAAATCACAGCACTGGAAGCAGTGTATTCATATTTGGAAACTGAATGAAGGCAGTGGAAACAACTGAGGAGTATGTTTCACGTTGTGTACGAGCTCTTTTAGGCATATGGATCCAAGAGTGAGCTTCTCTGCTAAGATAATTCCCCAGTCCATGTTAAAGATGTTATTTTTTTTTCCTTTACTTAAAATTTATTTATTTATTTATTTATTTATTTACAGTTTTTTAAACTATTTTTCATTTCCCCTTTATTATGTAAATTAAGAAACATCTACTTCATACACTTTGGGATTTTTCCTAGTTGCGTATGTGCATGAACATTTTCACATATCCACATGCTGTTTACACAATATATAGCAACTCATTGATACTCAGGTGCTTTATTCACACTGTGTATTCTTTTTTTTTATTCTTAACATGTTAAGCCTGTATTTATATCTTTTTTTAAATATTTTTAAGGGATTCTACAATACAATGACACAGTTGTTTGCAGATAGCATTAATGTCACTCATTATGTCATACAATCAGGTAATTGGTGCATTTTGCAAGTATCTATGTCCAAATTTTGAACAAACCAAGGTTCCCATAGATCAGTTGGAGAAGCTTGTATGCCCAGACATGTTGATCAATCATGAGTCCAGACTATATTGCTGTAGTCTCATGATTCACCCCTATCTCTCCACAGCCCTTACAATCTACCACGCCTCCTCTTCCGCAGTTTGTTCCCTGGGCTTTGGGAAAGGGGCACAAGTGGGTGAGAAGAAAACAGTCTAATTTCTTTGGAGTTGTCATTTTGGACCCCAGTCTGTTCAGGTTGGTTTCCATTCATGGATTGACGCTTTCCCAGTGATACCCTTTTTCAGTCCTATTACCAAAGCACAAGCTATTGGATGTACAGGCATTACAGAGTACCCACTTATGTATGCTCAAGCTAAGTTGTGAGCATAGACACAAGATGCTTGGCGATGGATGCTAATCCGACAATGTGGTTTCTCTATAAAGGGTGACAAGTTCTTTACTGTGGCTAACCCAACATCGCCAACCACCAGAGGACAACAAGCTTGAATGGCATCCGCATGTGAGTTATTCCTCCCAAGGGGGAGAAAGAGATAATAGTCAATTAGAATGTGGGATATATACGAGACCACTTGGCTGCCACTGTGACAGTATTCCAGGCATGATTATGTGTAGCTGATTTGACGGAGGTCCTTGCTTGATCTCAAGGAGAACCCACTATTTGTGTCTTTTCTTTAGTGGCCTTTGGTAACGTCTCTCTAGATTCAGAGGCCCAGTTGTACACTAGCAAGTGACCGTCTCAATAACATTTTTCAATGCTCACAACAGGTCTTGACAACTGGGACTTACTGCCTTTCTCTTGCATATATCCCACTTACTAGGAAAATGCTCCTTTATAATTTGGGAGGGGGGGGGGCAGGGTTTGAATCACTCTACCCAACATCTCCTAAGGCAGAAATAATTCATTGCTGATACTCATGAGCTTTCCTGTAGTAATATATTTGCTTAAGTTCAAACACTTATAAACACTTTGCTAATTGAATTTGGTCTTAGTTAGGGAAATATCCCTTTTCACAGTTCCCATGCTCATCAATCAAGTTATACGTTATGCCTGTTTTATAGAGAGATTACACTTTAACAATTGACTCTAATTTACAGTTAGGGATGGCTTCATTACCATCATGGTTTTTTTTATTTTTTTTTCCTAAAAAGGGGAGAGGTAGGAAGGTTTCTCAGCATTGGAAGGTCAACTTCATTAGGGTCCATTATAAACAGTCAACCCAATATTATTCAGAGAGATGCTCAGTGTCTCGTGCTCAGGCAGTCTGAGGTTCTTCATTCTTAATGTTCAGATGGGTCAATCCTCTCTGCTGGCATTCCCAGTTCATCCGCACAGCCATAAGTCGTATGTTTTTCAGGCATTTAGATTGGTGATTTTTACCTGTGGGAACATACAAATCTCCTTCCATTGTTAGTTTCAAGATCTCAAAAATTGAAAATTTATCAATAGGATTGAAAACAGAGTTTTCCATTTGTATCCCAGAAAGGATAGTACCCAACCCTCCCACCTCCGTCTTTTTTTTTGTTTTTTTTTAGTTTGGTATTGGGTTGCGGTCTCTATATTTTTCTGAATGCCACGACATCACAGTTTTTTCTGTTGTAACACTTTTTTACTTGTAGAACAATTTAAAGGAATTAAGCTTAAATTTTACTTCCCAATAAGTAGAGTCTTAGTCCAGTCATATAGCGTTAAAGAGCAAGTGTTTTTTGGGTAAAATTTATTTAGCAGGTATTCAACTCTGCCCAAGCTTCATTCACAAAGTATAGGATATTTAATGCTTAGTGAATTGTTTAGATTAGTTAATAAATTTAGGGGGGGTCGGGGGTTGGGGGGATAACATGGTTGGAACTGAAAATGGAATGGGGAAAGGGGAAACATTGGCGGAAGGAGGGAAACAGTGGATGGAGGATGGACAGGGAAAGATATTATGCCGGGGGAAACTGGACGGATGGAAATGGGCGGGCGTAATGTTGGAATTGGATGGGATGGCAACTGGTACTACACATCTCGGAACAAAACATTAAATTGGGAATATAAAATGTAATTGTTTGGACTTATAAGTTTGGACTGGGGTTTTTAGTGATTAAGGTCTTAACAAATGGCCTTCCCTATCTCCTCCGTCTATAGTAGCGTTTGTCTGAATTAACCGCAACATAACATCACAGTTTTCCCCCCCGATACCACTTTCTTTTTCTTTGTCGGACTATTTTTCTTTTTTTAAAATTTTTTAAAAAGGATACTAAACTAAGCATTAAATTTCTTCCCAAATAAGTAGCTTACAGTCAATGAGAAACAGTTTGGGTCGTAACTTAATGAAAGCTTCTGCCTTGGCCCCCTGTTTATGGGTAGTTGTAATACAACTTAGGCATCTATAGGTCAAAACATAAAAAACCGGGGAAAAAAAAAAGAAAAAGAAAGATGTTTATTTCATAATTATAAAATAAAAGTTAGTAGAAGATTATAAGAAAAGTTCAAAGGGCACAGCTCCAATGAGAGCCTGTGAAAAAGAACTATATATGTGTATGTGTAGGTCCTGGGTCCACTCTGGATCATTCTACCTGAACACTGAGAGTCAGGCTGATTATAGGTGTAACTACACCATGGCTTAGTAATGCCACACCAATCTCTGTGTCTATAAGTGTAACTACACCATGGCTTAGTAATGCCACACCAATCTCTCTTTCTATAGGTGTAACTACACCATGGCTTAGTAATGCCACACCAATCTCTGTTTCTATAAGTTTAGTTAAGTTTCCTAAGGTAAGTGAAATCATGTGAAATGTACCTTTAGTGGTTATCTTATTTCATCAGCATAGCATTCTCAATGTTTAGTCAAAGTGTCAACTCTAGCAAGATTTCAGAGTGCATGATCTGGGGTGGGGTGGGGAGAAGAGAAAGGGGACCGTGTCTAATCTGAACTGAAAAATGATGTCTGAAATACACAAAACATCAATAAAAGGATTATATTAAGAAAAGATTTCTTTATTAAAACTTGGATTTTGTTCCAGTTTTCTATACATTTATTTCACTGACCATTTTATCCACGGATGTTTATTGCTATGTCTCTCTATCTTAGCTATCACAGGGAAAATACCAACAAATACAGAAGCATAGATGTATCTTTGGGATTCTGATTTTAATTGAAATATGAGATTGACAGATCAAGTAATAGTTATATTTTTTGCATGTTTTAGTAACTTCACTCTGGGGCTGGAGAGATAGCCTAGTGGTTAAGAGCACCGACTGCTCTTGCAGAGGACCCGGGTTCGATCCCCAGCACCCATATGGCGACTGAGAACTGTCTGTAACTCCAATTCCAGGAGAACTCCAGTTCCAGGGGAATCCGAGACCCTCTTCTGACCTTCGCGGCATTGCACGACACGGGTGCACAGACCTGCATGCAGACAGTACATTCATATACATACAAAAATAAATAATAAATTTTTTAAAATTACCAAAAAAAAAAAAAAAAACTTCACTCTGATGCTCTCTGGTAACTGTTTCATTATAAGTTACCACTAGCAGTGTATCATGGTTTCAATTCTATTTAAAAATTCTATTTTTTTATTTTATTATAATTTCATCCTAGGAAGTAACAGCTCATTAAGGATTTGATTTGCATTCTTCCTTTGATTAGGTATATCGTGAAGCTTTTACTTATGTGTTGGCCATTTTGCATCTTCTTTAGAGATCTTTCCTTTTATAGCCTCTACTCATTTCTAATTGAATAAATTGCTTTTACTATTGGTATGTAGGATAGCCATACATTCTTTAGATATTTAATATCTTAGCAGAATTTAGGTTTGAATATTTTTTTCATATATTTGTTCTTTCAGGTTCCATAAAAATTTTAAAGTTTTTCATTATATAATAATGGTGTATTAAACCAACAGATTACTTTTGATAAGAGACACAAGAATGACAATGAAATCAAGTTTCAAGGGACCGTGGGAAGTGATGTTTTAAATTGCTACAGAACAACATTCCATCCAGGTATTTCCAGCACTCTACTTCCATATTCCATAAATAAATAAAATTCTTGAGCACCAGGTGCAGCTGTAGTCCATTTTCAGCTGCCTCACAACAGCTTGAAAAAGTACTCTATAGTCAGCAAATGGAATATACTATGAAATTCAGACTCACAAAATAGGTAATCCTACAAATTAATTTTTTCCTAATAATTGTTAAGATTGCCTCAGAAAATAGTATATAAGAGAGAGCTATCCAGGGAAATCCATAAGGCACATGTTGACTTTTGAATATAAAACCTATGTCCCTGAATTAGGATAGCAGACATCAATCTAGAAATACTTCTGTTTGTGAACTATGTTCATGTCCAGATAATATTAAATTTTCCTTGAAATAAATAGAAAGCTGTGCACACCATAACAGCTAAGTTTTCATGATAAATCTAAACAAATCAAAATTCAGAAAATAACATATTTCCATTTTTCTAATAAGACAATTGAAGTTTAATTTAAAAAAAAACCCTCAGGACATGCACTGGTTCTATTTTTCTTTCTGAATCTAGTTTATTTTATTTAGCATGGTAGTTCACTTCTTTACAGTTAGTAATACTCCATTTTGGAGTATTGTTAGTAGTCTTCATATAACACTATTTTTTAGTCATTGCTTTTTAATTTAATTTTATTTTTTATGTGTATGAATGTACTTTCTGCATGTAGGTTTGTGCACCCGTGTTCTGCAATGCCACGGATGTCAGAAGAGGGTGTTGGAGTCCCCTGGAACTGGAGTTAAAGATAGTTCTCAGCCGGCATGTGGGTGCTGGGGATCGAACCTGGGTCCTCTGCAAGAGCAGTCGGCACTCTTAACCACTAGGCGGTCTTTCCAGCCCCTATATAACACATTTTTTCCATTTATCCATTGATGAGCTTCTAGGCTGGTTCACAATTTGGGCTATTTAATAACATCCAATCTTCCAACAAGTTATCAAAAGTGAAATTCCAAATTCTTTACAAATATGCTTGCCCAATATGTAGACCAGGCTGGCCTCAATCTTAGAGAGATCCATCATTTTATGCCTCCCCAATCCTAGGATTAAAGGCCTGTGTCATCAGGCTCAGCATATCCACTTTGTTGACTATAAATCCTTCTCTCCTAGCTATAAATTAATGTCAGCTACAATGTCTCAAACGTTGCCACATAACAAATAGGACATGAAGTAAGAAAGTAGTGCTTCAGAAACAAAATTACTTTTTTATTTTTGTTTATCCTTTGGAAATTTCATACATATATGTGATATACCTTCATTACATACAACTCCACTCTCTGCCGGGTGGTGGAGAGTGGAGTTGTATGTAATGAAGGTATATAATTACATACAACTCCACTGGCCTTTAATCATAGCACTCAGGAGGCAGAGGCAGAGGCAGGTGAATCTTTGTGAGTTCAAGGCCAGCCTGGTCTACAGAGCAAGTTCCAGGCCAGCTGGGCTACAGGGAGACCATGTCTCGAAAAGACCAAAAAAGCAATAATAAATATAAATAGCCGGGTGTCGTGGTGCATGCCTTTAATCCCAGCACTTGGGAGGCAGAGGCAGGTGGATCTTTGTGAGTTCAAGGCCAGCCTAGTCAACATAGCGAGTTCCACGACAGCTAGGGCTACAGGGAGACCCTGTCTCAAAAAGACCAAAATAATAATAATAATTAATAAATAAAATTTAAGATATTTGTTTCTTTCCAGTTGTGGCAGTGCATANAAAAAAAAAAAAAAAAAAAAAAAAAACAAAAAAAAAACTCCACTCTCCACACAAACTCCTCCTAGGATCCCTTCAACAAACCTTCCTGTCAACTTCTTGTGCTTTTTTTTTCTCCTTTATTAATTGAATTTTTCCAAGTCTTATATATTTTGATAGTACTTACATCTTCTCTCATCCATCCATCCTCCCTTACTACCCTAAATCATTTTCATGTCCTCTATTACAAAGATGTATATAAAGATCCATGAAGTCAAATTTGTGTCCTCAAATATTACTTGGTGTATATCTATCCATTGGAACCTGGTTAGCATACCATGTGTCACATCTTCAAGAGAAATTGATTCTCCTCTTCCCAGCAACCATTGATTTCTGATAGTTCATCAAGTGGGGTTGGGGTTTCTTACCTACTTACCCATGTCTATGCTTAGAGATTGTCTAGTATGAGCTGACGTAGTATAACTTTGTGCATGCTGTCACCATTCCTGAGAGTTACTATGAGTAACTTCCCAGGTTTTGGAACACTGTGCTTCCTTGTGGTCATCTGATGCTTATGGCTCTTGCATTCTTTCTACCACCTTTTCCTCAATGATCCCTGAGTATTTGGAGATAGAATTTTGATACAGGTGTACAATTTAGGGATAAGCTGTCTGTAGACTCTTATTCTCCATATTTTAACTATCCGCTGCATGAGAAAGCATTTCTGCTGAGTTTCGAGATGCAATAATCTATGGGTATAGCAATAAGCCATTAGGAATCACTTTAATATTTCTATTTAGCAGAATACTATTATTAAGTTCTCTCCTGTGACCTGTGGCCTAGGTATTATTTAAATGTTCATAGTCCTAATGTCA
This sequence comes from Rhizomys pruinosus, assembly GCA_009823505.1. Classification (NCBI taxonomy): domain Eukaryota; kingdom Metazoa; phylum Chordata; class Mammalia; order Rodentia; family Spalacidae; genus Rhizomys; species Rhizomys pruinosus. Next base: position 1,557,376 of record VZQC01012421.1, read on the forward strand.
ATGTCAGATAGGTGATCCATCTCATGGACTACAATGTAATTCCAATTAGAAAGTGATTTTGTTACTCTCAAAATATTCATGTCATTAATGCGCCAGGTAAGTTGCACGGGATTCAAAACTGGAGAATGTTAATAATTTTATCTTTCTATCATTATAAAGGCTTGCCAGTAGTTTGAAACTTTGAAGTCAGTACCAGCTTGATTTCTTCCTGTTTGTTATATAGCTCATGTATGTAGGGCCTTCAGCAATAGGGTCTTACCATCAAGTTTTGGTAGGTAACAAAGAACAAAGTTTGGTAGGGACAATGGCCAGGTGTGTTTGAGAGTCTATGGGAGCCATTGTCAACAGCTTCAGAGGAGGAGTCTACCTCTGGCATTGTGCTTTCACTTTGCTAGCCTATGGTGTTATAAGGTAACTCCTTTTAATTTCTATTTAGAATATATATGCATATACTTTAAGAAAATTCTATAGCATTAGGTTTCTATGTGGATTTTTTAAGACTTTAGTGCAAGGTATCCCTCTGCATACAGCTAACTCTGCCCTCCCCTCCCATCCCCAACCCATTTAAAAATTGATACTCCAGTCTGGGAGCTGACTCAGCAATTAAGAGCACTGGCTGCTCTTGCACAGGACCTGATTTTGATTCCCAGCACCCACATGTGGTTTAACATCCATCCTTAACTCCAGTTCCAGGGTAATCCAATACCCTCTCCTGACTTGGTGGACATTTTTATGACATGGGTGCATGTCATACATGCAGGCAATACACACACACACACATACACACACACACATACACACACACACATATATACATACTTAATAACAAAACATTAAAAACATAAAAGTTGTTACTGTGTTATTCATCTTTCCCTTTTCTATCACTGTGTTCTACCTTCCTATGAAGCCTCCTCATCACAAGCCCTTTGTCAGTTTTCTGATCTATCAGATTTTCAACTTGAAACATGCATATCTATGATTTCAAAGCTAGCATTTAGCTATGAAAGAGAACATGTGATGTTTGTCTTTCTGGGGCTCAATTCCTTAATCAGGAGGGTTGTTTCAAGTTCCATCCGATTACTAGTAAATATCATATGTTAAATAATAACCTACTAAATCCATTTAGTGGTGTTCAACTAAACAGTGTGTTGTCATCCACAGGGACATGGAAACCTACAAGTAGGAGATTATCTCTATCCTAGAAGCAATCAACTTCCAGTAGCCCTTCAGCAAGGGATGGTATGTCATATCCTGTCCATCTACTTGTTGAAATAACTGGTTTGATCTCATACAAGTCTTAGAAATATGGCAACACCTCCTATGAGTTCATGTGTATAATAGCCATGGCATGTCCTGAAGACAATACTTCACAGCACTCCTCCTTATCTGCAAGCTTGCTGACCCCTCTTCCCTGAGCCTCACAAGGTTAGGGACAAAAAATTGTTATAGATGTTCCATCTGTGGCTGAATATGGGTATGATCTTAAATATTTGCAAGGCAGTTTGATAAGACCATTTAGTCAAACAGCGAGAGCAAGGTCCCTTTCAAAAGCCTATGACTTCCTAAGTATGAGTTTTGTCCGTGTTTATAGTACCAGGAATGAATCCCTTCCTGTGAAGCAGGCCTCAATCCAATCAAGACAACAGTTGGTTATGCCATAAACTTCCTTTCAGCTGTTACACTACAGTACTGCCTGACAGCTCAGCACTGTAGCATACAGGGTCCAGTGCTAGATCAAATGATATTTTTATCCTCTTCCAGCAGCCTATACAGTACATTCTCACACTATGAAAACTAGCAGGAAGAGTTTCCTGTCTAGTCCAAGGTTAATATTTCTATGTCCTGCAACCAAACTATGTGGTATGTTTAATAGGGACTTACCACTAGTCACAATGGGTAATGAGCAATGGCAACAGCCTGTATTGCGTCTGTTGCTTTTTGCCTGTTTTAGTCAGCTCTGAATGCTTTCAAAAGTGACCTGAACAATGCATTGGTTCTCTCAGTTAGGGAGGGAAGGAGTTCCAAAGTACAGCCATTTAAGTGTCTGGAGAATGCACTCTTTCTGGTGCAAATACATAACTTCTTGCATTCTCTTACCATGAAGAGATAGTTGAACCGTCTCTCCCAAGTTTGTCCCACACATGGCAGCTGCTTCTTCATGAACTAATGCCCTGCCCAATGCTATACCCCAGAAGGACATCACACTTGGGGTTAAGAGTACAAAATATTAGTTTATTCAGAATGCATACATTAGGTCACAGCACATAGTAATTCTTCTTAATGATCCATAGATAAATAGGAAATTTATAGATCTGATATGCTGTTTTAATTACATGGTATAGCTATGTTCACACTTGAAAATGTCTAAGTGGGAGTCAATGTATCATCTACAGGCCATAAAAGCAGGAAAAGAAATGTATTTCATAATTCAATAGTTCTTGATTTTTTTCTGCATGGATAGAATTACTTTAAAATAATATTTGGGGGTCAGAAAAATAGTTCATTAGTGAAGCAGTTGTTGAAAAATTCTAGTGCTGGGGCTGGAGAGATGGCTCAGCGGTTGAGTGACAACTGCTCTTACAGAGGACCCAGATTTTACAGATGACCCGGGTTTGATTCCCAGCACCCACATGGCAGCTAAGAACCGTCTTTAACTCCAGTTCCAGGGGAATCCAACACTCTCTTCTGACCTCCACGGCATTGCACGACACAGGTGCACCAACCTACATGCAGACAGTACACTCGTACACATAAAAAATAATAAAAAAAAAGAAAAAGTCTAGTGTCCTGAATTTGATTCAAAGTATAGGATCTTGAAAAGAACTGACTCTACACAAATACCTTCTAATTGATACATGCACACTATGGCACACATATATCCTTGAAAACACATCATGCATACATGTGTACATGTACTATACATGTAATAACAAAATTAAGATACCTTTTTTCAATCTATTTTTCTTAAATTTTTGTGGATTTTGTATACTACATCCTAAACATTTAGAGACCATCCCATACCTGTTCCCCCCATAGCTTGACCACCATATTTCATGAATTCTGTCATATATGTCAAGGCCTATCCAGTCAAATGTATGCCCCTCTGTGAATTCATCCGTTGAATCCTGGTCAGCCTATCTAATATCACTCTCTTAAAGAAGGTCAACTCTCGGGGCTGGAGAGATGGCCTAGTGGTTAAGAGCACTGACTGCTCTTGCAGAGGACCCCGGCTCGATCCCCAGCACCCACATGGCGGCTGAGAACTGTCTGTAACTCCAATTCCAGGAGAGCTCCAATTCCAGGGGAATCCGATACCCTCTTCTGACCTCTGCTGGATTGCACGACATGGGTGCACAGACATACATGCAGACAGAACATTCATACACAAAAATAAATAAATAATAAATAAATAAAATTTAAAAAAGAAGGTCAACTCTCCCTCATATAACAGTGATCAGCTGCCAATAGTTCCTCAGATATGGTTGGGGCCTTCTTCCATTTCCCAAGTTCTACACTGTGTTTTGTCTAATTGACTTCGCATGGGTCTTGTGCATGCTGCCTCCATTGCTGTAAGTTCATATAATTAAGTTCCCAGGAGCTGGTAGGAATCTGTTTCCTTACGGACATGTTACACCACCACTCCTATAATCTTTCCGTTCCCTCTTCCATAAAATTAAGATAATATCTTGCACAACTGAAATGTATAAAAGGTACTTAAAATGTGGTTTGCATTTTCTACCAAATTCTGAAACAGTTCTTTTATATAATTTTAAAATTGATAAAAATAAATTTTATTGTATTACCACAAAATTGTCATTATTGATTATGATCCTAATAGTTAAAATGCTTTGATTTCACAGGGGGAACGTATAACATTGGCAATATACTAACTTAAAACTTATAGCCTTCTTACAACTTAAATCCATCCAACTCTTTAGAAATTCAAAGGTCTTTTAAACACTAATAGAGGTGGACATTAAATAAACTATGAACATCAGTTAATGTGAGTGGTACCAATGATTGTTGGATTGTAATACATCCAACATAGTAAGTAATTGTGGAAATTCAGTGTATATTCCTTTTAATTTCTTATAAGTGTAAAAGAACGTCTATTTTTAAAGATAACATTGGTGATAGATGGTCCCTGTGATCAACTAATAAAAATATTTTTTATTTAATTTTATTTCTGTATGTGCACGAATGTACTGTCTGCATGCAGGTTTGTGTACCCGTGTCGTGCAATGCCGTGGAGGTCAGAAGAGGGTGTCGGATTCCCCTGGAACTGGAGTTCTCCTGGAATTGGAGTTTCAGATGGTTTTCGGCCACCATGTGGGTGCTGGGGATCGAACCCGGGTCCTCTGTAAGAGTGGTTGGCGCTCTTAACCGCTAGGCCATCTCTCCAGCCCCATAAAAATATTTTTAAATGTGTAATTTACTCATGAGATTTAACAATCATGGTCTCTTTTCATTTCAAGCCATTTCATACTAGAGAAACATATCACATGTGTCCTACCCCAAAATAGATGATTCATGGGATGTCAAGTTAATTTAAATCCATTTTCGGGAGAAAATGTCTTCTAAGAATATTCAGCTTAGGATCAAGGAAAGTATAAGTTCCATTTTTCGACAAATAAATTTTACTGTTAGTTTAAAACAGATTAGTTATTTACAAAGTTAAAAATGTCTGGTAATCAATGTTGACCTTTATTTTCAGGAAAAGTTTAAAGAGACTTCACCAGTGAGGAATTAAAGATGGCTGAGAAACATCTTTAAAAGTATTCAGCATCATTAATAATTAAGGAAATGCAAATTAACCATTCTCGGAGGATTCTCACTCTGATAAGACTTGCTAAGAACAAGAAAACAAAAGACTCCAAGTGCTGGAGAGGTTGCTGGAATAGGGGAACACTCATCCACTGCTGGTGGGAATGAAAGCTTGTACAACCATTGTGGAAAGCAGTGTTGAGAACCCTTAAAAGACTCAAAATGAGCCTACCACCCGACCCAGTCATACCACTCCTGAGTATATACCCAAAAGACTCATCCTACTGCAAAGATACATGCACATTCATGTTTCTTGCAGCTCTCTTCACAATACTGAAGAGCTGGCTGAAACCAACCCAAACGCCCCTCAACAGATGAGTGGATGACAATAATGTGGTACATCTACACAATGGAGTACTATTCACCAGTAAAGAAAGATGACATCATGAACTTTTCAGGTAAATGGATGGAACTTGAAGTCATTATGCTAAGTAAAGTAACACAGTCCCAGAAAAATAAACAGGGAATTGTTTCCCTCATTTGTTGATGCTAGCACTGAATCCCCAGTGTAAAGGCAAGCCTTTAATCCTAGCACTTGGGAGGCAAAGGCAGGCGGATCTTTGTGAGTTCAAGGCCATCCTGGTCCACAGAGTGAGTTCCAGGACAGCTGGGGCTACAGGGAGACCCTGTCTCGAAAAGACCAAAAAAAAAAAAAAAAGGCAAGGTGAACAAAATTATTGTTATACTTCTGTTTACCTGAAAGCAGTTGTGTTGTTATAATGTAAATCTTTTAATGGGCTCTAGAATGGATGCACCACTTATTTTCAGACTCTGTAATTACTGTATATGGATAGAAAGTATGTATTCATATTTTAGAGTAATATAAAATTAAAGGAGGAAAATGTGAATTCCTAAACATAAAAAAAAAAAAACACTGAGAGAAAGATGTAGGCCAGCTGTGGCAGAATGCATGATCTGGAGTGGGGTGCAGGGAAGGAAAGGGGAATATGTCTAAATTGAACTGAAAAATGATTCTGAAATACACAAAACATCAATAAAAACATTATATTTAAAAAGTATAAAGATAAAAAATTGAACTGAAAAATGATTCTGAAATACACAAAACATCAATAAAAGCATTATATTAAAAAAGTATAAAGATAAAAAATTTTACTGTTTATATGAACATGAAAATGTTACTTTATGTGAAGGTTTGAAAGAGAATGTCGTCCATAGGCTTTAAGTATTTGGACATTTTTGTCCCAGCTGGTAGCACCGTTTTGGGAGGCTTTAGGAGGTGTGGCCATGCGAGATGAAGTGCATCATTAGCATGAGACTTTAAGAGTTCTTAAGCCTTATCTTTTAGGAAAAAAAATCCTCTAATTCAAGTGATATCTGTATGTATGTATATATACATACATATATACATATATGTATATATGTATATATTCTGTACCAATGCAAGTTGGAGAGAACAACAACAAAAGAACTGAAAAAAAACACTCTGGAAAGACTCAAAGAAAGATACAGGACATGTATGGCATAGTGCAGGGACTTGGGTGGGGTGGAGGGCATGGAAAGGGAAGCGATTATAGATTTGATTGAGAAATGTTGTATGACCTATGGAAAAAGTTTAATAACTGTGGAGAGCCCACCAAGGTTTGTGGTGGGGCCCACTTAATCCCAGAACGATCCATGTGGGAAACACGTGCAGGAAGGCACACCACACGGACACATGTTAAGGTCCAAATGCCGAGAGAGGTTTTATTGCAAAATGTCTGGTTATATAGTGAATGTGACTCAATTCTCAGAGCTGAATCCTAAACCTTATCACTACATCCCACACATGGGTGTGGCCAGGGAGGTCCCATTGGCTTAGAATGCAACCCATCTTAACTAAGTTTTCCCACAAATAACAATAAAAAATTATATATAAAAAAGAAAATTGACAATTGATACTCTAAGATATTTTAATATAATACTTTTATTAATGTTTTGTGTCTTTCATACATCATTTTTTCAGTTCAGTTTAGACATATTCCCCTTTCTGTTCCCCCAACCTCACCACAGTTCATATATTCTTCCATACATGTCCTGTGTCTTTCTCTCAGTCTTTTTAAGTTTTTCTCCACAGAGGTTCATTGTTTTGGGCATAGTTTAACTGTTTCAGTCCATTATTTGACCCAGTCCTTATGTTGTTGTTCCCTCCAATTTGTGTTGCTCCAAAATATGCCTATATAAGCATTTTATATATATATATATATATATGAGTATATATAAATATATATTAATATATACCAGAATTATATCATCCAGTAATAAATTGTATACTCCAAGAATTTAATGAACTAAAATTCACATGAATTGCTTGTTTAACCTCCCAACATGCATGCCATATACGGAGATGTTCTGGTTAGTTTTTGTTGACTTGATCCAAACTAGAGTCACCTGTGAAGAAGGAACCTCAAATGAGGAATTTCCTCCATCAGCCTGGTCTGTGGGACTTTCTGTGAGGAATTTTCTTGACTGTTTACTGAAGGCCCATTCCACTGACTGACAGCAGTGCCATCCCTGGGCATGTGGACCTGGGCTGTATAAGAAAGGTAGCTGAGCAAGCTATAGTCATCAAACCAGTGAGTAAGCAGTGTTCCTCCATTATCTCTACCTCAGTTCCTGCCTCCAAGTTCCTACTGTTGCAACCTATAAGGTGAAATAAACCCTTTTTCCACAAAGAAAAGAGTTCTTAAGCCTTGCCAGACCTCCAGCCCTGCTCTCTTTCCTATGCCTGCTGGAAAATGTCAATCTTCCTCAGCCACCTCTTGACACCAGGATTTCCTGCCCCTATGGACTCTGATCCCTCTGAAATCACAAGCTCAAATAAGCTCTTCCTTCATTAAGTTTCCTTGGTCACAATGTTTAATCACAATAGAAAAGTAACAAATATAACCTATTCATAAATACCATGGTTTATATTAACAAAAGTCTTATTAAGCTATAAGAGTACAATGATTTTTGTTATTTATCAATTTTTTTCATAGAGATTTTTAACATTTTTTTCTTTTGTATCCAAGTGTCTATGATTGCTAACTATGAAGTAGCAGTTTAAAAAATAAATTTATAATCCACAAATTTGTAGAAAAGGAAGATATTCCACTTGGTATCTGTAGGAAGATACTATGGTTAGTAAGACACGTGATTTTTGACACAAAATTCTCTAAACATAGTCTGAGAAACTTTAAATGAACACAATAGTATTTGGAGTTTCCAAAAATCTACTTTAAAGAGCAGAGTTCCTGCACACTAAATCTGAGAAAAAAGAATACAGAAAGAGTTTTCTAATAGAGGACCTGAACAATTTGTGGTAGAAAATAAACACCTCTGCATCCCTCACGAGAAATTTCTGGTGTGCAGTGCAGCACACAGGACTCTACAGTCAGGACATTGACTTTAGGGCCTATTCTGCTGCTGTGCAGAGAACCTCCACTCTGTAAACAAATCTTTCACTAAATCCTCTCACATAAAATAGCTAAAAAGGCTTTCAGAGTACTCTTGTGGTAAAGAGAGAGAATAGCTTTTCCAAGATCCCAAGAGAGCAGCAGATGTGACACAGAACAAATAGAATCTGCAGGAGTGCAATCATTAGGTTTGGATTTGGTTCTCACAAAAGCAGAAGTCAGGCAAACACACTTCTAGAAGGTTCCAGAATGGGAGGAAACTTTACAAGCTGAAATAAGGTTGCTAGGAAGGGCACCTTTAGAGAATGTGTCTGTTTCACTCCCCATACTTGATGGGACTTGGAGATTTTAATATATTGTTTAGAATGAAGAATAATTAATGATATAATGAAATGCATATTATAAGCTGGTGTGAGAAAGACACAGCACAAGAGACGTTCATGGGACAACATTATGTAACCCCTAACATTAAGAAAAACATCAAGAATCTCTCCAGCATCATTCTAAAAGTCTACAGTCAAAACATTTGTTTCTCATGCATTCTTCCTCCCTTTCTCTTGAAAGAAAGAAGAAAGGCAAAATAGAAAGCTATGATGTATTCCTTATATTAATGTAAAATAAAATTTATGCATTTATGAAGAATTATATTTTGTTAGTAATCCAACACAATCTATATTTCAAATTTGGCATAAACTTATATCACAATTTTTGACTTTGAAATTTCATCATCATGCATTCCTGTTAAATTATTTCTTTTTAATTTTAGCTTTCCATATCCCATTAGAAAATTTAGATTAAATAATATAGAAGTTTATATTATATGCATTATGCTATAAAGCTGTTTGTGTTTAACAAGGCACCTATAACTATTGCTGGACAAAAATAGATTTGATGAGCAGGTAATACAATTTTATTACATTATGAGATGTGAATTTAAAACACCCATAGCCTAACACTTTACATGACTCTACATTTAATTCATTTTCTTTTTCCTACTTTGGATGAGGCTCTTCTAAAACATAAACAATGATTCTTAAAACAATTCAGACCAAGACTAAATTGGAATTCTTGCGAGACTAAGCCCAGGGCATATATATTTAACCACAGTCTCCTTTCAACATTGGCTTAATACATTTCAGCTGCCTTATAAATCGCCTCCAGAAAGTTATGTCAAATATAAGACTTTCTATGTAAGAATTTCTTCCCACGTAAGAATTTCTATGTTTAAGCAAGTGTACTTTAGTCATATAGCAAGGTCAAAAACAAGTATAGAAAGCAATCAATCAAAGTATATAACAAAAGTTTCAGGTTATCAAATGTGAAAATTCTATGAAAAATAGAAATTATTGCACATTTACTGCCAGTCTGAGATTAAAGAACTCTTCCAGCTTTAGTTCACTGAGTGAATAGTTATGCTTTAACCGTTTAAACAATAAAATTTGTGACCTCCTTTGCAATAGGTAAAATCCAATTTCCTTTTCAGCCAAAGAGGTATTATATCAAATGTCTTTCTCCCACTCAGTTGCTCTGTTTTATGTCTCAGAGTTCATAAAGCAATTCCCCAGCCTGAGAAGAAAATAAACAAGCAAATGGCAGCATTTAAGGAGCCCTAGGCACTACACCTAGGATGATCTGCAATCTAGCATTTATCAGGCAAAGTGAGATACAAAACATTTGAGAAATTTTTCCTGGAGGGACTTTGAGAGAGCTCATTTGAATCCGCTTTGTCTCATAAAGGAAACGTTGTGTTCATAAAACCACAGGATCTTTAGAAAAAGCAGCTGTTTCTTTTCAAAATAGAGCAGCCATATCAGTGTAAATTCCACCAAGGGTGAGCATAATCAAATTTCCCATATTATATAAAATCAATCCAGCTTGCAATTTCAAAACAGAAAACAAAAATCATATCTTTTTACATTATCTTATGACAATAAAAAGTTGTCACCTATTTACAAAGCAATATTTGCCAGATTTACATTACTAATTTTGAGAGTAAATCTTATTTGTGTAATTTTATAATGTTTAAAATAGAATTCTTTATAGCATAAGAAATACACTTTGAGCTTTATATTATTTTAATTTAAATTTACCTTAACAGATATATGAAATATTTCTCTGTTAGTAGGAGACTGTCATGTTTGAAAACACATATGTAGATAATGTTTAAAACTGATTAAGTCAGTGGACCCTCTCCAACAGTTATTTCTCCATGGAGAAAACATAAAATCTACTTTTTTCTATCTTTTTATAATGCAATATGCATCATTTTTAAAGATGAATTTTAAAACACTTTTCATTATGTGTATTCATTGTACTATGGTATATAAGGCCACTTTTGTACAGGGATGTAGTGCACATTTTATATATTTCTATATCCATTCCACTGTGTAATATGATACTGCTACTGAACTTGGAGACTGAACCTGTATGCCAACACCAGGCATGCCTCCCCAATCTGAATAAGCCAATTAAAAGAACCACATTAATAGTGAAAGCAGAAGAAGGAAATTTGGTACTGTGACCACATTGGGAAGATGGACAGAAAGATATAATACCTTTCTCCACCAAGTCTGTCTTCCCAGTGTACCCACATGAAATATAGCTTTTACTCTTCTGTTACTAATTTTTCCATTTTATATTTTTATTTGTTATTTTAATTCATGTGTATGAATGTATTGCTGCATGTCTTAAGTGCAGCCGTGTCATAGAATGTGCAAAGAGGTCAGAAGAGAATATCAAAACCCCTGGAACTGGGGTTATAGATGGTTGTTAGTCACCATTTGGGTGCTAGGAAGCAAAGCTAGGTCCTTTGTAATAGCAGCCAGTGCTCTTAACAGTTCCTAATTTGTTTCTTTTAAATGACTTATTGAGGACAGGTGGGCATAGCTGGGTTATTGAATCACAGGCTTTGATGACCACATTTGTTAACCGCCATCACTTGTGCTTCTACTCCACTCTAACCAAGTAGAGACAGATTAACCTGCCCCCCCCCCTTCTCCAGCACACAACTCTCCTCAGCCTTTAATAGCAATCATTCTATTCTTAACTTCTTTGAGATGAACTATGAGGTTATGGGGTACTTGTCAATCTGTTCCTGGAATATTTCCCTGATGACAACATTCCAGCCAAATGTATAGGCATGCGTCCATGGAGCTATGAAGTGAACTATAGCTACAAAGACTACTAGATGAATTATAGCAAAACCCTGAAGAACTTGAAAGGCAAAAATAGATCAGTTTCTATTTCTTCTCTTTGACCTGCACACTCTCCACATTCAGCCTCTTTCAGAAAAACTATGTGAGGGAGGGAGCCAAGATCTGCCTGCTCATTAAGAGAATAAAAAACCACGTGCATTATGATTTTTCATGGAGTCTTTGAAATAGTAGGGAAAAAATACTTACAAAATCTGTTCACGCTCACATTTATATGGCACAGCCACCTTCTTACCTGGTCTCAATAGGAGAGGGAATTTGTTTTTGTATAGATTAGCCAAAAACTCAGGGGTCTGCAAGTCAACATAGCAGTCTGAACAAAGGTGATAGAGAAAAGAGCTATGAGGGGAAGGGAGGCTTCTTTCCCATCATTTACATCATTGTGTTACATACAGGTCATACAGGCGAACCTGTACTCTAAATCCTACTCAGTGGATCTTATACTATAACACAAAGTATCAGTGTTCAACTTTGGGTGGGGAAAGGTTCCAAAAATCCTATCACTGATGATAATAGTGGTTAACATAAATCAAAGCACTCTTACTGGTGGGAATCAGGGGAGTATAGAGAATAATTTTGAAACAAATATTTAAGCTAAAAATGGACAAATGACTTGAACAGATATGGAGATAATGAAGTATAAATGTCCAATGATGCATTTTAATACAATAATACCTGGAATTGAACAATACATGGAAATATTCAATATCTTTAGCCAACAGGACAATGGATATCAAAACTATTTTGAGATTCTAGCTCATACAAGTCAGAAAGACTATCATCAAGAGGAATAATAAAAAATATCAGTGAGGGTGCAAGCAAAAGGGAACTCTGATACACTGTCAATAGGAAGGTAAATTACTCCAACTCTTTGGAAATTACATGGGTGCTCGTACAAAAATTAAAAAAATATATCACACTATATTATCCAGGTACACCAATTCTGGGATTATACTCCAAAGAATCAAAATCAGATTAGTACAGAACTGTGTATTCAAGCTAGTTACTAAAGTATTCACAGTATGCTAGTTATGGAATCAATGTTGATAGCACCAATGGATAAATCAATAAAGAAAATGTCAAGTGGCAGGGCTGGAGAGATGGCCTAGTGGTTAAGAGCGCCAACCACTCTTACAGAGGACCCGGGTTCGATCCCCAGCACCCACATGGCAGCCGAGAACCGTCTGAAACTCCAATTCCAGGAGAACTCCAGTTCCAGGGGAATCCGATGCCCGCTTCTGACCTCTGCGACATTGCGCGACACGGGTGCACAGACTTGCATGCAGAGTGTACATTCATACACATACAGAAATAAATAAAATTAATAAAAAAATTAAAAAAAGAAAATGTCAAGTAGCACACATATAATACAGGGATATATTCATCTGAAAGGAGCAAAATCATGTAATTTAGATAATGATGTCCAATGGAAGTGGAATTCATCATGTTAAGACTAATGAGACATGGGGCTGGAGAGATGGCCTAGAGGTTAAGAGCGCTGACTGCTCTTGCAGAGGACCCGGGTTTGATCCTCAGCACCCACATGGCAACTGACAACCGTCTTTAACTCCAGTTCCAGGGTAATCCGACACCCTCTTCTGACCTCCGTGGCATTGCACGACATGGGTGCACAAACCTACATGTAGACAGGACATTCATAGAGCCATGTGCCTGTATATCCCAAATCTAATTGGCTATTGGCTCTCTCCTTGGAGGAATAACCCATGGCTGATGCCACAAGCCTACATCCTCTACAGGTTAGGAGATGTTATAAGCCACAGTAAGACCCTGTCATATTTATCAGGGGGTAAAAATGTAATTCATGGATTAACATATCATCCAAACATATGTGTCTATGCCAAAGTAACCTACCATAACTATTAGTGCTGCTTAAATACCTATATATCTAATTGCTTGTGCTTCATTAGTAGGATCGAAAGGTTACTCCTGAACAAACTGTCAGCCCATGAAAGGAAACAGCCAGAATTGACCAGAATCCAAGTCAACAGCTCCAGAGAGAGAGGACAGTTTTACTTCTCATCCACCTGTGCCCCTTTTCTAAGCCTAGGGAACAATCTGCGGAAGAGGGGGCGTGGTAGAATGTAAAGGCTGCGATTGGGGTGAACGGTGAAACTACAGCGATGTAGTCTGGACACTCATTTGATCAACTTGATTGAACAAACAACCTGTCAACCTCCACTGAATGGTGGGACTGTGGGGGTTTGGGCACAACAGTCTATAGATTGGTTTTGCACGAAGGATGCTTATACTCATGGATTATCACTTATAGCTAAAAAATGAAAAAAAA